>OW796111.1:2030152-2630152 GCA_941860345.1 Chrysodeixis includens | reverse complement strand
GTTATCCTATTATTCACGTTGTATATTATTCCATTCCTGACGGTTGTCTTTTGTCTTCTGGTCAAATATATGCGGCCGGCAGTGTTCAATGGTTGTTCGATTGCCGAGTCATTAGGTGGGTGTTGTCAAGTGCATTGCTGGCGTGGGCTTACGTCGTGGTCGCCTAACACTTGTGTGCGGTCGCTTAACGACCTCAATCTCTTGAATATAAATAGTGTTAAGTTCATAGGCAATTAACCTGAAGAACATTTCAGGCAGACGAAGCGTGGCTGTATAGGCGATTGCTCTTATTATAAAGGCGAAAGTTTTTGTGTTTGTTACTTTTCATATTCAAAAGGCTGGAATAATTGTGATAAAATCGTGTATGGTGGCAGCTGACAATTTTGGCAGCTTAACTCATCGCCCACGCGGGTAAAGATTTGAATAAAAGCTAGTCTTGTCTAGTCGACCGACTCGACTGCTTTCTACATGATTGTGGCAAACATCAATCATAAATTCAATCTATAAAGAACCTAACTTCTAATGAAAATCTCTTACAATAACAAAAACCTCTTCATCTAAAAAAAGAACAATATTTATCAACAACGTCATGTCTAAATCTGTTGACACGATGTTCTTTCTTATCTCATTTTGGTGTCACTTAACGTAGGGGTGTGCAAACTGATAAGGCATCCTCGGCCCTTCAGGGCTGTCACTACTCAAGGTTGTCGCGTCGATATTGTAGCTCCGGATTGACAAGGGTCGAAAAATTAGGTGCTAGGCTTGGTAGGAAAGATACCAAATTCTGAAATTCATTTATAAGCATCAACTTGCTTGAAATATTTAGGTGACATTGTCAATCTGGGTAAGGATTAGCAGATTATTTGGGTATTATTATTGCATTAATTTTAATTTAATTAAAAACTTGACTTTTAGTTTTCTATTTTGATGTTGTCGAACGGACGTCGAACGACGAATATGTAACATATTATTTTACCAATCTCAGAAAATAGCTTTTAACTTTCATTGTTACATTGAAAAATAATACAGTTGAGATTGAAAATACGAAATAATACTGATTACTATCCTGTCCGTCAATTTATCTATATCAATGTTAATATTGAAGAGCAGGGCCTCCTAGCACAAGTATAGGTATCTTTTACTTAAGAAATATACTTGTGTTAGGAGTTGTTTTAGGAGGAGGAATAAAAGTTAAACAAATTTCTGCAACAAGCCTTTTTCTTCTATCAAACTAAAGGTTTTCCTAATTCTAAGTATTATTAATAACCCTTTTATAATTTTCGAAAGCTTTTATAGACACAAACGAAAAAAAACATCTAGAACACAAGCGGCATTTAGCATCGTCATCCTGTTTTATATCCTGCCTACTGTCGTGTAACTCTACAATTACTGTACTTGCTCTACAAGGTTTACATGCGGTTAAGCCTCATAAAAGCCTCCAGGTTTTATGTTGTTTTATACTACAATTTGTCTGCGGTTTTGCCTGAGGTTTGGCTATAAAACATTAACTGGAGTACTGAGTAGACACGTTTAAAACAGTTTTTGTAATTAGGTTAAGTTTGGTTTAGAATGCTGCTATAATGTTCATTCAGTGTCGATATAATAACTATTTAAGCTTAGCGATTGCGGTTTTTTTATCTATTTTATTTTTTAGGGATTTAAGTATGCTACTGCGACTATATCAATCCCATCGTGCTATAGTAAATAATGACAGCATAATAAACACAGCAATTGCGGTTCATTTCAAGAAAATCACATTTTTATTGCTTGAGTCCTGACATGCAACTAGGCCAATCTGTTAAATGAAGAGTGACATTTTTAATTACAACCTTAGTATTCTTTCAATTGTTGCCCTATTTTTAACTACCTTCATTCTAGGTCACAAAATTCACATTACTATTATTTATTTTCACCTTTTGAATTTCTCTTTTCACCAAATTCTCTGTCTATACCATCTTCAATTTATCTCTACACTACTAATTCCAGTGATGCCAAACTTCCGCATTCATTTACATACATACTGCCAAACAATATACATTCTACCAACATAGCTTAACGAATTCACTACTTTGCATAATTAACGGTGTCACTCATTGTTGAGTGATGATAAAACTAACGTGACTTCAAGACGGTGTGCAGCACCAAGATAAACTGCTTTGTTACACTATTTTGTTGTAAATTAATTTTCGTGTGCCATGAAAGTAGCCTGATAGAGTTTAGAACGAAATAAGAGAGAAAGTTTAGAAATAAATAAGAGGGAATTAGAGCATTTTGTTCATTATTTACTGTAGTAATAAAACACTTGTACCACTTAAAACGGCCCCAAAATACTTACTTGTGCTTAAAATGATTTAAATTACTTTCGAGTCTTAAACTCTAAATTATTATACCGTTCATAACTTTAATTAGTAAATAGTTACTGTAGCTTGTAGTAACAAATGACAAGGGTTCTATTATGACAGTTAAATAGTCCTGTAAATCATTAAGGCCGATCCTCATATAAAGAAAACCACAAGACACGCGTTGTTGCAAATGAAAGTTGTAGCGCGTAGCTCCGTAGCGCCGTAGTACCGTAGCATCGTAGCACTGTAACGATGTAAAGCGTAGTGTATGTTTTGTTTAGTTCTGCTAATTAACTTTTGTATGAAGTAGTATAGGGAACTAATGAGAGTGTGTAATGACTGTGTTGTATTTGTAAAGGATGTTGTTAAAAATACAGCGCACTACTGTAAAAGACTTGTTCTGAAATGTATGCCACAAAAAGAAGTGTGGTTCTATTAAAGAACGAAATACGTTTTACACTTTCGATAAGAGAGTTATCCGTTTTTAAGCTCATTTCACACAGTCAAAAGTCCTTTTTAATAACGTGACCTTTCCTCACCAAGAGAAAAATCCAACAGTCAAACATTTTACCAAAAATTCACGAACTAAAAATCGGCGAACAAAATTTCACATATTGTTGCATAAATAACTTCAGCACAGTTGAAGCTTAAAATGCATGCGAAATTGTCGGCCTTCATTTTTCATTTCAAACTATTTAAATTCAAATTTTGTGAACTGTAAGAGCGTTTCGCTTCAGTTCAACCGTATTTTTAGGTTCTATATAAATTTACATGTGAGGAAATTGGATTTTTGTTAATGTCGGTCTCTGGACAGGGTGACTAGTAACCACCTCTTAAAGTGGGAATGATGCAATTGTGGGAAAGAGACGCCGCTCTACACCGTGTAGAGCACTGTCTCTCTTCCTCAATTACAACAGTCTTACTTTAAGAGGCTGTGGTAGGCTTCCTGTCGTTTTTCTGTCGTTAAGTGACATCTATTTATTTATTGTCGATTTAATTTTAACGGGCTGGAGAAATGGGACAAGGCGTGGTGGGTGTATGTGGAAAGGTCAAACGATATTTGGTACAAGAGCTTTGCTATTTTTAATTTTCAAAGCATTTGTTTGGTTTTTTACAACAAAGAAGTATAGGTTAACTTGTACGTGGCAAATTGAAATGTCGGATTCTTTTTTGAATTTATACTAAAGGCTCGCACGCTGTAACATCAAAGGACTGTGTTTGTACTGGCTCTACTTCAGTTAGTTAGGAACATTATTACAAAAAGTATTTATACCAACAACACGAAATTGAGCTTGTTTAAAGCAACTTAAATTAATCTGCTAGCAATCCTATTAAATAAACAAAACAAATACTCTAAATTAAATACAGTCTACAATCTAAGCGAGATAAATTATTTAGCCACAAGAATGTTAGCGCAAGCCGCTGAGGATGCAACCACTGTCATTGCTCAGCGTTCTTGAATTCTTAACATCGAATCAAAGGACGGAATTCCTTGAGGATTTCGAAATTTGCGGGACGTACATAGTCGGCAACCCTGTCCTGCTGGCTTTTGGTAGTCGAGTCATCCCTACTTATAAAATGAAAAATAACTTTGATGATGTTAGTCTAAGCTGTGTAACTAAATATTTTTGTAAGGGTGTCTCTCTGTGAGTCCATTACATCCATCATCATCCGTCCATCCTAATCGAATAACCTAATCCGTATTTGTATTGTTTATTGCATACAGAAATATTAAATGTGTAATGTGTATAAGCAAAACCTTGAAGAGTTTCCTTATTGTTTTTATGTGATGTATATAAAGACTGTCATAATATTGTTCTTGATTCAGCAATATTATTTAATAATTAAAGAAAACCGCGACCGTAAAAGTTAGGTTATACAAAAAATCATAAACAAATCAAGTTTAAAGAGCGTGCGTTGATATTTTAACTGCATTTTCAACTAAATACGTTTTGAATACGTTCATGAAACATCTGGTCTGTTGAATGTTTTTCATCCGTGTTAAAACGCTTGCATTCGTCCGAATAAAACTCGGAATTCCACGCCATTCAAGTGAACTTGTGTGAGAGGACTATAATTTGAATAAATATTGGGAGAGTGTGCGTTTAGACAGCTAGAACTATGTACCTACGTTGATATTTCATAAAATGATTTCTGATGATTTTTTTCTATGTTAACTATTTGTTCACAGAATTTGAATTCGAACAATGCTCTCTTATACTAACGAATGCGGCATTGCCCATCTGTTTTAGGATATTCAGATGACAACTTAAGCTATTTTGAAAGATACAATAAACTGTCAATTTGCAAAGTATTATCGGCTAAAGCCATATGAACACTTGTGGATGTAAATGATTTAGTTGGCAAAAAATCTTGCCTAATATGAAGTACGCGTTTTCTAATTCATTGTATCTAGCGATTATTGTTTGTTTGTGTAAAGAATTCAATCCTTGTTGCGGGGGTTTTCACAGATATTCAATTTTCATGCACAGAGACACCCAGACTCAGAGCAAGCATTTGTAGAGTACACAAATTCTTGTTCCACGCGGGGATCGCACCCGTGACACGTTGTGCACAGTGGTAATTGGCGTGGTGACCTATACCACTCGGCTATCCCAGCAGTCGTCGATTACCACGTTATGTTGCTTATCGCTATTCTGATAATCACTCGTTTATTTTTAGTCCCTTATATCTTGTATAAAGATCTCAAAATAACAAAAACTGTAAACATTATTCCTCTTTGAACCCTAGAGCAAAATAATATTATAAATGTTACTCGAAAGTATCGAGCGTGTTTTATTTAAAGAACACGTTTTGAAGTTATTTTCAGTGCGTGGGATTTTGTAATAGCAGTACTCGTGTAAATGATTTACCGTGTAATTAGATATTCGTGGAACACTATAAATGGATCGGTAATAACATTATTTGAATTTAGTCGACGGTCACAAATTTCAAGTCGACCAGAGCTATTTATTGTTCGAAATAGCAGGAAATAGTTGTATGTAACATTTGCAAAGGTCATGATTAATAATAAAAACAGATATAGGGCAAAAATGTCAAGCAATACGTAGATAAATATTAGTTCCTCGTTGACATTAATCATTAATCTAAATCCATCAAATGTCAAGACTCAAACATCACTTTAGCATGATATCGCATTATGTCAATTCTCTTCCAATACATTTAGTAATACATTACAAATCTTCTGTCACCCGGGCGCATTGCAATTTATCATGAGTCGGTGTTATTTGCAAACCCTCTACCACGAAACTCGAAAGTAAGAAAGTTGTTGTCGTTAAAGAGAGACGCCGCTCTACATTTTGTAGAGCACTATCTCGCTTCAGCAAATTCGACGGTTTTATTGGTGGTGGTAGGGACTTTGGAATGCCGACAATCTTGCTCTCACATCACGCTGCCCTTTTAGGGGAGGCTCAGATTTGCTATCTTTAAATATATGGCTGTTTTACCATCGACTTTTAGAGACAAAAGGGATTTTAAAGATTTCGGCAAGATTGGTGTTTGTACGTGTGTAATCGTTTACGATTTATATCAACGTATACATTTTGGGGTTAACTAGGAGATTTTTGTTAGCAGTAAGACATTCTTGGGTATTTGTATCCATTGAATTATTTAACTGTAATTTGAGCTTTTTTATATCTTTAACGTAGTGCATTTCTTTTTGTAGGACCTTATTTCCAGAATAACTATACCGATTCAATTTTAAGTTAGGAACTATAAAGAGAACCTTATCAAAACTAAAATAATAAGTTTTCATGTTTAGTTCAAAGTGATTTTGTTTCACAAAGTTTTGTACTTACAAAAGCCTCAAATACAATTTTAAGTTTCTACTAAACTTGAATGAAGTACGTCTTTATGTAATAAACTATGCTCAAAGGTATAATTATAGTTATTTAGATAACTATTTAGGGAAATGCCGCATTGTGGCGACAGTCTGTGGTCGTGTACAGTCAGCAACAGAAGTCGATAACACGTATTTTTAGTGACTTTTAGGAATTGTTTAAAACGTTTTTATTATATTAAAAGTCACTTATTCTGTTACTAATAGTACAATAGCAACTCATCGAATTTGATAGTTACAGTCACGAGCAAAAATATGTATGACCAACCCATTGCAGTAGATTTTTTATGCGAAATTTCTGAACCTATGGAATATTATAGAATGTTTAATTTGAAAGAAAACTTTACGATTTCGTTAATCATTTGACTAGGATTTAAACTTCAATTATTTGCTCGTGTATATGTGTTAATGTTCGTGACTGTACAGTTGTTTCGAAAAACTGATTATGTTATCCGACTTCTGTTACCGACCGTACACGAAGCGGTGATATTTGAACCACTATTATAATATACTGGTCGGAGATATACTGGCGTTGACATTGTATTAATTGAAATTATTGTAATACGAACTGATCGTGTAATCCGATGTTGATAAATTATGTACGAAAGCTATTAATATTTGTTAACTGATATTGTAAGTTCCATATCTATAAAATGTATATTTTAGTCATTATTTTAATTTATAGTTTAACTTAATCTATGATGATGTTTTATATTATCAAGGAAACTTTCAATTCAATACTCTTACGTGATTTGAACATCCAAACGCAGTGCAGAAATGTCTAAAAAAATACTTGAATTTTGTCAAAATTTTCACTATGCTCTTCTTGTCGACTGTTAAAAAAATAATAGTTGGGTACAATTGAATTTGGATACAAATCATTGAGCAATAAGTGGAAATATCAAAAGCATTTTGCTTTCTTAAGAATTAGGAACCTTAGACATTCTCTAGATTTACATAAAAATCTACTACAAAAATGTACGTCCACTTCAACAATCTCTTAAGGGACTATGGAAACCAGGATAAACGTAAATAGCGGTCTGATATTCAGGCTTTAAAATTGCTAAAGGCAGGTTCCGTCTCTTGTGTCCATATATTTTATAGATACGCTGCTGTAAGGATTTCTCTTGAGGTCTGACGTGCACTTCGTTACTTGTTATACCTACTGAAAAATCAGCAAGTTTTTGAGGTAAGTATATCAAATCAAAAGTGTGTATTGAATGTTAAATAAGGTACTGCAATGGTGAATTGAGCTTACCAATTAAATTAGCATCAGTTGATCTAATTATTATGAGAGCCATTTTTTTTGTGTAATGTGTAATGTTGTGTAATTTTTTTTTCAGTATGGACCAATTTTTTCTTCGAGAAAGTTAAGAAAATTCCTAACCCCAAAAGCAATATTAGACACATGACCACATGATGAAAAATTATAGGTCATACCTACAGAAGTTATACAAAAACAAAGATCAAATGCTAAGAAAAAACAAGGCATTGGTGTTCGTTTATCGTTGACAAGCCAAAGGAAAATGATCAAAGGAAAAACTTGAAATCTGAATACCGTTACCTTACCTATATATTGATTCAATAGTGTGTGGGAGAGTAAAAACTCTCTCTGAAATATATACCGTTTTCTAAGTATATATTGGTTTTCCAATTCGGTTTTTATTCTGGTTGTCTAAAGCTTCTAGACTTGTCTTTGGGCTATAATACTCTAGAGCCTAAGAGATAGGTAAACGACATCCGAAACAAATATCTTATAGTAGTTGGATTTTCTAGATAAGGGTTAGATTTCAAGCTTAAATATTTTTAGTGTGTTGAAACTATAAGTGATTTTTAGGTAGGTTTGTAATTTTAGTTAATACAAATTCGCAAGATACTTATATTTATTCCTTGCAAAGTGAGGTTTTTAAATGATTATTTGTTTCTACGTAACACGTGATAAGAACAGCAGCTTCATACTCAGGTCCTTCTTTCAGTCTTGACTACAGCTGTAAGCTAAGGTGACCCATAAATCGATACACAATTAATTATAGTTAAGTAATTATATACAAGTAATTATAGTCATAGGTGGTAAACGTAGCATAAGTAACAATTATGGACCCTGTTGGGCACAGCAAAAGTTTCAATAATAATTTGGAGAGGATATTTATAATTTATGTATCTTGCAAGTTTACAACATTACATAGAATTTTTCTTTTTATTTTTTTTTTGAGTTATTATTTAGGTTTTCGTTGACATAAAGTTTATATTGAAGACATCGTTGTCGTCAGTATAGACTTTAGCAATTTTTATCGATAATGTTGATAAAAATATCATTTTTCTACGGGGACTCTACTGGAGACTACCTATAGCGTTCACTGCATTACTCTCGCACCTCCAATCTGTGGTTTTATTAAACATTTGAGTAATTTACTAGATATTAAATCCTAACAATGTAGGGTATCTGAATCCGACCGGTCAAGCTGTCATTGACAGGAGGCCGTACCATCACTTCTATTAGTAATACCAGCTATAGTTTTACATTTGTGGAAGCGAGACGGCGCACTACAGGATGTAGAGCGGCATCTCTCTTTCACAACTGAGATATTATTATTTTAAGAGGTGATGGTAGGGGTTTGAAGCAGACATGGCTTTCGAAGCTAGGATTCCTTTATCGGACAGTGGACCGTTGTGATTTGAATACTGGGTTAAATAAGGATTCTGTTTGGTATGTCCGTCCGTTCCTCGATCCGTATGATTTCAGCGGTGCTTGGATATTGAGAATTGTTGTATGTTTCGTTGTTTTGGGTTATGGTTGATTTTAGTTATGGAAATCTGTAATACTTATACTAATTATACTAAAACATTAATGATGCACTAAGTAATGTGTGATACAAATCATATATTCATAGTAGCTAGACAAAAACAACGATACCCAATTAACGAAAATATGGAATAGAAATTGCTCAATAAATAATATTTTTTCTACAGCGTTGTAATTGTGCGATTTGATCAGCAATAAGATAATCTAAAAAAAACTTACGTCTGCGTTGGGTGATAGATAACTACATTTTTTAAATTACTTTTTGTTTATCCTTCTATGCGAAGCTATTTTTTATGATAATAGTCCCTCTGTCCCAGCTTCACACGGGTGAAACACTAATGTTTTATAAATATAAACCTTCCTTTTGTATGTATTAAAAAACCGCTTTAAAATCCGTTGCGTAATTTTAGAGATTAAGGCGAACAGACGGACAGACAGACTGTGGCAGCGACTTTGTTTTATACTATGTGAACTTTTAGAGATTTAAGCGAACAGATAGACAGACATCGATTTTGTTTTATACCTACTACGTGATTGTGTGATTATGTTTCAATTATTAAAATTCTAATACTCACACAAATCTATACTCTACTCAACCCAGTGCATCAGAAACCTGTAAGTGAACTATTTAGGTACGAGTATAATGACTGGAATACTAATGACTCTTGAAAAGGGTAGCTCCCGTCACTGAAGATATTTTAATAGCTCACAGGTGTAACGTTTGCGATCGTGACTTGTTTTTGTTAACATTCACGGCTTTTAGTGGTACAAAGTATAGAAAAAACATTAAAAAAATTAAAAATGTAAAATGATTGAGAATTTGTGACTTTTTAAACTCAGAATAATAGAACGTAGCCTGTATTTTTAAGTGAAAGCCTTTTAAGTGAAAATGCAGTTATTTGACGAAAATCATAAAATGAAAATTATAAAAATCTAACATAAGCATTCATTTTCTGATTTTCAAATATAAGCTAATTAAAGAATCGGATGACTAGAATTTTAATTAAGCTTATCTGGAAAGAAAACACATCCGAACAACTCAGATATCAAATTAATACTCTTTGAGACATTACACTCTCAAAGAATGTCCCAGTAGAACAAGTAATATTGAAATTCTCGGAATAGAAAATGCATGTTTCATTTCTGGATTTTCTCTTTTAACAAATAAACGTGCTCGCTAATAAACTCGACGAGACATATGTTGTGTATGCGCTGGGCACAGCGGGCACTACACCAGAACTAAGAACGCTCAATCTGGAACTGAAGCTGTTGTTAAAGCAAGATGGCGCTCTACAATCCAGATAGAGTCCTTTCGCTCGCGCAGTGGTATAAATCCTGTTTGAATGGTTCATGGTAGTTGGATATTGGTGTGTCTTAAAATGTTACTCTGTTCTAGTTGGAAACCAGCCAGACTAAACTATTTGTACGCGAATGATTATTTGAACGTAGATAAGTGTTGCAGGTTTGTTTTGCTCGTATATTGATTACTAGGTTAACTGGTTTACTGAACTAGGTGTGTCCAAAATAAGTTTTCAATATAAAAAGAGAACAGAAGTCATGGAGTTGAATATTACTTAGTATTCAACTCTATTCTAAAGGCCTCGATTACTTTTCTTGGACTATTTGAAAAATATATGCGGCTTAATTGTTAAAAGTCTTAAGTCTAAAAATCTTAACAGTTAATTTATTTGTGAATAATGCCCTTTTTATATAATTAACGCACTTTTCTTCTGTATACACACTGTTGCCGGGTATCTAATGTATTTCTCCTTTCGCAGGTCTGCTGGAATAAATTTCTGTAAGGAATAAGCAGTACCTTTGTACTTCAAAAATATTATATTGTATCATTCTTCAATTATGTGTGTTAATAAATAGTAAATAAATGAATAAATAAAAATATATTCTAACAAATAAATTGATCATTATCTTTAAAGTAAACAAGATATACACCCGGTTTTTGGGAGGCAGATCAATTGAATCTACTGTCAAATCAAGTGATCGAGACTGTGATTGGTCGGACATAAGCCCCAAAACCAATCACAGAGCTTAACATGAAGTTCGACTAACAAGATTATATGTTGATGAACATTCGAGAAACCAGGGGATAGAGATTGTTTACTGACTGTTTGTTAACTGTGATAACTTTTCAAATGATAAATACAAACATGTTCGTGTTTATTCATATCTACATAGTAACTTTAGTTGAGGAACTTTATCAAAGGTTTAAACTCCCTAAAAACATTATTTATACCCTTCATACGCCGGGTGAAACCTTTCGTCCGCGAACTCTTTATACTCGTATGTACATATATTATATACAAACATTTCATGATTTTTTTTTTAATTTTTGTTATGTCTTATGTCTTTGATCTATTTTGATACCTATTTTTAAAAGAGAAACTTATGGAGTTTCTTGCCGGTTCTTCTCCATAAGAATGATGTTTTGGAACCGCACAACTAGAGTCAGTAACTTTTAAAAGTGCCTGAGAAGGCCTGTTTGAAATAAAAACCTTTTTTATTTTGATTTATGAATGTCTGTAGTGGTAAGAGCAACGTTAATCCCATAGGTTATGTTATGGTAATCGCCGGCAACGTTTACATAGCTAATGCTTACAGTAACATGTGTTTATTTTGACAAGTGAATAAATAGATTCAACTTGACAGGTCTGTTGTTTGGGGACTTGCTAAGTATTAGTTTAGTTTTCATATTGTTGATGGTTCGTTGTAATGTATTTGGAGAGTATATTTTTTTTTTTAGTAGGATAGTTGTAATTATTAAAGTGACAAATGTTTTTGACGTAAGTTTTACCAAAATTTTATTAATATTAGCGACTCATCTCAGCTTCGCACGGTGTTATACTGATGGATTAGACACGTAAAGACCTTCTTCTTAAATATTTGTATCTATTAAAGAAACCGCATCAAATTCCGTTGTGTTGTTCTGAAGATCGAAGCATACATAGAGACGTTCAAATTGTGGGAAGCGTCTTTGTTTCATATAACGTAGTGATTATTGTTTTCTAAAAAAATATCACAATTTACACATTAATTTGTATGAATGAGAGTTCCATTAATCTGTCATCCATCATCCGAACATCTCTGCTTCCTATTCATATCAAAGAATGTCATTTACACGAATCCCCATCAATGTACCTCAATGAAACTCAATATTCCTTACTCCGGCAAAAAATCTAATATAATATGTAAATACATTCATATTCCGACTCAGGATTACATATTAGGGTCCCGGTAAGTAATCTTCGTTCACACAATGTGCGAGCAATTTATGGAATAAGATGTACTGACGAACATAGAGATATGCGGTTGAGTATAGGTAGATGAGTAGATATGGGGTTTAATATACTTTCGTGTATATATGATAACCAGAAGAGTTATGACAATAAGTCTTCTGGTTATCGTATGCGGTAGTACGTGTTCAGAATGTGCCAATGTTTTGAAATAATTCGATCTCTTTTCGTCCCATTTCTAACACAACATAACCAGACTGCCCTGTTGGTCTAGTGGTTAGTGGCTTTCACTGCTATGCCGGAAGTTGTAGGTCCGATCCCCATCCAGGACAAATGTTTTTACGATGAACACGATCATTTGTTATGTCTGGGTGTATTTTATCTATATGGTGTATGTATTTAGAAATTTATAAGAATGTTTATCAGTTGTCTTGTACTCATAATACAAGGTCTGCTAAGTTTAAGATTAGATGGCGTTGCGTAAAAGTCGTGGAAAAAGACAGGAAAAAATAATTACAGCAAAAATAGAACAATTGTTACTGCTATGCCTTTGTGACCTTCACCGCACCACACCTTGACTTATTTGTTACAATTTTCCAAAATAAATCCATTTCCTTCTCACATCAACTCTGTATGTTTAATTTTGCACCTGTCGTATCACGGCGCTGTAAAAATTGCCTCAATCTATCCCTGTTACAAATGTTTGTAGGTACAGTCAGCAAAATAATAGTTAACACAATAAGATTTTCAAAACAACTGTACTCAATCAAAATTAATAAAGAGAGACGAAGAAACATACAAAAAAAATCCTGCAAGTCAATGAGATTTTAAATCACATTGTGTTCAACAACTTATCACTGCATATTAGAGTAGTATTATTGCATTTGTAAAAGCGTGATAGCGCATTTCATCACATAGAGCGCTGTCTCTTTCTCACAACTGCAATAATATTACTTTAAGACGTAGTACTAGGCTTTTTGTTGCTGACGGTACAGTGACATTGTGAATATGTTCGTCATTTACTTTTAAATGTCTCCCAGTAGCCCCGTTTTTGTTAATGATTTCTTTTTTATTATCATTCATGTTTTAAGGCATTATATTTGCTTTTTTATTGCACCAGTGTGTGCATTTAATTGAATTGATCAAGGTTGCTTATTATTTCTGCATTTATATGGGTTGTTCATAATGCTATTGCCCGCGACTTCGCCCGCGCAAATGTCAGTTTTAGCTAAAACCTATGAGTTTATTTAGAGTATCAGCCAACTCCAACCAATTTTCATTAAAATTGATCCAATGTTGAAGCGTGAAAGAGTAACAAACTACTTACAAACTTTCGTTATAATAACTTCTGTTTATAATATTAGTAGAACTGGTAAAACATTCCACATGAAATGCAACAAAAGAGAACATCTTAATCGCTTTCCGTATAAAGACTCATTAAAACTCTTTCAAAACTACGAATTATTGACTAAGGAACTGACTTGCACAAGTGCAATAAAAAATCCAGCACACAAAATAATTAATGAAGAAACCGGCTTACGATTTCAGAATTAAAAAACCAGCGTTTCAGAATAATAATGGCTGATCATATCCAGTTTATTAACAAAAAAAGAACGTCATCACCATTACTACATAGTATAAGATAAAGTCGATGTCGCTGTCGGTCTGTTCGCTTAAATCTTTAAAACTACTCAACAGATTTTGAAGCGGTTTTTTTATATAGATAGAGTATTCAAGAGAAAGGTTTATATGTATTAGTATTTAACCCGTACGAAGCTGGGGCAAGTCACTAGGTAGTTAACAAGAATGAGAATGAAATTCGCTCGCATTATTTTGAGGAGTCGTATTGGTAGTTACAAGAATTTTGACGAACCGTTTCCAAATTGCGACTACTACGGACGACTGTTGATAGGATCTTAGGGAATTCGTGACGTCAGAGCAACGTAGTATTGTAACTTAGTATTGGCTCTGTGGGTACAAGTTTTAGTACATTTGTAGCGTAACATTTTATTCTGTGAATATTTGAAGCGTCTACCTGTTACCGTTTTTAATATTAAGCAAAAAATATATAAAATCACGTTTATGATTCTTAGACTTAGACACATAACCATTTTTTTTAAATTTTTTGTATTTGTTGTCATAGCGGCAACGGAAATACATCATTTGTGAATATTTCAGCTTTCTAGCTATTACGGTTTATGAGATACAGCCTGGAGACAGACAGACAGCGGAGGCTTAGCAATAGGGTCCCGGTACGGAACCCTAAAAAAGGAAAAACCCTAGCTGAAAAGCTCAGGTAGCAACAAGGTATCTCAGGCAAGCGTTATCTACGATCCAGGTACGCTAACATTGCGCAGATCTTACACAAATCCCGATGTAATAGGGTTTGCTCATTCCGTAGGTACCCTAGCTACACAAAGATCTGGTTACTAGGGATAAGTCTAAAAGTTAGAACAACACTAATGTAATTTTGAAAGGAAAATCATGTTTGTAAGTAATATAGGTATATAGGGGCAGGAACAAACTAAATGAACTCATTTATTTAAAGGATAAATATATTTTGGCTAGTATATTCTTACGTGTTTTTCTAAAGGTGTAATTTTTGTCAGTGATAGTTTAACAATTATTACGACAGCATATTCATATATATTTTTGCATTCCATATTGCATATGTACCACTTACACTATTCCTTCTTTATTATTGAACTAATTGGTCATGAAGGTCAAATCCTCAGAGGCTTCATAGTATGAACTAAACTGGAAGGCATTAAACTAAATCCATTGATACTCGAAGGCGACGCCAAAATAGCTGAGGCGAAGATTAGGCAGAAAAGTTTCCCTTTTTTATTCCTGTTTAACTTTAATTTAGAAATAAAGGGAGCTTTACAAAATGGCGTTACTTGGTCCAATGAAGTCGTTTTTGCTAACAGTTGGCCTCAAAACGACAATACCAGGCCATTTCGAATTAAAGCCTTGATGATAATGGCGTACTGCCAAGAGCAACGTAATATAACGCTGTGGTAAATGAAAATTCCGTTTTATTAAAACGTTTATTCCTTGCACGGCTGTATGTGGGTATATTAAAATGTTTGCTGTTGGTAAATGTTACGAAGTTAATTCTCCGGGGTCCGAAAGAATATCAACACAAAAAAACGTTAGTCACTTATCAAACCTTGTATTAAGTACTATGATTAGATGCGAGTCTTGTGGTGACATCACAATCTTGGTGACTGGACTTATAAGCAGATTCAATCAACAAATTATTTTTTATACAATAATTTGGTTTTCTACTGCTTTACTACTAGTGATAGTAATTGTCGTCAGCTGATTAAAAATTTACTCGAAAAAAACAACACTTTTTAAGGAACAGAGCTTTCACAGGCAAAGTTGTTTATTTTCATGCAAATACATCTTTTTTTATAATATAATATGATGTATTTATATAATAAGTATATCATAAACAACAGGCACAATTGTATTGTAACAAACAAAACAAAACGTTTGTCTGCTTTATCCCCAGGATTCTTAAGTTTGACATATCCTCGGTTCTTTATTCATTACTCTTCAGTAAACCTAATTCCCTAAGTTCAGTGGTACGGGCGTCCGTTATTTGATTTGACATCTGGATTTAGCTCATCACAAAGTTTTTATTAAACTCAGTGTAAGTTTGATTTATAACTCTGGACTTCTTACAAGAAAATTCCGTCTAAAATTCCTACTTATTTAATTAGAAGTCGGAAGGCGAAGATTTATTGTTGTGATACTAATTGTAGACACAAAAAGTATGATGTCTTAATTGTGATTTATAATGGTGAGTTTATTTGAGCACCGATTTGTAATTTATAATGATGAAAATGTTAAAATTGATAACATAAAAAAATAAAGGTTTCTAATTGAATTTATCAGCACCAGGCATTGCTTTAACTTAAAATATAATTATTTTCTTAAGTTAAAACTCATATTTTAAGGAGGCACGATCTATAGTGTGATGACCTGAAATTACGTAAAATATTTTGTTAAAATTTGCTGTGACGGTTTCCACAGTGAGAATAATTATACTTTCTTATTTATTGATATTATCTACATTCATCCATTTCATCCTTCCATCAAAATTTATTAGCTGTAGTATTAAAAAAAAAATGTTAGCCAGCCTTTATTTATTTCATTTTTTATCTTATCTTCCACGAGTCACTCACAACACCATCTAGTCTCAAACTAAGTAAATCTTATATTATGAGTACTAGAAAAGTCATAAACATACTAATATACTTAGTTAAATTATACCCAGACACATCAAATCGTGCTCATCATACAATTTGTCCTGGGTGGAAATGTATAAATTTTGTAACGATTTGTCCTGTGATTTGACCTTTGTTATAGCAGTCAGAGCCACAAACCACTATACCAACAGGCCAGTCACTATTATTACACCGCCGCTATAGTATGTAGGTATAACAGCCAAATAAGCTCAACACTCATTTAACCAAAGTACTCATGAAACGCATCTACACTCCACAAACATCAGGCAATCAATTACGAGAACTGACATTCAAACGCTATTGCACGCGAGTCAATATTGTCTCGCTCGTACAGGCAGGTGATTAAATTGTCTGTATTGCGGTTTATTATACTTATATAGTGTTAGTAGGCTTTACTAAGGACCATATTGTTTTTCTGCTTTATTTTTATATTGTTTAAAGGTACACCAACAACATATACATTTAGACGCCGATTACAAGTATACACTGCATTTAAAATATCATAGCAATTATCATACATACAAATAATATATGAAAGTAAAACAAACGTAAAAAGTGCATTACTTAACTTGGTCATTTAAATATATATTATAGACGAGCAATTAACAACAATTTAGCCACTCGTAGTAAGTTCAGAATTTAGTTTCATTCTAAAGCGTTATAAATTTTATTTTATGTTCAAATGGAATATTTGTATGGTATAGTTGTAATTTTGAGTAAATTCTAGTAATAATCGTTTTATCACGAAACTTTTTAGGTATAACTACACTGCAACTATTCAAAATTAAAATTTCAAGTCGAGTTAAAGGCGTTTTATAATTTAGAGAGATTTGTATTTTTATTAAGTCTTTTATGGAAAACCTGACGAAGTTCAGAACGAATCGAACGGTGCATTTATAACGGTAGGTAATATTCTTATGAATACGTAAACAGGGGTCAAGAATTTATTGCAAAACGTATTTATATTTTAAAGTCGTCGTTCTCATTAAGTAGTAACATCTGCGCATCTATATCGGGAACCTCCCAGGAGCGTCGTAAAAGACTATATTCATAACAGATAAAATTGTAATATGGTGCTCAAAAGTTACCCGACACCGGTGAATAACGAGATATCTTCCCGATGACGTCATATGCAACATAAAATCGAACTATCTGCGGACTTACCACCGCCTTTGAGATAAGACTGTTGCAGTTGTGGAAACGAGACAGCATGTTTCATAACGTAGAGCAGTATCTCTCTTCCACAACTTCAAGTTTTGCCTAAGGCTCTCCGTGTGAGAGGGTTGAGTCGTGAGTATTTAGGGCAGGCAATCCCGGGAGGCCACAGTATCTCGTATACATAAGTATACATACGAACCTTCTATCCCTACTGACAGTATTCAAATTTCGCTTCCAACGAGTTGTGCAAATTGTCGCGTAACATATTTTCCTCGTATTCCCACGGTGACAGTTATTGATATAAATATTATGTAACGGGTTTTGAGGAAGGTATGAATTAAAGATTTAAGAATGATTGGACACTCTAACTGGCAGTATTGTAAAGAATACTATAAAGAAATTTTAATTGCAGAGATCGAATTCTTTAGTTGTAGGCTTAAGATATAATATTGATTATAAACTTAACAGCATTAAATCGAGATAAAATACGAGGTTTTCCTTGGCGTGCCTTTTCAGTTGTACTAGATCTCAAGGTAGGTATCAAAACAATACATCCTCATTGAAAATCTATTTATACCGTTAAGTTTCTAGACTAGTATTTCTATTTTCGTCTCATTTTTAAAACATGTCCAGACTCAGATTCCTTAAAATTGTAGCGTTCATTTACCATCAATCATTTTATTTATTTTTTAAAACCCTACAAAACTATTTGTCTGTGGCTATGATTGATATTGATTCTACCTTGTGTTTACTGTATTTTATATTGGAAATAGCCTACCACAGATGCCTGTCATCGCAACTCCTGTAAGCCAGGATCTACCATAATCAACGAATACCACCTAGCACTTAAGATCGAAGAGCAGAAAAAGGAGTAAGAAAAAATAAAAATGTGATGATACATGTAAAAATGTGTCTTCCAAAAAGCATCGAAAAAATTGTATCACTACCGGTTATTTCAAATCAAAGACCACTACAATATGCGTATGACAAAAATGTTTGATCCATAAAACACCACGGTTTTTCACCGCATTCTTTCTTTGACGTTTATTGGATTATATCACAAAAGCCTTTTAAAAGATAAAAGAGCTTTGTATTTTGGTTCGTTGGGCTTTATATGATATCTTGAAATTACCGTTTTTGATATTCATTCTTAGTAATTGTGAATTTCATTTTAGAGTCGAAATAAGGAAGATAAAATAAAGATATTGTTACTTATATACCTCTCTAGTTAATTCCTCTGTTGACAAACAGTACGGATAATTTGGATACCGACTACATAGTGTGGTATGGACATACTGCAAATTCAATAATCCATTTGGAGAATTCAATTGGTTGTATGGTATATCAATGTAACTCGCCTAAGCAATGTGTGGTTTTGATACACAAACGGGACAAATATTTGTTAGATATGAATATATGGAAACAATTCAATTGAAGCGTAGCTTTAAGTGCAAGCTGCAAATACCTTGTACGTGGCTATCGGACTAGATACAATTTTGCAAGCTTGAATGGAATTGTTTATTTCTGAAAATGTTATCACTTTTACAAGTAATTTAGCCAGGGTCGACTCAAAAGTGTGCAAATGACATTTTGTTTTAACAGGTGACTTTGACTTGTCAATACAATACAATTAGTGTTACACATAGCGTTAACGTTTGTAAACACGTAACCAATCAGTAAAACGTCCATATATATGAGTGCTTCTGCAAATCAGAACATAGTATGAAGAACAATATGAGGATAACTTTCAAACATCTTAATTCTAGTACTAAGAGAATAACTGGACGATTAAATAGGATTTCACGTACTGTGGTTTCTAAAGCGTGTAATCTGTTCAAAGAGACAAAGAGTGAACTATTTCAGCTAAACTATTCGGATTACATCGGCAGGTACTGGGAGATAGACCATTTGACGAAAAGTCCTGGTTAGAGCTCGAAGTTAGAGATTCCTTACGAGTTTGTTTTGTGAAGTTTTAGGAGATTATCTGTACGAATGTGTTTTGGAGCTCATATCTGTTAAATGCTTTTATGTTTGGAAGTTTTCAAGTTTAATCGTCGTGTAAAATTGAGACCATGGTTGTAATATTGTTTTTAAATGTTCATATGAGGTACTTGAAAAATGTTTAGGTGATAGTAATGCATCATGATTGCTTTAAATGGGTCAAATATTTTTAGAATTTCTAAATTGATTATATTATTATGGACAATTAAGCAAAGAGTCAATTTAAAAATGGAAATTATTTTTAAACCTATCGTCGTTATCTATCGACTGGCAAGTTTCTATAAAAAAGCAAAAACAAAAAGCTAACTATTTTCCATTTTCTGAAGTAAACTCACAGTTGTAGTCACACAATTCTCTAAAGAAATATATCTCTTGAAGTCTTGACATTACAGGATCTGTAGTCTTGGTTAGTTTTACTTGGAACTTTGATTGATAAAAGAAAGCAGAATACAACGCGACTCTACTTTTTTGCTTTTTGTAAGCTTGATTTTACTGAAGACAAAATAAATATTGACTATGCTGTGATTCTTATTTTTCTTGTAAAAGCTAAAAATATCAAAATAAATGTTGTGAAAGAATAGTGACCTAAAAATTACATCAAAACTCAAGTAGAAAAGTGACATTTCTGCAATTATTTATTACACGATATGTCGATCCGGTTCATAAGGATATAAGCAAAATTTAATGATGATAAATGTGACTTTTGTCAATTCCAGTCATTAGCTATTCGATAGTAAGTGAGTTTAGAAAATCTCTTTACTAGGTAGTGACGACGTATAGATTCGTTACTCCTTTTTTGTAACTAATTGAACTAAAGGTAAATCTTAGTCTGAATTAAGGTGTTCACATTACATAAATGTCACGATACATTTATATTTCGTAGCTAAAAGACCGACTCGCCCATTTATTACCCCGATAAGAGATTACGGCAAGCTTAATACATGTTCGTGATTAAGATAAATGAAATAGGAATTATCTGATAGAAAGACTCTACCTATATAATGTCGTATGAATATAGAGCTTTATCCGGCTATGGGGTTACTAAATCGTATGCGTGATGATTTTATTTTTCCTGGCCTATTGTGTCCCACTGCTGAGCAAAGTCCTTCCCCTAAATCCTTCCACGTTTTTCTGTACTGCGCCTCCTCGAACCAGTCCTCGCGGTGTACATTCAAATCATCCCGCCACCGCTTTTTGGGACGGCCTCGGCGGCGCTGTCCATCTGTTGGCTCCCATTGTGTGGTGACCTACGCTCAGTGGTCACCATTCATTCAGCTGACGTGAGCCGCCCAATCCCATTTTAGCTTGGCAGCCTAATAATAGTGGTAAATGATATCCGTTTTATTTTACTTTGTTTAAAATACATATAAATACGGATAAATTATATTTACCTCTCTTTAATGAGCTCGTGTGTGATTTTGATGTATGATTAGCCACAAAAGTTGACGAACATGAGTAGATTTACATTACAGCAGAGCACAACTACTTACAATAATTATGTTTTGTAAAATAATCATAAAGGTTTAACGTAATATACGAGTATCTTTAAAACCCAACTTGTAGACTTTTTCTGGTTTTTCATTTATTAGTTGTCCAACTTTAGTCGCTAGCACTACCTCAGCATAGTTTTTCTAAATGAGTAGTTTTATGCAACATTTCTTATCTACAAGGCAACCGCTCGGCGTTGCATAAAATTACCTGCGAATATTCTGAGAATTCTCTCCGCCTTTAAACTATTTGCATCATGTTACAACACAAGTTACTAGCAGAAGGTGAAGTATTTTAGTTTAGACATGAACATATAACTGTAAAGGAAATGGATGGATGGATGGGTCATGTAACAAATAACGTAATTACGTAATGTATGTAAACATGCACATTATGTGTTTCAAATACACAACAATATTTACATATGGAAAATGTTCATCTTTGGTAGTTTCTCGTCGTAATTTTAAGTCATGCACGTAGTACTCAATTAACAAAAGAAAAACATTAATTTGATTATCATCTTAAAGACAGCTTTGGTCGATGACAATTGTTTAACGATCTAACAGACAAACTATGTCAATATAGTTTTGTTGGACCTTTTATATTTTCTACATGTAACTTGTGCCTTTTTAAATAAATAAATAAACAGTTATTGCTTTAACCAAGCATTATATTTTTCAATAAGTATATCATCAAACACCCTGAACCTTCTATTTATCATACTATTGTGTTATTAACTAGACTACACCTGGCACGATGATTTAATTTCTTAAAAGAGCAGCTAATGCCTGGCATAGCTCTCCTCTGTACAAATTATGTTACTTTGTAAGGGTGGGTGGTATTCACTTTATTAGCACGCTTTTTCTCAATAAAACTTGGGGGTCTACCACCACCACTAGCGCTCATAGTCTAGCAGAGGATTTACAATAACACTTGAAAATATATTTTAAAACTGTGTACATAAAGTGCATAATTGTTTAAACAACGTGGTCTTGAGAATGCACGAACATTTTATCGTTTGTTAAACATTTGTAGTCTTTCGGGCCATCAGTTCAAAGTCTATTTTTGAGTGACAGAAAAAAATCCTCAGCTCTCTGTGTAGGCGAATGTGCGCTAGCCCTAAGACTGTAGCTGATGTCAGAGAGAGATGCCGCTCTGCGCTGTCTAGTGCCATCTCGCTTCCACAACAAGTCTTACTTTAAAAGGTGAAAATAGACCTCCGTTTAGAAATGTAGGATTAAACAGAATGTCGGTTAGTTGCTGCGTGGGTTTAAGAATCTGCAATAAACGGTAATGTATCGCGGATTTCGTCTTATTCGTTGTATTTGGGTCCCTAATGAAAGAAATACCCACGTTAAGTTAACGCTGGTTTATTTATGCTTTGACTAATTTGCATATCAAAGTTATTGGTTGGTAGGTTAGTTTGATTGCGTTAATTAGGTTAAGTGGCTTGTTTACTATTGATTTTATATTGATTATCCCGGACATTTTAATGGTAAAAGAATTGTAGATCTAAAAAGTAGATCTGAATTGTAGATCTCTTTTCAGATCATATAATTATAACAGTCATAATTTTCCTGCCTTTATCCCATTTCACTTGGGGTCGACGTACATACATATAAAACAATAAAGTGCTGATTTGTTTTCTTCAGCGTATTTCTACGAAATTCTGTGTCACGAGTCAGACTCACATTTGACCGGATTTTTAGCCTATGGTAAATTATAGTACAGTTCAAAATATTCTATAAATTAATTATACTAGCCACATACCTGCCTCAGTTCTGTAGCGAGTTCAATAACAATTTGGTTTTGCTCATCCTCAAATGTTCGAGACACTTTTATCTCATTTGGACCTAAAAGGGAATACAGTAAAAACATGATTATTTAAATAAAAATACTTTCACTAAAGTGAATAAGGCAACAAATGCGATACACAATATATTTCTGCAAGTTCTGTAACAGTTTTACTTTCGTAAAACTCAATTGACTTTTAAATTCAACATCAATACAAGCATTAAAAAAGCATTTTTTTTCAATATTAAACAAGAAAACAAAACAACCTTTTTTTATATCAAATCTAAAAAACAAAATTACCTTCAAAGGTCTGTATCACAAACACCCAGACAGTGGACCATAATATAAGGACGCTGAACAGTCCCAGTTGGGAGAGCATGCATCTGAGGAGCACGGACCGGATCGACTCTCCCGGGAGCTTGGGCAGCGGGTAGAACCTCAGCCATACGTTGCCCTGGCACAAGAGAAAACATGTTAAACAAGCTTAGATTAATAATTCTGTTTGTGAACTGAGGGCAGTTCATTTGATTTGCGCTTTTGGGAATTGTTGGTACGAGGCTAAAAATAAATTGCCATATTAATTAATTTCAAATCCTCTTTATGGCAGGTCTGTGTCCTATTTTAGGACATTTATAGGTTGACTAGCTAGTTGCCCGTGACTTCGTTCGAGAAAAAAAATAGGGGTTAAAAATAGATAGTAGCCGATTATCAGACCTACTGAATACGTATACAAAATTTGGTAAAAAATGGTAAAGCCGTTTCGGAGGAGTACGGTAACTAACTAAGATATGACTTCGAATAAGTTGGTACAAGATGCATTTCAAGACCACAGAGTAGCAGGTAGAATCTAAAGCCATGCGTTACTCAGACTCAAGAGAATAAACTGAAGGTTTATTACCTCCCTAAAGTAATATTATCGCAGTTGTGGAAGCGTGACAGCGCACTACGTTGCATATAGCGGCGTCTCTGTTCCACAATTACAAAAATATTCCTTTAAGACGCGGCGAAAGGCTTCATGTACCGAGATTGCCAGGTTTAATTATTCTGGTAGTGGTAAACAGGAGCTAGCGAATTTGTTTTCAGGTTTTGGGAATTGTTGGAATAATGTCAACAACTGTATGTAAATTGTTTGCTTCATTAAGCAATATTTGTCAATATTAGAATGATTCGTGGTATTCGTGAGTAATTTGAAATCTTGATAGTGATGAAATTCTTCAAGATTATAAACGAAACAATAATAAAAGAAACATTTACTTTAATATCCCGTTCTCTTAATGTCATTTTCAGTTTACGCGATAGTTTAAAAGTTAGAACAAAACATACAAAGAATACTGTTCATCCTGTAGAACAGGATGTACGGAAAGAAAACAACTGTATACGAAAAGGACATGTTAGTTTCAGTTCACATTGTCTGTTGTATAATAACACTCGCGAAACACGTAGTTATAAAACTCAACAAGACTCGTGGGATATATTCGGAATGCTAAACTGGAGATACTCTATAAGCCATATGCACAAAGCAGTCGTGTTAAAGTTTGATAAGATGTGAATTTTCAGCATGGAACGTTGTTGTGAACATGAACATGTTTTTTCTTAAACGAAAAATAAATAAATGCAGGTGCTTAGTTCCTATAGGGTCAATCTTAGGATTCTTATGTATGTATTTTTTTCTTTAGATTTTATAATAAATATTTTAGTTGTCATTTGTTTTGCTGTCTTGCTTTGCCCTATAGGGTTCACAATTGTACTTACCTCTAAGCTATGTTTAACACCTACTTTATAAATTGAAAAAGAATATGAATAATATTATGTAGGTTGAAAATTATGGTCTTAAAATATTTATCCAAATTATTTTTGTTCATGCCGAACAAAAATAATTTGGATAACACGCTTGTCACACAATCTATCAAATAAAAACAATAGAAAATTCTCAAAAATAATGGAAATAATTTGCGTTTCTCTTGAGTTTAGAGAAAACACGAAAAGGGCTATGGTAAGAAATGTATGACAGTTTCTCCTCGACTTTCACTCTAATCCTTTAATTTCTCTTTGAAAGATAGAAATAGAAACGCGAGAGCGGCCTTTGCCAAGCTGTGAGGCACCACAAAATAATTCCTCTAGTTTACAAAATTTCACCCTGTGTTATGTATACAATGGACACAAAGTATGAAAATTAATGTTTCATTTTCCCCATTCACTTCGACAGTTTTACTTACACTCTGAGTTACTAATATCTGATTATCGGCCTGAACTAATTTATTAGTTGTATCGTCGATACCATCCACTTCACTGGGCTTCTTATTTTCCATACCACTTAGCATTTTATTAGTTTTTCTTAATACATTACTTTTATGTTTATGATTAACCTTTTCGAATAAATCACTTTGATTACTTTGATCACGGGATACACATCGAAATATTCTGTTGTGATATTTTGCTTTATTTGAAACACTTTTTTCATTATCGTTTACTATATTTCTTTTGACAGTTATCGCGTGGCCATCTAGTTTGAAAGTGCGATCAACAGATATAAGTACTGTTGGTTCAACTTTGTTTCCATCCTTCAATTTTCTGTACAACGGCTTCACTAAAACGTTGTTTTTGAATTTATCTTTAAGTGTGTTCTTCATGTTTTCAGCCCAACAACTGAGCATTAGCACAAGTATTGTTCCCAAAACTGGTGTAGCGTGCTACGAACCTTCAAACTGTTAACTTCTCATTAAAACTTGGATACAATTACAAAGCAAACTTATGTCCAATTTTGCGAGCGATCTTTGTACAGTGTATAATTAAAATTTATTAAGACCCCTCGTTTATTCGTTGCGAACTTTTGCAGGATAAATGTGTTTTTTTCTCTCAAGTTATCTATTTGAATTTATGTCAGTTTTTAATAAGATTAAAAGTAGGGAAATTTTTGCAGCAAATTAAATTCATTTAATTAACTGTTTTTGTTTGCCTTTCTGCAATTTTGTTTTTTTTTTATGTTTGGTCTGTACCTACAGTTTCAGGAAAACGAATAAAGAGGAATTTATAAAAATAATTATTGCTCGGTTCTCATATCATCTTTTAACATGTCAACGATCGTACCCAATTCATTGTTTTTTGGTTATCAGTGACTCTTGGTTTCTGGTGAAATAATATGGATGCGACAATCAAAATATTTATCGAAACATTCAGTAATAGTTCACGATTTGCGTTTAATTTCGGCTAATACATAAATCCAATCCAAACACCTATCTTTTATAATAATATACAAATCTTACTTGATGATTTTAAATTTTATTTAACTACCAGATGCGTCCTACGCTATTAACCGCGAATCGAAAGTGGCCTTATGTAGATTCAGGTGTCACCTAACTCCATATCAAATTCTATCAATATGTATTAGTAGTTTTGAGCAAGAAATTGCAACAAACGTCGTATGCACACACATCTTTACTGTATAAATTTTGATATTAATCTATTAAACTCTAGGGATTACCTTTTACTCTGTACTGTATCGCAATTTTCTTTATGAAAACCATAAAGTACCACCCACCAACGAACCACAATGTACACCCACATAAAACGTATCCGCATTCTCTTATCGTGAAAACACAGAAAGAAACAAAGTTTAAATTGAGTTCGCGTCATGTGGTCTGTCACTCACTGAGCGAGAACAGCCGCTTTTACAATTTTTGTAGTAACAACACTAAATTGGATAAAGTTCAGCCTACCACCTACCACTAAAGCATACAGTAATACCGCTGTGGTTGTAGAAGAGGGACAACGCTCTACGGATTGTAGAGCGCCGTCTCACTTACACATCTGCGACAGTTTTGTTTTAAGATATGGTGGTAGAGGTTTAGTCCATTCTTCTTTTAGTCTATGCACGAGTGCTGAATTTATCCAAGTTAGGTTTTTTTAACTAGTTCAGGATACGTGCTTAAGGTTTGTATGGGAATCTTTTATTTATTATATGCCTAATACCAAGCTCCTAGCGAAGCAATCTAATTGACACACGCCTTAAGCTAAGCGTTATCCTATCTCTGCACCTAAGGTTTGTTCGTGTATACATGTTTTTGCTCGTGACTGTACAGTAGTGATAGATACATGTTTAATAACATTTTGAAATGTTTTTGTATTTAAGCATGTGGAAATATGTCCAAAAGGATAATTTATCTTTCCGCGCATATTCTATGATCTTCTAAAAAAGCAAGACAAAGCTACGCGTAATATAGTCTACTGTCTCAGCCTCATTAGTAACACTTTTGATTTAAGAGTCTATAGCATAGAGGCTGAAGTAAAAATGAAATATTAATGCGGATGTGAAAGCGAGATGGCGCAATACATGTTGTAGAGCGGCGTCTCCCTTTCACACCCACAAAAATATTACTTCGAGTGGAGCTTATGGATGTTGAGAAATATTTTATTTTATGATCACCACCACCCATTTAAAAAAAACATTAAAATAATAGTAAAACGTTTTACAAATAATTTCAAATAGTTATGGCTAGTGTTTAGCGAAACTAATCGCGATAAACGTAAAAAACGTAGCTGAAAGAGGTTTGTTACCAAGATTAACAAAATTATCAAATCGTTAAACTATTAATTACCGTATAATAAGTTACAGTACTTTTGTTATCGGTATTTATAATTAAATATTAGTTACTACAGGTGAGACGTAATCGAAACTAATTTGTTTTGAAGTGTTTTGAAAATAATTCAGTGGAACAGTTTTTAATATAAAAACACTAAGTTTTTACTGAAACAAGGACGCAAAAAGCCCTTAATTAATTAATTAATTGGTCTCGGAAACAAAGCATTCCTTGTTTTTAATTAATGTTCATACCTAGCTAGTTTATGTTGATATAAGTGTTTCTCTTTGTTGCTTCTTTAAGTATATTGTAAATCTATACATTTAGAAGCATGATTTATACAATGGTATTTGATAAATATAAGAAAAGTATAGATATGGTATCATCATACGTTCCGTTCCTTTAGGGAAGAAGTAAACATTTTGTTTTCTATTACGAAATGTCACCAATTTCCAACTCAGTACAAAAAATATTTTAATAATATGTTTTGTAGCCAAAATCACAAAAAAGAATAATTGTTTTTTTAACAATATAAATACTAAAAAAATACGATTAGTTCAGATTTCAGTTTTGTAATAGAAAACGTACTGGGGAAACTTGAAAACCAACCACGGCGGTAATATTGATTGCAGAGTGCGCAGTTCGCGCAATGTCAGAACGCGGCGCGCGCAGCAACTGTCAAAATACGATGTATGGTGAGGAAATGAACTCCTAAATTGATGGAAAATTCATTGTTTTGATAAACGATCTAAATTAGACCCATGAGCTGAAAAACCTGCCAAAGTGATTACTTAAGAATCTTTAAATTCCAGTATGCCTAAATTCTTACGGACAGTTGTTTGAGTGTGGATTTAGGTTACCGCAGTCCTTCTCTGCTTTGATGTCATTGTGTGTTGTATTGTTTACAAAATTGTTTGTTCCATACCATGAAATGGAAAGCTAATATATCGTGTTCATGTGAGCCTAGTGCGTACAGTGACAAGAACGAAGCATGTATACTAGAAGTGCATTATAAATAAAAACAATGAAAGATAAACATGTCGAGATGCCTGCGGATATTCGGAGCTTACTCCTTCAGGTTGACAAGGAAACATTCGACTATACTTCTCATAGCTTCCTTCATACTCAGCATCACTGTAGTGCTGCAGTTGTACGCATACAAACACCACAACCACTCACACCCGAGACCGAAGATCGGTGACTTTAACTATAGACCTGGCGCCTTTTTGAAAGGAAGACAGCCTGGAAACAGAAGCTTTTGCATGTTTAATTATGGCCTTCCAGACCAACTTAGGTGGGACAGCTTCCAAGTACTTCCGTCCCCAGAAACTGGCTCAAGGAGCCACTACGGAGTCATATACAATGCTATACGCGGAGTCGCCTACCTAAATATCAGCAAAATTGATGCGGTGTCGTATGTTACTCAATCGACGCCAGAATTTTTGTACCATGTCGTGGAGATAGCTAAATTCTGGGATGGCCCCATTAGCCTCGCTATATTCGTGCCGAATTACGACCTAGATATATCCATGCAAATTTTGGACCATTTGTGCCATTGCTACCCGATGATGGCTAAGGTGTCAGTCCATTTATTTTTTCCAAGACGCGCGGTGCCTAAGATTAGAACGACACACGAGAGGATGATAACTTCAAACACCATAAAACCTATGACTATTGCACCAAACGTGACAGTAGAACAACTTCTGCGACAGAGATTAGAAAACTATCGGAAATTAAATAACAAAACGAGAGCCGAATATATTCAAAAAGTAAGACAAAACAAAATTGAACGCATGATGATGAAATTGCCGAACAACAGATACACCGTGCCTAACTTAAAGTTCGAGGACTGCGCCGGTCTAGAAACTGATGACATTGTCACACACAGGAAATCAACTTTGATGGTGTATCCTATAAACGTTGGCAGAAATGTTGCGAGAAACGCATCAATAACCAATTACTTCTTAGTATCAGATATAGAGATGGTTCCGAGTTACAATTTAGCGCCGAAATTCCTGAAGATGATCAGGAAACTTATGGGCGACGAGAAGAGGGATTCTGGATGTGTGTTCGCTAAGACGGTGTTCGTGGTGCCACTATTCGAAGTGGAGAGAGGAGAAAAGATTCCGCACGACAAAGCGACGTAAGTTGATAAATTGAGACTTTTGGAGTGGTCAACACAATGGGATACTACGTACTGCACAGTAGAAAGCACGCTTATGTACCCTTTGTTGTCATTGTCTGCGATCGCTTGCAAAAGCATTCTTCTCTAATATTAATATAAGCTGTTTCTTTTCCGTAGTATCCCTATGTGGTGTCCGCTCTCATATATTGATATTTTATCCTGAATATGCATTTTGGTTTGTGGTTCGACGCGATATTGGGTTTTGTTTGTAGGTCACGTTTGGATCGCGGTCGGATATTATTAATTTCATATCATACAAATACAGTTGTTATTTATTTATGGTATAAAGCAGTTGGGTTTTCTTTTAGTTACAGTATTTCGGCTAATAGTAGTGGGAATTGTAATTGCAAGGGTTCGCTTCGATACTTTTAAAATGACCTCAGAAAGGGTTTTTGTGTGGTTAATGTAGCGTACTCGTATGACATTCGGTTGATAAATAAACTGATGATATTTAATTTATCAAAATCAAAAGTCATTTATTCAAATTAGGCTACAATGTAGCACTTCTCGAACGTCAAAATTAGGATATTATAGACAGCACCCCATCACCCACCCTTCAACTTTGCCTATAGCGGTACACTATCGTAAATAATAACTTTACCTGAAATGTCTTTTTTGGCTTAGAATATTTTACTTAAATAGAAAGGACGAGTGTTGATCAAACGTTGATCAATGGATTTGAAAAAAAAAACATTATCTGCTTGATTACATTTGAAACTAAATTGACCCGTGTCTTGTAATAAGTTTCCACATTGAGTGTCCTTTAAATAGTTATTTGTCGTACATTTACATTCTTGCCGGAAACATCATACTTTTTAAGAAAAAATATCTAAATCTGAATGCCACGATTAAATACAGACGTAATTTCCACAAAAGCAGTCAAATAAAAAGGTTCTTTTTGAGGTCAATTATCACCAATATATTCAACTCACACATCACTTAGTTCATTCTCGCGATGTTCCTTCACAATATTGTTATAATACCTAGCTAGGATCATTCCTCTTTTCTTATTCGTCTACGTGCCTCGACTAAGAACTTCATCCTTGAACATAAAATATATATGAACTGTATATATGTGGGTATTACATTGTTCTTCTATTAGCTTAAGGTTCTTTTTTTATTGAAAGATATGGTGACGTCAGCTCCTAGCCCCATCTCATGTAACTGACCTTCATAACGATTCCAGTGGATAAAACTGTATCCCTTCGTTGGTTTGAATGGATTTATTTTATCCTAGAGTTTGAGTTTGTTTTATACGTTTATCAATTAAGTAGGTAAATATACTTTCTATTCTATACTTACTTTCATAATACTTTCATGAAATAAGATAGGTCTCTCTTAATTCAGTTTTGTAATGTCCCTATGTTTTGAAATGATGACTACAATTTGAATTTTATTGAAAACGACATTAACCCTTTGGTATGCAGTTGTAAAATTTTATTGAGACGAAAACTTTTAGGAATGATATAAACGCAGACATTTAAAATTACCTACGTGGGTTGAATGCAAATAGAAATTTTTATAACTCTAGTCAAGTTATGCACAAGATGGATTTGTAAATAGTATTTGATATGGTATGGGTTCTATATGGTACTTACATCAAAAATGGCGATTTACAACAAAATTGATATCAAAAATAACAGTTTCGAATGTAGGTTTATTGTGTGTAAATTGCCACCAAAATTACAAGCTTACAGTAGGTTTTAATGTGTTCCAAGTATATTAACAAAATGAGAACCATCTCACTGTTATGTAGTGGTACTGTGCTCTCGATTCCAAACCATTTAAGCCTAAGTTTCCAGCATCCAAACAGGCCTATTCTAATTAAGAAGGTGTAGACATCTTACAGTGTCGTAGAAAATAGTTGCTCCAAATATTTCCAGAATTCCTAACTCTAAGTTTATAACTAACATTCTTGTCTCTACAATTTGGTGTTTTAACTAAAATACGCCTAAAATCACAATTGTTTACGTCTGTAATTACAAATGTTCAACGTTTTGTGTTTACACGAGTTAGTTTAAATTAAACAAAGCCCCAGTCTTGGAAACAAATTATGCTAAGTACTGTTGAACGGAACAATTCTCCACAAAAGTGTGTTTTGTTTGACATCCAAGCTACGCAGTTAATTGAAACAAATATTACTCGGGACGTTAAAATGTTAGAAATATTCTTTAATGTTTCTTGTCTATATAATACATATTCACATGGTGTGGACATGCCATACAGAGAAAAGAGGCACAATTTGCCCTGTTTACTAGCTAGCTTTTTCCTTCGGTTTCGCCCACGTGAAAATCGGTTTCAGATGCAAAAGAAACTTTCTTTTTTGCAGTCAGGTAAAAAGTAGCCAAAGTGTCAATTCAGGGTGTCTAACTACATACAAAATTTCATCGAAATTAGTTAAGCCGTTTAGACGTAAAAGCGTTACAAATATCCATTTATCATACTAACCATCTTTTGCGTTTATAACATTAGTGCCATTCTAATCGATGCTGTTTCTTCAACAGGTTGATACAGATGATAGCGACGAACCGAGCGATGTACTTCCATCAGAAGGTCTGCTCCCACTGCCAGCGGTTCCCTGGTCTCCAGACCTGGCTGATGAGGCAGCCTACGGAAGCTTTAGAGGTAATTTGTTGAGATATCATTATTTTTAAGACAAATCAATGTGTGTGAAAGTGAGACGGCATTACGTGGCGTAGAACTGTGTCTCTCTTTATTACATAGTATAAAACAAAGTCGCTGTCGCTGTCTGTCTGTCTATCGGTCAGTCTATCTGTCTGTGTGTCTGTCTGTCTGGAAAACTACGCAACCGACTTTGAAGCTGTTTTCTTTTTAAGTAAATTGAATGATTCAAAAGAAAGGGTACATGTATAACCTGGGAGTCGTTAGTTTACTTTAAGAGGTGAAAGCCTCCTGAAGTTTTCTTAGATACAGTGAAGAAAAGTTAGGAATGAGAATTGATTTCTTCACTCACTTATATTATATTATTCGTCCCGTATCATCGAGTACGTAGTGATGTCGTGACCCCTCACTTTGATTTTCTACTCGTAATCAAAATAGGTTATTTTTATTTAAAAAAATTAGAAAATACGTGACTGTATAATTTTTTTGCCTTTTGAAAAAAATCTGAACTGATTTTTACTTTTTCAAATTCAAACAACATCCATATTATGGATTTTCTTGCTGACTCAAATTCTGCTAACTTTGTAGCGTGATGTCATACTAGCGTCGCTTTCTTTAGACGCATTTCAGTAGGCACTTCCTAACATTGATTTTTGTGTTACGGCCATGGCACCGGTTGATACAAAAACGGCTGGTTTGCGTCAGTCTTATGCCTACGAGTATGTTTTCAAGATTTTTTCGTTTATTACGTAATAGAACGACGACTATTTTTCTTGGTTTAAAATCTAGACCTATGTAGTGGTGGAAAATGACACATATAGTGACACTTGTTTTTTACCGACTTCTGCATTTAGGAACTTAATCCTTTTATCGCGGGCACAGACATTGTGCACACATGCACAGCCACACCCAGACTCAAAACAAGCATTTGTGGATTGCAAAAATTCTTGTCCTACGCGGGGATCGTACCCGTGACACGTCGCGCACAATGTTAATTGGCATGGTGACCTATACCACTCGGCTACCCATGCAGCCAATTAATCTTGCTTATTTTAATGTTCAGGAATTCATCATTCCTCCTCGATATCAAACCACATCTGACATGTAACTTGTGTGAAGGAACAGCTGGTACATAGGCCTGTTGCCTACAACGAGGCTAGCATTTAGATATTGAAATCTTAAGCTACAACCTAGCTTAGTTTAGTCTAGTCACTAAAATATTCTGGTTATATCAAGCCTTTTGACAGACACGTTCCTTTGACTGTTGACAAGTAACTGTGTGTTTGCAACTAGTTTTCATGGTACCTATTCATCAAGATTCCTGTCTCCACAAATTAAAGTGCTTGTATGACGTCTATGTAGATGGAATTTGTTAATCTAAGATAGTCCAAGAAGTCCTGAGCGATTGTGATTTCTTGAGGATATGTATAGCACTGAAATGGCTTAAAATTAAACTGAACTGATTTATCTGTATATTATAGTCCATGTATTTAGTAGTTGTCTGATTGTTGCAGTAAAATTAGCGTTATAAAGCCTCACGTCTTAAAAGATATCAAGATTTTCAGGCAACGGATTGTTCAAATCTTAAAAAATAACTGCATCAATAGAATTTGTTAGTCGTAGGACGTCCACAGTTGGGCATAGGCCTCCTCCAAAGGTTTCCGGAAAGATCGGTTCAAAGCAGCCAGCATCCAGCGTTAACTATACTGTTTTGTGGTATATAAAATAAATTATAACTCTTTTCATCTACCCAAACTTAGAATATCATACAAAAAAAAACACCGGTAGACGTTAAACAAAAAAAACATACCAAGTACACAAGGTTATTAAATAATATGTGTCACGCTGTCAAAATGTTTACCTGGCATTGATGGACGGACGTGATGGATGTACGAACATTAAGCCGCGTAAAAAATGCTCCTTCGATGACATTCTAATGTACCACGAAATAGACTTATAAATATTTATACTCTCCCCTGTATGTTTATAAAGAAGCCATTTATCTGACACGCTTCCTTTTTGAAGTATTAAAAGGTTTTTTTTGTAAGTACTTTTACGTTATGTCATATCTATTGATAGATTGATAGTGTATTTTTTTGTACACCACATGAATACAGAATATTAATAAAAGTTAATAGTTACAGTCAGTTACAATGTGTGGCCTTATCGCTATTGATTTACCAAATATATTCAGGCGTTTTAGGCGTATCAAATAACACAAATTGTATAATAAACGTAATCTCGAGTTTGATGTGTTACATATGGCTATCAAAACTGCAAAAAATACCAAATAAATAAATCTTCAATTGTTTTAATAACCATTGTCTCCGCACTCCTCAAAATGCCACGACTTGACATAAATCTACTTCAGTACAAAATATAGCTGAGCAAGGAGATCAAATAACTTAAAACAAGAACGTCACTGACAGAAGAAACCGGGCGAAACCCTCCGCATGTTCTATAGCCTATTAATTCCCCCAAAGATAATCGCGTGTATTTGACTTTGATAAACGGCATTTGTCTTCATTGTGTGAACGTTTCTCCGGAAGAAGTGTTATTAAAGAAACTTCTGGAAACGACTTAGATGAGTTAAGGTATCTGGCTTCTGTCGATTATACAATACTAGCTGTTGCCCACGACGTCGTTCGCGAAAAAAAAATAGGGATGAAAAATAGATGTTGGCCGATTCTCAGACTTACTGAATGGATGTACAAAATTTCAAAAGAATCGGTCCAGCCGTTTCGGAGGAATACGGTAACTAACATTGTGACACGAGAATTTTATAGATAACATGAAGCTTTGAAAGCGCTAAATACAAAATGTATTCTTTGTATCGAAATGATTGATACTTATCAACCACTGCAGGAACCAGGTGAAGGGTGGGCGATGGGGTGCTGTCTAATATGATTTTGACGTTCGGAAAGTGCTACATTGTAGCCTATTTTGAATAAATGACTTTTGATTTTGATTTTGAACTGCCGCGCTGTATCAAAAAACAAACTACAAAATCACAGAGAACAGGAATGTTTTGGATATTACGTTCGGCTATTATTTTAGAAATAAACACTTTCTTCCTTAGTCTTCGATGTTCTATTGTTATCCAAAGGCCCTAATCCTTTAACGTTTCTCAACCACTCACCATCTCTATGTAATCCTCGGGGTATTCGTTCAATTAATCCCGCTACCGCTTCCTGCACCGGCAAAGGCGGTGCCGTCCATCTGCTGGCTTCTATTGTAAGGCGACTCTAGTCTAGCCTAGAGGTCACAATCCCATTTTGGCCTGGCAGTCTTTAATATATACAGGTCATAAGGTCTTAAACCCGGTATGCACGGATATAATTTGCTATCGGGCTATCGGCACATTTTATTAGGCATAAGAAAAAGTGTCTACGTTTTCCCGGACTGGTCACTTTCATAGTACAGTCACACTAAGCTACCATTAACACTGCTTAAATTTCTTCCCAAGTTCAGAGTTACGATAAATAAGCAATACAAAGATCAAAACAACAATATGAACATGAAAGCGAAGGCGTTGTGCTCGTGACACGTCTGAGAACCTACGTCATAGATCGGTCACGTTGCAAATGATATACGGATATGAAAAAACTTTTGCGTTCTGTTTTTATGGCGCGATAATCAAATTTTGTTTTGGGAATATTTGTAAAGAAACGTTTTATGATGAATAGAATAGAATAAAACACATTACTGTATATTGCACACCGTAGTTACAACTGTGAAAAATAAACTGAATATAAATTGGTAAGCTACAGATATATCAATTTTGAAGAAAGGATCTGTTTTTTTAGCGAGTCTCATCTTGCCACAACATTTTAATTGATTTGAACTTTTTCATTTACTAGAGCCTAGATCAGTTCACAAGCCACTTCATTTCGGTTTATTATTATAGTTTCGAGACGACTAACTACATCAGGTATGAGTGAGATATGCAAATAAAATAAAAATGTGCCTAGCAATTTAGTAGCGTATTTGCTTAAAAATCTAGATTAATTCGTGAGACAGCATGGCAAATCCTATGGCAAACATATTTTGAAACTTTTTAGTAGTCAAAATCCCATTGTAAGAGCATGAACATTAATAACGTTATCAAAGTCACGCCTACCATCTCACACAATCACGATGTAATTTCCGTCCGGACATCTCGAATCTCAATTCATCTCATGTATACGCAAATCTCAGACCGCAGTCACCAGTCAATCAAATCCCGCTTCCAATGGGATTGCAACTAATTCAGTCGCAATCTGGTTCAATGAAGGGCGGTTCAATCTTGCCGAGTGGAAGTCACACTGCCCCCCCTTCATCCCTCTTAGCTGTCACATCCCGTCCCGAACTAATTGCCAACTAATTATCGAGAGCTTCGCGCACTAGACCCACTTTACCGTATTAAAGCGCTAACAGTCAGTTATAACTGGTTGTAACTGGTTAGGTTGGAGCCCGCAGTATGGATCGTGTTCGAAAGTCATTATAAAGTTCAGTTGGACACTGTCCGGTTGCGTTTGGTAGAAGTTTTGAATGTGTTTAGGTCTGTTTCGCGTGTCCTGTAAAGTACTTCACTTGAGTCTAGTGCTATGTATTCTGGCATTGAACGTGATGTATTATTTATTCTCATTTTGTAGAACGTTTTGAATACGAATTTAGATTGACGTAATTTAGTATTATCAGCCTACTAATTGTGTCTCAAAGTGTCCTAGAAATAAGGACATACGGAATCTATTTATACTAAAATTAATATCAAGAAGTATATTTACGAATCGAATAAGCCTCACGTATTCATAATTACATGTTAACGGTTTATTCGCGAGTATTTATCGGGCAGTCCTGACTGGTTTCGAAGCCAACCAGAGTCTTATTATGAGTTGACGTGGTGGGATGACGAGTCAAACTAGTATAATATTGTATTAAAACCCCACATATTTTCCCTAAAACTAAAATCCATATCATATCATCGTTATTTCCAATAGCTACACATCTCTCCACCATGTTACCTGCAGGGTGACAGGGGTAAACAGATACGGTACCAATTTCGCAAATTGCCGGCACTCGGAGGTCAGAGGAACCGTTCGCGACACATCGGGACCCTTCGGAAACATTCAATAAGTTCCGTTGAACGTATTCCCTTTATTCCGGCCCCACTCGTTTACAAATATATTTCAAGCAAAGGAATACTTACGTATTTCAATTGTATTTTCGATACGAAAATAGTGACTGAAATAGAATGTCGTTGTTTTGTTACGAGTATTTTTAGAACCTTAAAAAAGGAATGTTTTCCTGCGAAAAGAGCTACATAATAATAATCATTAGTTTTCCTCCAAAAAACAAAGTTTAATAGAATATGGTTGTACAATTTAGGTCGTTATGTTACATTGTTGCAATAGTACTTGAAAAGACGTAGCCTCCTGTTTTTCGTCGATCGATTTTCGCATGGTGTAAAACGTTTCGAATTTCCTGCGTTATTTTAAGACATCAGCGTCAATTTTTTTATGATATTTTGTCTTGTCGCATTCAGCTGAAACATGACCTTCTAGAAACGAATAACTGTTATAGTAAGATTTATGTATTTTTGAAATGCGTTCCATTCAGCGTGTTCTATTCAAGGATATTGGGAAGGGTAATAAATATTGTCGAGTTGCAAATGCATTGAAGTGAGATGATGTTATCGATATCGGTACGGCTTCAGAGGACGTGGGCGGTATGGACAATTTATTTCCAGAAAATACAAATGCATAATATTGAATGTCTTTGATGGGAACTAATAGCGGAATTTATCGAACATACCGTTCTATACGACATGCCTCTTCTGGGTCATTTATTCTTAAGATTGTATGCGTACTGGGATCTTTTGGGAATTCTTAGCTCAATTTGCAAAAGATGGGAAACAAAAGTCTTTTCTCGAGTACGATGAAGTGATCCGATTGGATTACACATTTAAGGTGCTAATACAAGGGGGTTATATCGCAAATTATCGCATACGCCTAATGACCAGAGTCACTCAACCGACACCAGCGCTCTCCCACGTAGCGCGTCAATCCTTAAGCGTTAAAATTTGTAAAAGGAAAGGGAGGAAGGGTAGGGGCCATTCCCACGGTGTCATGCGAGTTAATCTACGATATTGCACTCTGAGAAAGCTGGCAAAAAAGTATGACGTGTGTTTTTTTCTACGCTCCTGGAAACTCAGGTCATGATTTTTAGGGTTCCGTACCCAAAGGGAAAAACAGCCTAAGCTATCTATTACTAAGCCTCCGCTGTCTGTCTCCAGGCTGTATCTCATAAACTGTAATAGCTAGAAAGCTGAAATTTTCACAAATGGTGTATTTTTGTTGCCGCTATAACAAATACTAAAATAAAAAAAAAACAATATTAATAAATAGGTAGACTAACAGACTAAAAATTACTATACCTACTGCAACAAACGTGATTTTCTATTATAGATGGTACGGAACCCTTCGTGCGCGGGTCCGACTCGTACTTGGCCAGTTTTTAGGGTACCTAATATTCTAATGGCAAATGTTGTTTCAGCCAATGCTGATTGCGAAGCGGGAGTACCCTTACCACAGATGGGAGCCTCTTTACTTCGGCACCAATAAGGAGCCTTGGTACAGTGAAGCGCTGTCCTGGGAAGGAAGGCAGGATAAAATGACTCAGGTAGATTTACATCTTTCATTATCCATATAGAAACTTAACTATAACTAACCTTCAATTAAAATATTCCAGATATTTTGTTATCCGAACCAATTGCAGCGTTCATTAAGTCTGCGCTACTGGTAGTATGATGTATTTTCTAAATTGTGTTTTATTTCTGATCAGATGTTGGAGATGTGCCTCCAGCAGTACAGGATGGTGATACTGGATGGAGGGTTCCTGTGCCACGCCGCCTCACCGAGACCAAAGTACCACAGGAAAAGAGCAGTGTCGATGAACACGCAGAAATACATGAGAATAATCAAATGGTTCAAAAAGAAGTATGAGCATCGATATGAGTGCAAAGTGATGTATGGTTGCCCACCCAATTTAATTTGAACTAGATTCAAAAAACAACATCCAAGAAGCAAATGTTGGATCAAACGTTTGTGGTTTCCTCAAGGGAATGTATTTAGTCCCACAAATGATTTTCAATTTACTTCACTTGTTTAGTAAGAATGGATCTTACTCTCAGCTTCTTAGGTTTCAATTTAGAATGCTACGCGTCACCAAACAACTGCATACGCAAATGTCAAAGCTCGTACAAATTTACTTTTACAGATTTCATCGTCGACGTATTTCTTATGATGGAAAGAGTTTAATGTGAAATCATCTTTGTCTAGATCAGGGCTCGCGATCCATTCGTAAGACGTAAATACAGACTAGTAAGGACGTACCCCCATATCTAGAAGAACGCTCAGGGCAGGCTGCAGGGCGCATTTTTTTTGGTGCATAATGAATTTGGTCATCATTGAGGTGCCCAAAATATTTTGCCGTTGGTTCGCAATCCCTGGTTTAGATGATGGTACCAGTTCAAGTAAAAAAATGACCAAGTCAGGTTGCGGCATGCCAGGTCACGTCACTCAGAAGCTAAACACTAAAGCTTACATGTGCATATTAATGAAAATCACCATGATATCTTACATTATTATTTTATCAAATAAAATCTTTGGAATAAGGATTTAAATAGTTCAACGTTAAGAAACTTAATCTTCCAATAAACTAAATGAGCTTATATAATCAACGCATTTTGATTCAATATCAATGGACTAATTATTCCAAGCCTATTACAATTTTGAAAGCCTCAAATTTTATCAAACGTTAATAATAGAAATAGTTTAAGCATGGAAAGTGTAAGTAAGCAATAAACAATTGACTATCAACGTACCTTAAAAACTTTATGTTCCTAAAATAAATTATGACAAATGTTTAATTCGGTTTATGAAGTGTGAAATATTTATTAATTCTTATATAACACAGCTTACAGTAGTCGCTAGTTAATAGGCTTGTGATAAAGTATTTCAATTTAATGGAATTGTTTAAATTTATACAGGCTTATATATTTTATTCATGTTCTGTACAGATTATGATAATTTATACAGTATTGTTGTATATTTTCGCGAACCCCGCAAAACAGCTATTTCGAAGGACCCTAGTGTTTGACAAGGTCTTCTTATGTGGAACGTTTCGTCCTGAATAAAGATTTTAAATTATATTAGATGCATTTCTTGTGTTATTTATGTTGACCTTCCTTTTTGCTCATTTTTCCTACACAACACGGCGCGGCGGCGGCTAGTGTTAGTATTACACCAGCCAGCTACACGGGGACGTATTATAATGCACGAGCATGTGCGTAAATACTGTTCCCTAACATAGCCCGGAGGGACTGCAATCCGACACGACCGGAGATCAGGCGCAGGACCCACATGTTTACAAGCCTTCCGAAACATGATAACTGAAATATTTATTTCTAAAACGCACTCAACTTTCGAAAAGTCGGCGCGTGCAGTGGAATCGAACTCGAGACCTTTGACTTGGCAGTCCTTCGGTCTTACCACTCGGCTATTAATTTTGAACCTTAAATTAGTCGTATTTACAAACAACACGTTCGAACTATTTGTCTTTAAATATAGAGAGCTACATCGAACTTTTGACACGTGGATGACATTAACATGTGGGCGTTTGTGTGCATATTCGTAACAAGAATCGACTCAACTGTATGTCAAAAGTGTGGGTTTTATGTATGACGGCATCAGTTCCGATTTCAGCCATTGTGGATAAATGACGAGCACGAGCCAAAACATCCTTAAAGCACTTACCATTTTGAAGTAACAAACACGACACATTAAGGCGACCTTTATTTAAGGAAAGTTTGTGAATTTAGTTCCAGTATACCATGGCGATATTGGCCATAATAACGACTGCGGTAACTCCAAATGATATGATTCCAATACATGTTATAGATCTTCATTTTTGTAACCTATTTTCATGAAGTCAAAGCAATAATATAAAGGAAATCCCACTACACCCAGGCTTTTACCCAATAACAACTTTATCCTCGCATTTATACAGCAGCAAAAAGGCTTATCTAAAACTTTTTAGAAAAGAGAAATACGTACGAATACTGACAAAATAATCTCGATACTATAACTCGAATCTAAAGAAATAATAGACACTAAATGATCGATGGTTCCCCTTTTATGTGGAAGGCTAACGAGCTCCTAACAGTATATAAAATGGCCACAGAAATATAACACCCGCATACAGTCCACATATCAAAGACTTCTACCAAAACCATCCTTATGTGAAGGTGATAAGGTGTATTTTTGAGAGTCATTGGGTATGTGGTAGTTTGTATTGGACAAACATAATTTGATACACGTAAAGAGTCTTTTGTTTTGTTTCATCTAGTGGCCGTGTTTACTCTGCACGTCCAATAACTCGGCATTGTTTGATTTCGACTCTTTATAGAGTTTTTATATATTTACTTTGTGCGGCAACTAATAAGATACTGAATGACTGTTTTTTGTTGGACCTCCTACGCTGGTGTGTTTGCTTTGGGTGATGGAAACCCTTTGCTAATGTCTTAAAATGAAGGTTTTCTGTATGATGAAAATAAGTCTTCAAAATAAGTCTTCATATAGGTTTCTTATTCGTCACAAAAACACGAATTCTTGTGATTGAGTGTGATTTGTTTTTAGTAGCGTTTGGATTAGGAGGGTATACTTTTAAAGTACATGATTTCAATTCTATGAGAGTAGAGTAAAACCTCATTTCGATAAAATCTTTCTCCCACATTCATTAGCCGACTTAATATAGAACAACATTTTACCTAAACAAAATTCAAAACCTTTTCTCTTTTAAAGAGCTCTATTAATAAACTCAAAAGACTATACAACAAAACTTTCTTCAATAATGCATTCTTCAAAGAACGCACTTTGTTCAAAACAATATCTACCCACGTAAATTCTGACAAAGAACAGCAAAGACCGCTTACAATTGCTTTTCTTCGGCGTGGGAGCACAAGTACTGGGAAAACAAGTGTTTGAGGTAAACATCAAGGTATAACAAGCATGTGTACTTAGTTTCAAGTTAAAAGTCTAAGGTTTTCTGCATACGAAGCGATAGAACTTCCTCAAAAATCCTATGGTAGTACCATATAGGATGCATAGGATTTTTGAGGAAGTTCCACCATCTCTTAAAGTAATATCCTAAGAGAGACGTTGCTCTACATTGTGTAGAGCAGCGTCTCTCTTTAACAATTGCAATAATATTACTGAGAGAGAAAGAAAGAGAGAGAAAGAGAGAGAGAGAGATAGAGAGAAAGATAGAGTTTTCAGTAGGACCAGGTCCTCTTCACAACTGTCGCCATACAAACTTATGAAGGTTCGCATATAAGCACGCATTATTAGAGACTGAAGTCGTTATGTATTCGTGTCTAGAGTCGTCTCGTGTGTTAAGGGCCTTATAGAGAACGTAAACCATTTTAGTTATACATACAATATTTTATTTATAAGTTAAAGGGCATGTTTGAAAATGTTGCCGTTTTATTCCAATTTTATGAGGAGTTCAAACTATAAATAGTTTGTTGTTTCTTATTTTTGGTAACTTTTTTTTTTCTTTTACAGAATTTGATTGACACGTGAACATACAATAACGTACCATGCTTGAGCATTGGAGGAAGACACACAGCAATCGATAAAAAGCTTATGGAGAAACAACGCTTCTTGCAAACGATATTCACTTACATAAATTATTTACCAACCCAGTCTGATAAGTTCAAAGTTTCAACACTCTTGCTTAATCAATCTTTCATTTTATTCGCCCTACACTTTTAGTACATTTTGTGTAACCAGGTTTTTTAACTAAAACTTTTCTACTTTGTAAGCATTCCACGTGTAATCAACCCGTGACAATCACAAGATTGCAAAACAGTATTTTTTCGTCGCTACAATGAAAATAGAAACATTTTTATGAAAACTATTTTGATAACAATATCTCCTACTGTATAATGCAAGCGTAGTATATTGGTTCCCATTGTGGCCAACAGAAATTTCCCTAGAGACAGAAATATCTGAGGAAGGGAGCCTTGAGTGGCAAAAAATTAAGAACCACAGCTTGAGGAAAAGTGGAAGAAATCTCAATAAGAAGGGAATTGTTTCGGGTAAGCCACCGCTGTCAGTATATTGTTTAAGAAAATTAAATTATAGCATATAAATTTGTGAATTTTGCGGCTTTTTTGTAGAGAACCTTTTAAGGTATTATGGGTAAAATTCCGCCTACGTTCATTAAGGAATATTGTTGCCATTTTTGTTCTATGTTGCTCAAATAGACATTCTTACCTTCGCAAAAAAGGTTAATAGTTTCTCTAACACGTGTAAAATTACGTGTGTTTTGCACGTGCGCTTATTTATAAATAACTGCGTGTATTCGCAATTAGGCAGGAAGAGTTGAAAAATTATGTTACATGTAATAAAGGCTGTAACTAAAATATCTAGGTACTTGGTAAAAATGTCTTTTGCATAGCAATATGTTACCTATTTTCAGGTTGTTATATTAAAATGTCGTTTGGTTTCTTTTATTTTTGTCTGTTGTGGCAAAGTGTTACAAATGTCTTGATTGTACGACTTGTATAAAATCGTTTGATGAGGTCCTTAAGGTGCCGAGGTCAAGTGTCAAAAAGGTCAGTTAAACATTTAAAGAGCCCTAAGGTTGTGTTTGAGAGTATTGCTGGTAACAACCTGAAATATTCTCCTTTTGGGCTAAGTTTTAATGTGAAAAATACATATACAATATAAAAAACTACTTTCATTAAAACAAAAGTTATAATAAGTATAATTCGTTAAACATGAATTACTCTGTTTTTCAGTAGTGTTGTAAAGTTCAATATACGACTAGAACCTAAACTTTTACAGCCTACAAGTAAATTGAGGGTATTGAACTTAACTTGTTTTATTCTTTAACATCTCTATAACACATGGAATAAAATGAAAAAAAAAATGAGTATTGAAATTCAAAGTTTATACATTTTGTAGTATTTAAATAGTATTGTGTTCGAAGCTTACCATTTGAGCGTAGTCTTTATCTGAGAATGTATATGCGAACGTTTCGATAGCGCAAACACATTTTAAGTTCCAAGAGCTTATCTTTGTTAAAGCGACGTTTTATATTCAATAAACTGAGATTAAAGATTCGTTGCTGCAGTAGTTCGGTTTATCTTTCCACGATTATCCCACATAACTTACTACATGTATGCAGATTTTGAACATGTATTAGTTATAATATTGTTTTATGCACAGAAAAGATTTGATTGCTTGACATTTAATAGATCTTTTGATATACTAAATTGAAATGAAACGATCTACAAAAATAGACCAAGAAAACGGATTAAAAGAAAAATACGTAGGTACGTAAAGAAATAAACCTGTGGTCAATAAGTCTTGTGACTACAAGGAATGATGTAATAGATTTATTTCCACTTCTTCATGTCTCAAGTATTAACCCACTTCATACCTTTTATCAGACATCCGGAGTACCGTACGGATTTAAAGTTCCGTCATTGTCTTTTTGATCCTGTTTGACTTATTTTCCGATGGAGGTAAGTTTTCCTACAAGATTTGGGAACTTGTTAGGAAATTGTGTGTTAGTTTCACTGAATCCATAGCAAACTTCAAGGTTTTTATGAGTTAGGACGTATTTTTTCCGACAGGAATCGTAAGTTTCTTTCGGTGTAAAAGCTTTGTTTTCCTCGTTATTTTGTTTTCATTTTTATGTTACATTTTTTCACGGTTTTTTCATCCAAAAAACTAACTTAGTAGTTCACACAAGCTAAGAAAAAAGTACGTTGTTTTTTTTTTTTTAATAGACCTGGATTTTTTCTTTTGTACAGCACTGCACGTCTTTGATACCACGCAGACAAAGTCACAGGCAACAGCTAGTGATACAACAAACTACATGTTAGATCGATGTATATAATATGGTCAGAACAAATGCTTTTTATTTTAAGTCGGCCTTCTCAGGCACTTTCGAAACGTTACTTATTAGTTAGTGACACGATTCTACAATATTGTAAACTCGAATGTTTGTGAGTATGAATGGATGGATGTTTCTTTCTCTTAATGTTTGTATGTTTTTCTTTCACTCTCAAACAGTTTGATCAGTTTTGATGAGGTTTGGTAGTTGACATCTTGTGTTTAAACATTCGCCGCTTCAAGCGACATTCGCACGGGCGAAGTCGTGGGCAACAGCTAGTTTAGAATAAAATATTAAAAATATGAAAACTGAATACAGAATATATTGCTCAATTTCGAGTGCATCGTGTTGTTTGTGTACGTCCCTCGGTTCGAGATTCAGAGCCTGAAGCCGGACGCAAATAAACATAATTGTAACCGTGTACGGTGAAATGAATCCTCCTTTTTGATATTTGATGTATTTCAATATTTTTCAATAAAGGAAATGCAGAAATATTTTCTCGTTTGTTATTTTTGGAATTTCATTTTATGAAAATTATTTTGTTTATGAGGCGATGAGGCGTATAAAGTTAATGTGTATGAAATCGTTGATTTATATTGATTACATTATTTGGTATCAACAATTTATTGAAATCTTTTTTTTTCGTATGGATTTTTCGAACAGGTCCCCATCAACTTAAATAATTATTGTAGTATGAGGATTTTAGATATATTCCATCTCTACTTTTTAATTCATTTTATCACAGTCTTAGGATTTTGGATCGGTCTTTAGAACCTAACAATAATCAATGAGGCCTGACGAGCAATGAGATACATATATTATATCCTGGTATTATTACACCCTTAAACCTTTAACTGTATCTAATTATAGCTTTTCGTCAGTGTCACAACCTAAAAACAGAATTTACATAAATACAACCAACTTACACAAATATCCCAATGACTGTATACATTAGTATATATTATAGACACCAACAAACAGAGTTGTTCGTCCTCTCGAGTTGGATTAACAGGCGTGTCACGAAAGTACCTGAGGGATCCAATCAAGGGCGGATTATTTCATCTCCGTGTAAGGTTGGGCTTTCCTATCGTAACTTAGATATATATTATTATTTTTGTAAAATATTTGAGGCTATGGAGATTTGTATGTCAAAATATTATATGGAAAATGGGAATAGTGTTATAACTTAATAGGAATATGATAGAGAAAAGTTATAAGACCTACTTGCCTTCTTAGTTAAACTCTCAGACGCATAAACTAAATTGTTTGACAATGTTATATGTTTTTGTACTTACTATATTACCATATGATACAAATAAGTACAATTTCTGTTGAAGTACATTTTATACGTACATCTCTACATACAATTTCATATTTATTTGTCGCTGAAATATGCTCTACTATACTTTACATTTTTACCTTTTGGATTTGCATACAAAAATACTTGTTTTCTCCAGGTCAACACATTTGTACAAGTTCCATAATAATGTTGGAGAAAACGGAGCTAGGAATTTCTTCGGTTCAGCATGTGCCATTGACCCTACTCTAACCTTCATTTGCCCACAGCTAGAACCGTCATACTGATCGCAATAAGGTTTTTACTAGGAGCCCTAAAGTGTTCATTTTGCAGAATCATAATATTATGATTCCGATTTATGATTATGTAGCTAGCTAGTGGATAAAATATCTAAATGCAAGAAAGCCATCGTTACATTAGTCCTATTTTTTTGTCATCATTTGCAATTGATACAAGTACTTAAATAGAAATTCCAACGTGTTTCTGTGAGTTCCTTTGCTAGAGGATTTTATTAGGTATGGTTAAAAAGTAACCTAACACCCATATTCAAGAAAGACATTGATCAAAAAGTTGTACTTAAGCGTCATGATGGTACCAAAAAGTCGCCATTTAACATCATGATGTCACGCCATTAGTCAAGTAAAATGTAGAGACAATTATAATAACAGTTTAGAATATCACTGACAAGTATCATACTTTCAGCTGTCCATAAATTGTAATACTGGGAATTTGGTAAATGAATTCATATTATTATGATGATTCAGCAAACTGACATCTTTAGATCCCTCAACTACTGGCGATCTCTACATAACTTTTTTACGTCCACACTGTTAGGTCTGTGTGAAAGTATGAAGTAGACTCCTGCAAAATTTCGGTACATAAGGGATTTGTATGGAGTCGTAAACTGTACCTATAATGACACTTTTAGTGGCGAAAACGGTTTGTTTGGAACATTTAGGAAAAGGGATTGCGTTTATTGAAGAAAATTGGAAATGATTTTACTGTCTGCTGAGTTTTGTTTTGTCCCTTATAGTTTGGTATTTTGGTAGGTTATAAGAAGCTTAAATATATTTTGTAGGTAAGGGTTACGTACATATATGTATAGATACAAGGTGGTGCGGAACAATGGATTCGGGGAAGTTTTTGCCCAATTGTGGGATACCATGGGATGAAAAAAGACGTGATATTTTTTTGCCTAAAAAATGGTTTCAACCCTCTTAATTATCTTCACAGATTGTAGTTAAGCTACGTTTAAAAGTAAAAAAGAGCAAATTAAATACAAAATAAAATCTTACATTATTTATTACAGTACTAAAATATAAAATTTGTACAATCATAAGAATTTATAAAAATACTTAAATTGACTGGTTTTTTTCTTACCTAATAGGGGCTCGATCTAATTTCTTGAGGCAAACTATAACAAAAAGAAAAACATATCATAACAACTGTTGCAGAATTTTAAAATCTGCAATACCGGTCCTTGTTTTATATGTAGTTACAAGTCTATACCATAAAAATACGCTGAGAATAACAAAATGAAATGTACATTAAAAATCAAACTCTATTCTGTTTTAAAGATATACATCTCTTTCGTCATTCCATTGTCCATTATTTAATTATATCATTTTACACATACGTTCTTCCAACAATAAAGCAACTAAAATCTTTTGCCCTTAGGTCAAAGAATAAATAGCTCTGTAATACTTTTATTGGCTCCCCTAACTAAATCAGGTAAGTAAAATATTCTGAAATCAATCTGCATACTCATTATAGATTCAGAAAGTCTGTAATCAAATTTTCACAACGCTTGAGCTGCCGAAGTCTTGTTTAATTCAATTTCAAAAGTCCCCAATCTCTGCTTTAGACATTAAAACTCAGATAGAAGATAAGTAAGGAATTCTTGTGTATTGAAATATGAATGTAATGTACGTTACAATATTTGGAGTTTAAGAAGTCTCGAGGCGTTTTACCGATCGGTAGTATTAGCTTTGCGAGAACAAATTAATCAGCGAAAATTATTAATTTAATAATGGAGGAGGGGTAATTACAATGATGAAAACACTGCTAAAACCTAGACCGAAATAAAGTGGTGTAAAAAGAAAAGAGCTCATTAAAGACATTGACTTGACTTGATTGATTGAATAAATTAAATAAATAAAAGAAATACTACATTCTTGCTTCACTTCACTTCGAGGAGAGGTAAAGATATCAGCGACAAGTTTAACCGTAACTTAGCAATCTAAAAATAAAACAAGAACATGTAAATCGATCTAAATCAAAAAATCTGATAAAGACTGACTAAAAAGCCCTTGACAATTCGGATGGCTTCAAATATTCTCAAACCTTGTAAAAAAGCTATTTCGTCAGTACTCTCACACATTTGTGAGGCTTTTCCAATTTTTAAACTATTCCTTTTAAGATTATTTTATTCATAGACATAGAGAGATACGAAGAACGCGACCTAGATTTTTGCAGCATAAAATTTTAGGAAGTTATTGCATTACAGCAAAAATTCGAATACTCATACGTAGTCGGGAATTTTGGCTTCATAATTTAGATCTAGTAATGCGGTCTTTTAAAAATGCATTTTTGAAGTAACTTACTTTGGTTGTATTAAGTGGAAAGGCATCTTCCTAACTGCTTCTTCCGCTATATCTAGTGGGAACGCAAATTCTATCATGTTTTCGTTCAGGCAGTCATTGTAAGTTGATGCCAGTTGACACCGGTCAGACATGCCTTCGATGCTGTCCAGGCAAAGCCGGGAGACAGTGTTGAGTTTCCTCACCACCCGCGAGTTTTTCCCGTTGACTAAACTCGCTAAGTGGACTAGAAGTTCTCTGTTCACCTGTAATTAGAAATAAGGTGCTTAGTTTATAAGTAAAGCAGAGAAGGCACTTTCTGGTTCATATGATGAAGTTTGTAATGACAAGTCTTGGTAAACAGCGACGCCTTGTTCGAGGAAATATACAGTGAATAGCCATAGTCGGACAAGGCCTAAAGTAGTTATGATAATGATGGTGGCACATGGTAAATTCTAATAATACTAATTAGGCTTAATTAAACTATCGCCTGTAATATAAAACATTGAATCGATCAAAAATTTTATCCTACCATTTTTTCTATAAGTAGTCTAAAGTAATGTTAAGGTTTATCACAACAGCACCATCCGAGTAGGAGATATGAATATTTTAAATAATTAATTTAAAGTAGATAATGAATTCATAAATGCGTAGGGTCCGGCTAAGACACTTTTACCATAAAGTCAATTAAGATTACTGAGTTAAAAATACTTTCAACCTTTTTTACTTTCTGCAGTGATTACGAAAAAATTTGATCCATGATATTAAATTTTTACTTCCTACATCGCTTTGGTATATCTGTGGTACCTTACTTTTGTGAGTGCATGTACCTTCTACTTTCAGCTATAATGCAACTACAATAAAATAGATTTTTTTCATTTAAATGTATGCCATAAATTATTCATATTTTAGTTACCTTCTCAAATAATAATAATTGGGATAAGGGCAGGGGAATGATGATGATGATGATTTTAGTTACCTTCCCATGATTTATGACGTCACTCTGTTCAAGCATGCAGGCTGCGAAGCATTGCCCAGATCTTGACACAGGCGAGGAGTTGGTGAAGTATGCTCGCACATCCTTTGGCGTGGCTCGAACCTTGATGACGCAGGACTGGGCCATACGGACTAGAGCATCTAAATGTCCTTGGACCTACAATAAGGTAGAAAAAGATTAAAAAATAGAACGTTAGGTGGGACGCCCCTTATCTAGATGGACTGATGACCTTAAAAGGTGGCTGGGACAGACTGGATGCGAAAAGTGGGGGATCGGCACAAATGAGGCACATTGAGAGACGTCTTTGTCTAGTAGAGGACTGCAAAAGGCGAATTTACTGTTGAAAAAAAAAGGAATGGGTGGATGTAACCAAAAGTACCTATGTTAAGATAGAGCTATGTTATTAGAAATTAAAGTTAATACTCACAAAAACGAGAAGTAATTTATTACAAAAAAAAAGAAACGATTCATTTGATTAAGACTGCTTTTTAAAGTAGTTGAGATTCGGCTACAAGGCACTAACATGGAACAATTGGTTTTTGGCCTTCACAATTTTTTCATCGAGATATTTCTATAATTCTTACCTTGGGGTCTGTGAAATCGACTAGTGTGCCTGACGACCGTTGTGTTCGTAGTCCAACGACGAAGGGGAGAACACATCCAAAAATTTGAAATAACAACATCGTTCTGAAAAAAAAAACTGTTGATAATTAAATTTTGTAGAAAATAAAGAAAGACGTTTTAGGCATCTGGGGTAATATGATACTTGAAAACTTTAAAAATAAATATTGTCGGTACTAAGATAAAGTCATACATCAGAACAAACCTTACAATATACGCAACACAAAACCTAACAACCCACTAACTTTAACGATTTCTGATCAAGATACTTCACAGACATCAACTTTTTATAGAAACGGATTCAATGTTTCCGAGTCATTGGCAAAGGAAATATTTTCTGAGGCACAAGTAGGCGGAAGATGTAAACTTGGCTGGAGGCGAACTGTTCAGCTGTACCTACGACTACCGTTTATATAAACTCTGTTGCAGTTGTGGAAGAGAGATGCCATTATACGCATTGTATTGACCCATCTCGCTTTCATAACATTCTTTCTTTAAGAGGTCATAGCATGCCAATTGATGTGATGTTGCATTCAGGGTCATAATATCTTTGTTGAACTTAAATAACATGAAGTGTTGACAAGATATAACAACAGCAGGAAGTACGGATGAGAGATTATGTATAAGTTTATAGTCAAGTCTATACAAGTCTTTCAATATTTAATTTTGATGGGAAAGATTTGTGGATGTATACATCATTGGATATGAAGTTAAAGGCGTTTTGAAAAATGCGAATTGCGATTCTTAATATTTATTTGCTATTTATTGACCTAATGCCGTTTTACCAAAAAAAAGTACATGCCGTGATTCAAAATTGTTCGAGAATTTTTTTAATAGCTTTGTGTCGGATCTCATGACAAATGTATTGTGCTGAGTTTGTTCACCAGTAAAATTATGTGTCTTAACCAAACAAAAATCAGAGTCTAAAATATGGCAAAAATTACAATATCCTTATCTATATCGATATATATGTTATGGACCAAGTGATTAATGCGGGCAGTATACATAATGCCCCGGGCACTATGAATAATGCCCAGCATCATCGGGCTAAGTGATTAATTACAATCTTAACTTCATTATTATCATATCGCTCGGTCATTATTATATTGCTAAATGATAGTTTTCACCTCAATAAATATAGATTTTGACAAATAAAAAAAAAACCTAACCTCACCTAATTTAGGTTAGGTTAGGTTAGATTTTTTTTTTATTTCTTCCATCATTACGACCGCAATCAACATCGGAACTCGAACTCTTACGGTGTCCCCAATTGCAGCCATGGTTTATTTAGCGCTTGATACAAATTGAATATAGCATTAGTATCAAATTGCCCAACTATCATTTAGCAATATAATAATGACCGAGCGATATGATAATAATGAAGTTAAGATAGTAATTAATCACTTAGCCCGATGATGCTGGGCATTATTCATAGTGCCCGGGCAATATGTATACTGCCCAATTTATCACTTGGTCCATAACATATACATTGCCTGCACCTAAAAATAAGGTCTTTACTTAATAATGGGGCTAAAGGTGAAAAAATACCGCTTCGTCGTAGAAAACTGAATAAATACGGGTAGTCGGAATTCGGAGGCTTTAATGATACAACCCAGTGAGACGTACAGAAAGCAATGGACCGTAAATCTTGGCAAACGTTTATATGATGGAGGCCTGAAGAGCCTGCAATCTTTGAGGGCCCACTGAGCAGATTTGTATTTGATTTATTTGAAAGAAAATATGAATTAAGCTATGTACTTGTATCTGTAGGGAACTACAGAGGCCTCTATCATATCGGGCCATGTTTATTAATAAATGAGTAAAAAAGTCTTTGACAAGAATTGATATTTACCTCGTTCAATCTGTTAAGCTTGGTGGAATTTTAAAAGCGCTGCTTTTTTACCCTTAGTTCTTCTCCAAGTGTCAAGAGATGATTCAAAAGTGGTAAAGTTTCTCCTATTGCTGTGAAAAACTCTTTCAGCTGTCAAGTGCTCTGAGGATGTCAACTTGGGATAATTGTCTGAAAACAAATCTTTGTGACAATTACATAAAACAGCCTTATTTTATTCTAATAAATCTTGTCCGTAGTATTATCAACTCCATCTATACTAATATTATAAAGAGGTAAAATTTGTAAGTTTGTATGTAATGGGTAATCTCTGAAACTACTGAACCGATTTTGAAAATTCTTTCACCATTAAAAAGCCGCATCTTCACTGAGTGACATAGGCTACTTTTTATTGCGAGTTAACGCACCACGCGGGCGGAGCCGCGCGCGGAATCTAGTATCCAATAAAACGAGATTACGAAGAAGACAGTTTTCATTAATCCAACGACTGTCAATGATTCCGTCTAACGAAATTCTTTAAGTGACAACAAACGATCTGTTGAGCGGTATTGCCTCAATCACGGACAGATATTTAATTCATTCACCTTTAACTCTTGTCAAATAATATATTATTAGCAATGTTCATATTGAAATTCTAAGAAACTAACTTTAAGGTATTTTGTGAAGCCGAAATCAAAGAAGTTATCTTTAATTTCGAATTGGAATTTGAGACAAGATAAAATGATTTACTCACCAAGTATTCTGTTTGCTGGTATTCAGTCTAATGCATTTTGAAAGAGGAGGCACGTTGAGCTTATAAAACGTTCGATTGTGGTAGGAATGTGAACAATCCTCATTGTTGCGCCACCGTTTTAGACATTTTTTCTTTTTTCGGCGTTCGCCAGGTGGCCGGGGAATACGTAATACTGGCTGTTTCTGCTGTCTGCCGAATACGAGACTATTGTTTTTATTTTTATTCGTGTAGCGTCGCTAATTTTTTTATTTCGTTGGACCTAATGTCAACCTTGTTTCGAGCTAATTTATTTATTAGTCTCTAGAGGTAGTGTTTTGTTTCTTTCGCGTTCGAAAATAGTAATAAGATTTTGTTTATTCAAGTATTGTGTATCGCCTGCCAGTGAGATTGTCACGTTGTTCAAGTGAAGCCTGTTTATATGCAATGATTTAAATTAAGGTTGAATTGTTTTTTTATTAGCCATAAGGTCGTGATTTTGCACTATAAACATTGGTCTAGTAAAAGTTCTTTAATTGCATGATTGATATGAGTCTTATTAGTGTTTTTTTGCGTAATAACGAAATAATACGATTATAGGTACATATTATAACGTTACGCACGCAATTGCTTTGGGTTATACGGCAAATACTATTGTGCTGTAAAAGGCTTACTCAAGCAACCAAATACCCGCGTAATTTTTATAACACACTTACCTAATGCAATTTCGTTTACCATTCTACCGGAGTGCGTAGTTTCTGTAGTACACGGTTCGGCAATAACTTCAATTTCTACCTGACATCGCAATATGAGACGTGTTTATTTTTTCCCTCCGTAATGATGCGCAGCCTTCACAATACATTATCATTTATATTCTATAAAGGGGACAACTTTCTTTATCAAATAAATTTACTTTTATCGGTGGGTTATGTCGGGTTGGGAAGCGTTGGCTATCCAAAGTTATAGTTGTTAACGAGACGTTCTCTCAATTGCTATTTTTTCATGCGTCTTGAATGATGATACTCCCAAAAACTGGTGAACTTTCCTTTTATAGACTAATATCTATAAATACTTTACAACATATATTATCTTTATCTTACTTCTAAATATATCGAGTCTTTTATCTACCTCTCTCAAGAGGATAGTTTAGTATGTAGACGACAAATTTATTATCATCTAGTCGTAAAAATATGAATATTAGAAAAGAATATTGATATTAAATTTTAGATTTTTAGAAAAGCAACTTGACAAATATTTCGCGCTTTTAACGTGGTGATTGAGGCTGGTCTTTGTATTTGGGTTTTTAAATTTTACCACGAATTTAGTGGTCTATATGTGCTAGTCTAGTTAATTGACTGATTTCAATATTTTTTTATGAATAAATGCCCATACCCATAAATAAATTTATAAGAGACTAGCTTTTGTCCGCGTTTTCACTTAAGTGGTATTGACGAAAACAAAAAGATAAATAAATGTAATTTAAAATCCTGCTGCTATAAATTTTATTTTGATAGTATTCGAATCTAGTACAATCTACCGTCCTTTGTTTTAGCCCCAAACGAGGACACATTGCACATCATCTATGAAACAAAAATATCAATTTTCAACTTTTTTCCTTCATAAATAATACGTTCATACAAATTAGCCACTTTTGCCTCTTAGGGGTGGTTTCGTAAGTCCGTTCAAAGCCGATGTCCACACCCTGTAAAAACCTTCCTGCCACGCCTAGTTGTTTCTGAGATTTTGTGATCAGTCAGTGTTTGGTATTTCGCTTTCAAATAAATATTCCACAACTTTCACACATTGCCATCAAGTCTCAAATTAAGCAGAGCTTGTATTATGTACAGGTTTAATATTTTACAATGGTACATTTTCCAGCTCACCTTACTTAGCATCCTCAAACTATGTAGTTCAACAATAAGGGCTACCTACATTCAGGTCACAAAGGGCTGTTCTTCTCAAACGCCTTTCCATATTTTCCTTGCAATGAAAAGCAGATTTGCAAATCTCTGCTTACGTTTCCTTACAGCCAGCAACAGAAATCGGTTAACACAATATTTTCAAAGCTGTACACACTCGAATTCAATGAGTTGTCGTTGCGCTATTATGCAAAAAGAAAATGCTTTGACTCCTGGTTTTTCTCTCTGCACTGCTCATCATACGGTTATTGTGCAATTCTAAAACTCTAACACCAGGTGTGTTAGAGTTTTTTCTTTAGCCGCCCGTGAAACACACACATGAAAAAAGTTATCTAGACTAGACTTCTAGTACAGTTAAAATGTGCTTAACTCCAATTACTATGACGGCGTTCATTTATAATTATCAGCAGTTTGAAATTCTTTATCGACTTCTGTTGCTATCCGTATTTCTTTTAAGAAAGTTGTTGTTGGTATGGTATGGAACCTTTTTGCTCTTAAAATAGACTAAAGTAGCCAGTGTGGCCACGTGTTAGTCGTGTCGTTTTCCTTTTGTTGTTCAGTCGTAGGTGTGAGATTATATCAAAGAATCGCGCGTTTGCTTTGTTGGATTAGCCTTTATGGAGGACAAAGATAACCTTCTGGGAAAATGTTTCTTTATGATGGTATTCGTGTTTGTAGAAAAATGGAAAATATTTTTCTATTTTGTTTTTTCTAAAAATGTTTTCTACGTGTAAATAACGCGGATGTATTATAGAAGTTTTTCATTTAACATTATTTTGTGTTACTAGACCAAGGAGTTAATTATTATACGGGTGAAGAAAACACTAATCTTTCAGTAAGTTTAATTAACAAATGTTGTTGTAAACGCATAAGTAAGCGTATGCTAAAGACCCAGTTTTCATTTATATTGTACTCTTAATGTTCAATGAATACTACAAATATTTTACAAGTTCATCTTTAATTACAAAGTCAGATCAAATATATTAACTACAACACAACTAATCAGAAACCGACTGGACTTACTCAACAACTACACGGAGAATTACAGCTTAAGTTAATAAACTTGGGAGGTTTAATCAAAGTGCAATTGCATCATATTATAACTTTGACAGCTGTTGGTAGCATAGCACATAGTACACTAGAAGGAAGTGGCATTTAGGATACGGATGCATGTTACTATTAGGAGATGAGGTTCTATGTTGACTGTCATTTTTTAAAATGACCCCCTAAAGACATGAAAAATGGGGGGGCGGTGTGGTTGTATGGGAATGAGGCACTTTCACTGGGACGCCCAAAAAATGGGGGTGATGTGTACCAAGGCCCCTTAAATACAGTGTGAAACACTTCCCCCACCTTCCATCTCCCATGATAAGTACGCAGGGATCTTGTAAGTCCTTTTGATTCCCGTTTAATTTATTCCGCTTCTGGTCCCAACATGGCAACATCAAATAGCATTTGCATCTTGCTTCCAATCAACGCCAGTGACTTCTGCTGCACTAATCTTAACTCTAATTATGGGGTCGTGAAGTTAATTAAAGAAGTTCTGAATTACAAAAATGTTTTATTTTGTTACATAGTGAATAGTTTGTAAAACTTTGTAAGCTATTTTAAAAGTATGGCCATCAGCGTTTGATCAGCGGTGGGATAGCAGGATAGACAAAAAAGTCGATGTAGCCGTTCTTAAATTTTTGAAGTCGGTTAAAATTTCCACTATTTCTCCTGTTTTTTTAGTTATTCCATACAGTTATTATTTTCTGCGTTCCTGGACCTAAACTAATAATAACAAATATAAATAGCTTAAAAATCCCGGATAAAAGCATTATAAAATTTCTCACAGCTCGTACTTTTTCTTGAATTACTTTTAAGTGAAATTTTCATTGTTTCCTACAAAATATTGCAAGCTACGGTAATGCAACGCTTAACTCTCTGCTAAGACATCGCAAATTGTTCTTGCCGGCGTTAATTCTCCGGTATAACAAGACTCGTGTACAGACAGCAGCTAAAGTGCATAAGTTTTATGGATTATAATGATTGCGTGGATAGTCGAGTAGTGAAAGCCTTCAAGAAAACTCAGAATGTGTACAAGAATAAATTATATTGTTAGTAGTTTATTCTCTTTTTTAAGAATGAAACTTAAAAAAAGAGAAAAAACTTTCTTTCACAAAATTTCAACTAAATCGCTCAAGCCGTTTCGGAAATGTACGGGAACACACATTGTGACAAGAGATTTTTGTATATGAGATCTGTAACTACCGCTAAGAAATAAATCCTATTTTTGTATATTCTACGTGCTGTTTTCTGTTTTTTTTTTCGTACATTTTTGTACATGGTGTAAACACTGTATACATAATCATGTAATACAGTATGAAGTCTGTATATAAACGGGCGCAACGTCAGTTACGCCTAAGCTATCGAATCGTGGCATGACCGTGGTATGATACAGTCGCGAGTGTGTCGCAATGACGAACGAACGGTGTGTTGTTGATGTAATTAAAATGCTGTAGATGGGCAGCCCTATTGCTGTTACGTACTGCGCGGCTGTAGGCATTTATTTCGTAGAAACGGCCGAGTTAAAAAAAAAAAACAAAATAATTTCATTCTTACTGAAGACACAAGGTGTTTCCACAGTGCTTGTTCTGTGTGTGGGTGTATTATTGCATGTAAATTAAATGTATCTGAAACCCCCCGCGATACAAGTATTTAGTGTGGAAGTCGAATACAAAAATGTTCTAATAATTACTGAATTTATCTAACAGTTTCATCACCTGACTCTATTCATCTATTTTATTTCTGACTGTACCTGTCCATTATTCTTGATTTACCCTCACTTTTGAGCGTGGTGGAGGTAATATCGCGGTCTTCTTACACTGGTCGGGTTGTAATAGGAGTTTATTAGATTCACTGCTTCAAAGCTTATGACGTGAACAAATTTTTATTAAAGACACTGGAATTATCATGTTTTGTTAGCTGTAAGGAAATTCTTGTGAAACATGGGTGTTAGTGTAAATAACGGAGGAAAAACGAAAATAGAATTAAAAAACCTAGAAAAACAGTACATATTTTTCTTTGAAATTATTATTATCGAGAAGTCAAGGAAGGTCAATGTTTTGCTTCAGATTAAGGTACTAATGAGTGACGTAATAAGAAATCCTACTAATGTTAAAGACACGAAATTTTGTAATTATGGATGAATGGTTGGATGGACGTTGGTTATTCTTTCACGCTTAAACGACTGAATATTTTTTAGTTTAGTATGAAGTTTGCTGACACTCTAAATTAACACATAGGCTTCTTTTTTAAGCCTGCGTTAGAGGGTGCAAAGTCGCGGGCAACAGCTAGTTCTCAATAAAATCGTGTGTTTATGACTAAGTAAATAAAGAAAAGACTAGAACGTGTGTTTGACTAAATACATACAACTGCGAAAAGACTAAAAAATTATTTCCTACGTTGGCCTGAAATATAAAGTTGTTATATTTATCAACATTTGTATAATTGACGCCCAACGATCGCCACTGACGAATGAAAAAAACAATTGGATTAAAGAAGCGGCGAACAAATTGCTTTTATTACGGACTTACTTTGAAATGAGGCTTTGATCGTTTTGTGGAAACACCTTGTTGTTGTTTACTTAATGTTTGAATTATTCCGTGTTTGATGTTGTACGTAATTATACTTTAAATAGATGATGGTATGTACTGGCAACAGTGGATCGATACATAAAATATATATGTATCATTTTTTCACATTATAAAGTTCTCTATTTGACTAGAAATTATTTAAAACCTTTTACAGTTCTTGCTGTACTGTCTACAACATGAAATAATATAATTAAATTTTATTGGGATTTTTTTGGTGTTTGCACGTTATAGAGCTTCAGATATACTTTTGAAGTTAGACACAAGTTTTGAACCAAACTTATAATTAACTGTATAGTCTATCAGTAACTATACTTTTTGAAGTAAATATTGTTCTTATTCTTACCTTACACAGTAGTAATTCAAGTGCGAAAATCATTATTTACTTTAGCATTAGCATTTATGTAAACATGACCTTGAACGTAATAACTTTGCTTAATACACCTGAACTGTAACCAATTATTATAATGTTGGTATAATCATTTATTGTAATCTAATGGTGGTCAAATTCCACAGACTCATTATTTGTCCAAGCGAAATAGATTGCTATCAAAACTGATACACATCATAATTGCACCAAGGTTTTAAAATACCGAAATTTCCATCCATTTCAATCCATATTTACTGGTATTCACACATGTTATTACATAAGAGCTCGAATAAATTCGAACATTGAATATTGACAACTTTTTTCTTGGTTTTGACATTACTGTGTATTCTTCCTATCTTCAAAATGCTGTCCAAAAAGTTGATATTTGTGGTAGTGGTGTACTTATTGGTGGTTCTAAGTATAGTGGTGTGTGAAGAAGAGGCTACGACTATGGTTCCCACCACGAAAGGGGAAGAAGAAGAGGAGGAGGAACCACAGAAGAAGGGCTGTTCCATCTGGTGCTGGATACAGAAGATAGCCATGTTTGTGATCTCACAATTGCTGAGCGGCTAAATAAATGTTTTACAGCTGTATGCAAGAATGATGCACCTTCAGCTCTTCAGCATTGTCTAGTGGAATGTAGAGATGAATAGACATTTTAGAATGTCTCTTACCCAATTGTCGATCTTGCATACGGTTATTAGTTTTCAATATATTTTTTCAAGTAATGTGTCTTTTATTTTTTACGGTATTTAATAATGAATTCGTTATGTGTGGTCTAAAACACATTTTTATTATTTAAAATCTTAAGCGTGCATCGCGGGTACTGTTGAAGTTGGCGTGGGATAGGAAATTGTAGAAGGATTTTGAGAAGGCCCAGTTGTAGGGTACTACAGTCTAGAGAAAAATCTTGTATGTTTTTATCAGGTTTCCTACTAACTAGTAACTATATATTAAATATGTTACGAAACATTGAATATGTTTAATAAAGGCTACAATGCATGAACAAAAATAGACATCAATAACCCTATTCAAATTTGCCTTTCACCAGCACCAAAAGAGCATCGAAGAAGCGGATTAATCAAAACGGTATCAAAGAGTTTAGAGAGCATAAATAAAGAAAAACTGTTGAAATAATTCTATGCTAAAATATTCTACATGCTTAATATATTGTCAAACGTAAAAAACACCGTTTGAAAGGCAGCAAGCGACGTAATTTACAAAATTGTTTCTAGATTGCCTTCAAAAGGATACCCAATTTGAATTTCAAATAGCTTTTCAGATTTTGTTAAGCTTATTTTTCAGGAGCATTCCAATTATGTGTATCTTTGCATGGAATTTTAGATTAATCAGAAAACTTTTGTTTTTTAAGATAAACATAATCAAGCCTTTTCGCTGTTAAAGACTTATTGTGCTTATATTTACACAGAATTCGTTCAAATTGAAAAATGAAATTTTCTTCTATAGTTTTTTATTTGATTCTGAAAATTGATCTTTGTCTTTACACTACTAAATTGTTAAATGTCAAAATAATTTAACGTGAAAAATAAAAACATAACAATTTTTTTTCATATCAACATTCTATTCTATTACATAAATGCGAAATCAATTGTCTATCTTATATGTAGATACTGTAGGTATATTCCTAGTCATGTAGTGCGAGAGATGCCAACAGCATTCATGGCTTGTGGCGCCCTCTAGCGGATTAAATCCACATGTCATGACCATACGCTGTCAAGTTTGTGGGTACTGCGTAAGATTGGACACTATGAATTATGTAGAGTCTATATCTCCACAATTCGTATTGTCCATAGAATATCTAATATTATAATTATTTAGTTTCGTACTGTAATTATTGATATTTATTATTTTTTAAGAAAATGAATCATTTACTCACTTTTGAATGTTTGCAGCAAAGTTGGGATTTTAAAGTCATGTTGAATTCGGCAGTATTCGGTTCCATGTAAACTATACGATACTTTTGTTCTGTTCTTTTCGTTTAAAAAAATCTTTTGCGCGAGTGAATATATATAATAGCTGAATTGCGGGGCTTTATAAACATTCAACATTCCATAATATGGTGTATTTGGGCATCTAGTCCACCGCTCTTTGTGGACCCTCGTAATGGACTTTCATTTGGCTATTCATGCTTTACTTCACAAAACAAACTAGAAACCTTAATATTAATTGAATTTGAATAACATCCTTAAACAATTAAGCCAACAAAAATAATTGACTCTTCATTTCCAAGCAATCTGCTTTACAAGTAACATTTATTTATCCAATAAAGCTCCATTCTTTTCCAGTAATCAGGTAAAAGAAACAGAATTACCTCAACAAATTGGAACAAACTGCCTTCCATACAATAAACTGGTCTATAAATACAAATTCATTAACCTTACGCATGTCGGCCCTTCAATGGGAGCCCCTACCTATTATGCTATACGTAATTGACTCAGATTTTTCTAAAGGGACTTCTATTTCTGCCGTGGATGTTCTTTAAATATTTTTTTTCAAAGGAGTAATTTGAACTGGTATACAGGGTTACTTTAAAGTCAATGGCTATTGGACAAAAACACATTGTAGAAAAAACTCTTATTTTCTGTCAAATTCAATAATATTATCGTAACGTCGGTGAGATTTGTAACAAATTCTAGTTTTTACGAGTCTTCATTTTAGGTACGGAGTGTCGCAGTTATAGCTGCTATATCGTACCAAAAATAGTTCAAGAGCTCCTACCGCAAAAGTTCTAATTTAAATTGCTTCATGCAAATAAGCAGTAGATTGGGATTGCTCTAGACAGTCCAATGTGAAACCAATCGTATTCAATTCCAAACCAATTGGTTTGACGTATTTCCCGATTCCTCGAAGGGTCGCTTTTAACTTGTTATTTATTTCTCACTTCACCAATTCACGAGGAAAAAGGAAACAAATGAAACGCAATTTTTCGCCTTTTAGCTGTTTTATATAAAAATACTTTTATCAGAACAAGGATTTCACAGGAAATGAGAACCAAGATTAATATTTAGCAGCCAAAACTTTGGTTAAAGCAAATTAAGGACAGTAATTTACTACACTTTTTGCTCGAGGCATCAAAGAAATGACGCTGGGCCCACAATCTAATTAATTAATGGACACAAAATCTCCGACAGAAATAGTAAATGGCTCGTATTTTCTGAAGAAATGACGGATTAGGAAGACAATAATAAAATGTTACTTCAGTAGGATTCTATATAAATGAGTGCAGTCGTTAAAGACCTTGGCTTTTTTGCAAACGTCTTGTTTGTGTTGTGTTGCCTCCGCACTTTCCATGCAGGTACCGCCGTAGTCGCTAATTGCGTTTCTTTGATCTAACTGGTGCGCAATTTGAACCCGTTTTCTGGAACAAACGATCGTAGATACATTTCTTCGGAATATGTAAAACACACATGTGTACTTTGAAACAACATACATTGTTCGCTTTTGTAATCTATCTAGACTTCAGCGCAATATCCTTTTCAGACAAGTTTCTGACAGTTGTAAAAAGAAACGATTTATAAGGCATTGTATTACATACGGGTTGTGAATCATGTGGTCCTAACAATGAGCATCTAGTAGTAAAAAGGTTTTTAGTAGCGATTGATAAAACTCTTTCTTTTCTGACACATTTTAGTCTGTTTTCTAAAAAAAAAAACATTATAAATTTACCTGTAAACCTCCAAATTAATGACGCCATTTCCGCTCATGATGCCGAACTTCTTGAGGACACAGAAGATGATGCAGGGCTCATCAGACTCTTGGATTTCGATCCTCTTGTTCTTAGGGTACATCTCGCCGAGGCACTGCTCGGCAATCATGTCGCTCAACTTGTCATGGGCGTACATTACTGATATTCGCGCCGAAGCAAAGTAGATCAGGGTAAAAAAAGTGAAGAACAGGAGTTCTGTAATCAAGGAGATAGGTCAAACGTTATTTATACCAAAATTTAAATCCTTTAAATAACTTTTTCTGAAAATCAAAAAAACAGCCTTGGGATTCTGGTTTGAACACCATTACCGCTATGTATGTGACATAGTTAAAGAATCAACGTGACGAATTCCCCAGGACGCTTAACGCACAAATAAATAAAACCAAGACCATTTCAGAACATTTTATTCAAAGGATTGCAACAACTGCATTAAGGATTTTTGTAGGTACATAAAGTAAGCATGTAGAACTAATGTTGTAGCCTAAATCCTTTTTGTGCTATAGGTGTGGCGCCTTTATAATTTTCCACAGAGTCCTATTTAAAGGTTATGTTGCACAATAAACCTTTTTAGGGTTTATTTCCGTCTGTTTTAGAGAAGTACTGAGAAATTTGCATATTTTTCCACAAAAAGTTTTTTATGAAAATTTTCAGTTTTATATCTAACCTAACTTAAGATCTTTTATATAGGTGAGGTTGCAGAAGGACTTTGGTAGAAGAACAATTGTATAACAAAGTGTTTCCAACAGGTTCCTCAATCAGGATTTTGTTGTGAAACTCACTTGCGTCGAACTCTCACTTCGCTATGGATGTGAATACATAATTGTAGAAGTTGTTCGTTCGCACTGGATTTCCTCCCTTTCAAGTTATGCTAAAGTTCTAGAGCCAAGTTTCTACGACTTATGTTGCATTGGAGATAGAACTGTTTATGGTGAAGTTAGTACCTTGGGTGTGAATTATTAATAAGCTTGTTGGTTATTTGTAGGTAGGTAAGTAGGCTCCAATATTTTAGGTAGTGTAGGTGGTAATAAAACAGTCACAAAATGTTTTTAATGTCATAAGTTTTGCAACCAGGTTGAAATTAATTAAGGAAGAGAAAAAAATAACTTACTGTGAAATTGTTACTTTACAACTTAAACTTTATCCTAGCAAGAAACTTGTACCTCAAAGAAATAGTCATATTTTCTTTAGACGAAAATAGCTTTGTGAAGCGTAGACTGAAGTTTTAAATATTGCCCTTGTAGACAACATTTGCCTCAGTGCGACTCTACATTTTTTGGTGAAATATGAGATTATTTGTCCATTTTTTTACAGTTGTTATTTTTATCATAAATAATGTCCTCAAATAATATTAAGAACATGATACTCGGAATCTATTTAATAACAAGACCTAAATTCTCGAAATTTAATCAACGTTTCGGCATAATTTAAGGCAACAAGCCAAATTACAATAAATAGGTACAGAAGCCAGCCAACTGATGGGTATTTTTTATTGCGACCTCCAACAATATCAGATGTTATCCGAGTAATTTATCATCGTTGTATTATTTCGGTGAAAACGAGTTCGGTACTGGGAATGTAAACTAATTTAAACGAGAATATACTGAATATGTATTATTTTTGTTCCATACCGCGTTGCTGTTGACTATCATTTTTCTCTTTTGCATTTTTTTTTGTGAATTCATATAACATTTATTATTCGTATTTAAATGTTTCATAAATAATAGTTAGTTTTCTTTACTTTTATATATCAACATTTTATAAATGATGTGTTTTCTGGCAGTTGAATAGTGGATTGTGTTTGACTTTCTTGGTTGATTTAAAATGTTTTTGATCGCAAATAAGGAGCACAATTTTGTATCTTAAATATCACGTTACTATAAATTTCTTAACGAAGAACTAGGAGCATAAAAATATTATAGCCATTATTCACTGTGATGAATAATTAACGTGGTTCATTTTACACTGGCTGTTCCTAAATAAAGCAGCTATGGAGGAAATTAGATTTCGAAAATAAAATGAAAAATCTGGGCAGCTTCGTGTACGATCTAATGAAAACTGAGGCTTTGATATGCAGAGAGAGTACGTTTATATTATGCAGGAATGTAATCAAAAGCCGGGAGTGAAGGCTGTGTCCGAAACGTGAAGAGAAAAATACAGATCAATTTAAAATGGTTCCACATATAGGTACCATTTTTAGGAAACATTTCTGAACAATGAAAGCATCGGTGGAGGTTATTGGTTTTATTAATAACTTTACAAATATAAAAAACAACTTCAAGTATTTTAACCTAACTCAATTCATCTGGATCTCTGTAAGACACAGCGTACAGTTGCGTACAGTCGTTAAACACCTTCGCCTTCTTGCAGACATCGTGGTCCAAGTTCATCCCGTTGATGTTCTGTGCGCACGTCTCCCCGACATCCGATATTAATATTCTCGGGTCGTACCTATGGATCGCTTGCACTCTTCTGTAGTAATTCTTTATGTTTATATAACCGTCGTTCGTCATTATACCGAATTTTTTGAGCACACAATGTATTATACAAGGTATATCGTTCCTATCGATTCGAAGAGGATATTTATACAAGTTTCGTGGATACATTTCTGTTAGACAATCATCTGTTACTTTATCACTTTTCTTGTCACGCGCGTACAGGATCGAGATCGGAGGCTCCGATTCCAAGCTTTGTGAGAAAAACTTTGTTTTGTAGCTGTTCACTACTACAGCTATTGATAGGAAAGTCGTGAAGATGAGTATTTCTGAAAGTATTTCAATAAACACGATTACGAAACGTAACTTGAAGATGTTTTTGAAACTGGAGAATGCTGAGGTCTGCGGACATCGAGACTTCCACAAAATAGAGCGACGCTATCTTATTACTTTGCCAAGTCGTGAACAACCTTGCAACACGCGAGCGAGGTACAAATGAAATTCCAACACTTATTAAAACAATTTCTTATTTTCTATCTCAAAAGAATGAATCCGAAGTTTCACTCGTTTGTAACAGATATCATTCTTCCCCGTTTTATCAAAAATCTTTTCATAAATCATATCGTTATGGCTTCATAAACATCAGAGGTTTTACAGAGATTGAAAAATGGAAACTCTGGGTTTCAATAGTGAATTAAATTAGTACTTACTTTCCATCGTAGTATTTTTTCTAAAAATATCACAGTTACGTCACGCGTTGAAACGATCGGACATCATTACACAAGTCAAACAGAATTACTGAAAGCTGAAACAGAAGAAATCGGATATTTTCCTTTCCTAACGCCAGGAAATGTATTGTTTCTAAAATTCGAAATCTAATGTTTTATATACTAGTTGAAGTTCTGCCAAACAATCGGCTATTGTTCGTTTCGCTTCGATAAGAGGACAAAATGTCGGAAAGACGACGTAACGTAAAAAATAACCAAAGTCACCAGGTGTGTGTTTAGCTCGTAAAAAGATGGTTTTTCTTTTATATATCGCTAAGTATCGAATATCAATTTGTATGTCAAAGCTTTCAATGGAATTGCCCATGATAGGACGCATTGTGTTTTGAGGCTTCGCTATCCATATTACTTTTCTAAATTGAATTTCATTTTAAAGCAGGCAATACGTTTTTCATTCAAAGTCATTTTTTGTATTCTTATCTATAATATTGGTAGAATATAACTACAATAACGCAATTACTCTATTACATTCATTTTAATAAAATTCAGCTGGCTGAATTTTATTAAAATGCAAATTTTAGTCAGATCAATTTAAATTATTGAGTCCTCTACTTTTTTAAATTGGTGCAAAAAGATGGTCGGTGAAATGGACTGGATTTTTCCGACCAATTACGATTGGTTAATGATCGAAAGCCTTTGGGGGACAATTAAAATGTAAGCTAACTTTTCCCGACTCCTGGCACATTTAATTCTGATTTTTCCTTATGCTCCCGTACGTCTTTAGGGGAACAGATTTCCCCGGTATTTTCCAACTTAGTTTCTCGTTGCTCAGTTTCATTCATTATTTATAGTCTTTCATTTGATTGTAATTTCACCCTTCATTAATTGGCTCTTAAATTACTGAATGCAATGAGCAATTAAGGCAGAAATCTTGTTGCGTACGTAAACAACTGCGCCCACTGTGTTTGTGTAACGAATTATGTAACGCTGATTACACTTTTCTTGGCCGTAAATTGCAGTATTGAAGACGCGGTCTGAAGTTGCTCAGGTCCGCTTTTGAATTAAACATTTTAAATGTTCAGTGTAAGAAGGTTTTATTTTTCTATCGTTAATTGTTATAACATATTTTCGTGTCATAAAACGGTCGGTAGTTTCACCTCTACATCCAAAGTACTACATTATTTTATTTCATTACGAATGTAATTTTGACGTGGTAACCATTTTGCACATAAACTTACAGGTTTTTCCTTCTGTTATTCCAATTTTGTGAATGTCAAAGGTGAATCGAATATATTTGGAAAGGTCAATGTTGGTGCAAATACTGTGTGGGTGGGATTAAAAAAATATCGGATATATTGGTGATTACATACGTTCGTTTGTTTATTAAACGGATATTCGTTTGTCAAAAGGTTGTATAAAAATAATTGTATTGTCATATGTACGCTATATTTTCAATGTAGATGCGATCTAGGCTTAAGTTGAGTTGCATTTATTTTGCATATAAAATCGGTGAAAGAGGGATGTATTTTACCTACCATTCTTTTAAACCTAAGTTTGATAGTAACCTGCTAAACTCTAAAATATGATATTACAATGATGATCATCATAATAATACCACTCAAGCCTAATTAGCTTAAATTATGAATAGTTAATGTTGCTTCCTCATTCATGTTAATCGGTCTATTAGTTAATATTCTGATTGTACTGAATGATGAGTTAAGTCCAATATAATTATTATGAAAACTACTTTTAATATGTATACAAAGTCATTTTTAATATTGGTTTATGCCTATATCGTCTAATGAAATTATAGAATTCTGACCGACGTCGTTAATTGGGCATTTGATAAAAAAGTCATATTAATAATATTTTGGAAATCAATCTAATGTACTAAAAATATTTCTTAGTCAAATACTTAATTTATAACATTTGGCTCGAGTTGTCTGATTTTCAATACTTTACGATTAACAAGTAAGAGAAAAAATAAAACCAAATGGTATGTTAGTTTAATACTTGGCTTACGTCGGGTATCCCACATTCTCTCGGTGTTTACACAAGTGATTTCGGCGTTAACGGTATCACGATGGGTACGAGCAGTTTTCTGGGAAGCCAGTTTGGTTCCCCCGGGAAGTGACCTCTTTTGAGGAAAATCTGCACGTGCTGCATTGTACTGATAGTTTTGTTCTTATATAAGTACGCACAAGTCTATGTGATCGGTCCTGATCAATAGATGGTGAGCATAAATACAAATAAGGTATGGCAACATGGAAAATTCGATTTTAAAATTTTCAAGTCGAAGTTTTTCATTTATGCACTTAAATTACTCCGATTTTACAGAGAAAAATAAATTCTTAACTATTCAATGACTTCTCAAACTCACTCTGTCAAAGGTTATTAAAATAATATAATTTATAATTCACAGTAAAAGCGTGCCGTTTTCCCGTCAAAAACACAAAGTCAATGGTTATTTTAAGTCCGCTGCCCATTTTCAGAATCGTGAGAGTATTGACGTTTCCGTACCTTCTATAATTGGTTTATTTAAAAATAACTTTTCAATCGAATGAACTTGTCAGGAAACAGATTTAACTGCAAATATGATTAAAATGAGTTCGTTATAGCTTCCAGTTCACCGGCTCGAGCGAATTAGTTCTGCGAAGAAAAATATGAAAGGTGTGAAAAATTGAAAAATGATTTTGATTTGCAGAGGAAAAATCAAGTTTATTTCCCTTAATAAGTGAAGTGCTTTTTCTGTTTATTGCGTGTTTATTTTTTATTATCGGATGAACTATCTCCGCACATGGGAATATTGGGAAGTTTATGGGACTGTTCCGGCGTGGGAGTTGTAATAACTTTTATCTTATTTTATACGTGACTGATTTATTAGCTTAACTTTGTTCGTCGACGTAGTTTTTATGTTGATCTGAATGTTAAGTAAGGTGTTTAGTTTCCGAAGATTTTGTATTTATGGCATCCTATTTACTGGCCTTTGTGATATCTACTTGTACTTGATAATATATCATTTGGGAGCGCCTTTTGTTCAGTAACCGGCCTAGCACAGGCTGAGTTTATTGATTGATTAAAGTTTATGTTCAAGGGTATGTCACCTCATAAATTGAGATTGTTACAATTTTGTAACAAAGATGCCTCTTTACAAAATACGCTGTGTGGTGTGTCGTTCGATTCCCCATCTTAAACCTTTTATATTAAAATAATATATGTGATTGCTTCTTAAAAAATGATCATACTCTACGGCGAATGAATTCTCTATTCAGAAATTGCATATATGTGTTTGTTTTCACTGGCCAACGTCATCGGGAAACTAATCTAAAAATAAAAGTTAGCCTGTTATATATACGGCCCGGTACCAACTGTGTTATAACTGAACAAGATTCTACCACACGCATATACAGTAATAAGGCTTGATATAAAGGGGATGGGGGATTCATCTTGGCATGATACAGTCGCTAGCGATCGCGGTGACGAACAGACGGTGAGGTTTTGATGTAATTATAATATTGTAGGTGGGCAACCCTATCGTTAATACGTACCGCGTGGCTGTAATAGGCATTTCGCTTTTTAGAAAAAGTCCGAGATAAACTACTGTATATACTCATACTGTGAATATAGCATCCTTGAGATCTTTTATGACGACTAACGTAAAGTCAATTACGTTTTTAATTGGTCCTTAATTCAAGTTACCAATTAATTTGCGGTTGACATAGTTTTCTACGTTTTCCTTTTTCTTGTTGTTTGTTTTACTTAGTGGGGTAATTACAAACAATGTTTGGAGTAAAATTAGAAGAAGCAATTATTTTTTAAGCATCGAATAATTAGGTAAGTTGTTGATGGAAATAATTAGAGTTTATTTTTGTAAAAGATCTCAAAAATAAATATAGCTACATATCAATCAAGAAATATAATTACAATTCAATGCGATTTAGTGTATTAGGTTATTATTGAGTAGGATTAAGGCTAAACTGACATAAGACATCGTTAAATATTGGTTTGGAAACGTATGCAAACTTAAAGCGTACAATTTTAATCTCTGATTGTCATCCCAAGTGTGTGAGTTAACGTGTAGGATGATATTTGACAGCCATTCCTTTTCTACGTGAGAAAATAACTTAGCACAGCAGTAGGTCTATAATTATCACAGGGGTATTATTTATAATATTTGTAAGGCTAGCTATAAATCTAATTTTGAAACAGATAGAAGTGACCCAATCATGAAAAAGACAAGCAAACTAGTTTTGTGTGTGACAACATTATAAACACTTCACAATGTATACAACATAATTTCACAAAGCAAAATATAAAATAGTTTGACTATGTACGTTTTTGATTAAAGAGAAAATTGACAAACTTAATTTCGGACGACAGTCCAATTACCAGAAGATAACTAGCTCTGACTAGAATTAGTTTACGCGAGAATTGGAAGACTGCAAATTATCTAGGTTTACCTAATATTAAACACGTTCTATTATAAAAATTAATTATTCCTTCGGAAACCTATGTTCCCTATAAAAATTGTCTCATGTAATCCATTTACAAGAGGTTTTAGAATCTTAGGTAAGTCGATCATTATTTTCTAATATACCTTAGTTCCCGATTTCAAAGAGAGATGGCGCTGATTCATATAACTTTTTTATTGCCCAATCGGATGTATCATGATAAAAGGTTGATGATAAATGTATTACAATTTAACTAATAGCGTCATCTTGAGAACGTCTGCAAGAACAATGAACGAGGTATTTATCCCATAATGTACATTTGCCATAACCAAATTGAAAAAAAATCGTCTTACAAACTCAATGCACATTTTTTTCTAGAAACGTCTCTGAATCTTAACCAGAACGACTTACCTTTACGCTAGCCACTAAACTCCACGTCAGAACTATGTAAGAAAGTCTTAATTCCTAAAGTTAAAACCGTTTCTTAATCCAACTCGGTCCTTGTTTACAAAGTTCGGTCAAGTGCTGTTGCAAACTTCGGCCAACCGTTGTTGATATAAGATAATTTGCTAAAGACCGTCTCGGTAAATATTTGTCTATAAACTTCTAAGTTTAGTTCGTCTTTCTTAATATTCGATGTTATTTCAGTTGAGTGTTTAAACTATGTTATTTAATATTCAGTAGGCCCTTGAGAGTATGGTACTTGGAATTTGGAGCAGACATCATTCTTAAGAAAAACTATTCTGGTCGTTTGGTCTGATCCCAAATTATTTCGTCGGCTTCCAGTCTTTCAATCACGAATTCACCCAAACATTATTATATTTAAAACAAGTACTGTCTATTTGACTTGACCTTTAGTACCACTACAGTAGTAAATATTATTCCATTCTCTGTTTACTTAAAACAGACGTCAGTCAATGTCGACGAATATGATATTTAACAAATAGTTGTTCACAAAATATTCGTTTTACCAACATAAACATCGCTAATGCTTTCGTTAAAACAACAGACGCGATATAATTATTGTGGCCTACTCCCACGCCCAAGTTTGTGTAATTCAGGTAACCTTTATGCTAATTCAATACAAATTTATACCAAATTATATCCAAATTCATTCCGAAATGTTTGGGAAACAAATATTTAAACTCTCATTAGAATAATGGATATATCAGTTCGTTGTTTGTACGCTATAGTCGTACATGTAAATTCAATTTGTAATGTGTATAATATATGTATCTAGGCTTGGAAATCATTAAAGCATAGTTGAAATATCAAGTTTTGTATTAGTAATTAAATTTTGATTAGGTTTTAGTTCCTTGATAATTATATTAAAGCCCTAGCTTCACTAGAGTGCAATTCTGATGTATTATATTATGTATTATTATAACTTGCTCATGTTTTAGCAAATAAATAATTAATTGATCTCTATATAAAAGTTCCTTTTAAAACAATCAAATCTTTCATAGTCGGATACGTCGGCAGGCCGACACGATTGTCGTAAGATCAGGAGTAGGATCAACGGCTTTACTTACTTTACGAGAGCAGTGTAAACTCGCCACATTTATTGATTCCGAGTTACACTGAGTAAAAACTTTAAAACAATGGGCATTTGACTAAAAAAATCTGATTAGTCTGTAACATAGATTTCATAGATTAAATAGATACAGATACCTATTTTTCTTTCATTAAATCAATATAAATATACGAAGATATAAGTACAACAATACTTGTCTAGTATTTTTTGGAAATCTGTCTGATGGACTAATTCGTTTTTTTAGTCAATAACCCAATTCGACTTTTCAGTTATACTATCGAATTGGATACCTCATTAAGTATTCCTCTATAGTTGAGCTAGCAACCATTAAACTAAGGAAGCACTCGAGTATACATTACACAAGACTAAATATACACACATCAACATAGTCTAGGGATATTTTGTATAAAATTCATAAACTCAAAAAATACTGACTAGTTATTATTTTTTTTGAAGAAAACTTATTTTTTAAAGGTTTTTCAACGATTCCAAATTTGAATTTAAAAAATATATTTAAAATTAAAAGATTTACGCGCCATAACGGTATCGAAGTCCGAAGGTGTCATTTATCTACATGGTTTTTGGCTATTTTTTTGTAGCAAATTTAGGTTTTATAACAATTTATCTGTTAATATCGAATTATTGTTATTGTGCGCATCACGCTGCGGCGCCATTTATCGAAGGGGGAAATTTTAAGGGCAGTAGGAATGCTCCAAGCTGGAGCTACTCAACGAAGTATTGTTGAGGAGATAGGGACACGACAAAACGTGATATCAACATTATGGTTACTTAATCGTGCTACTGGTGAAGTGGCTGAAAGACACTCAGGCGGTAAGCGCAAAACCAGTGAACGACGAGACTGATTTCTGCAAGTTGTCGCGAGAAGACAACCAAATGTTACGGCCATGCAGTTGGTTTAGAGGCTCCAGTCAGAGCACCAATTGCTTGTGAGTGACCAGATTGTGAGGAGAAGGCCGCATGAAGCTAACCTTTATGTTCGCAGATCGCTTGGAACTCCAGCATTACGTCGAGAAAATCGTGGACGACGATTAGAGAGGGTTCGTGAAGTTTTGCCCTGTGAAGCTAACCAGTGGTCTGTAGTGCTGATTATCGATGAGTCCCGGATCAGTTTCCACAGTGATATACGTAGAGTACGTGTTTGACGAGTTCTTGGTCGTGAGACCCGTCTGCAACATCCTCAGGAAGTCTATTCATACCTCAGGGGGACAATTATGGTTTGAGCGGGAATTCGTGTTCGTGGAAGAACAGATCTCGTTTGAATCAGAAACACCATGACGGCTAAAAAATAGCGTAACGAGGTGCTAGTATCGATAATCTACCCCCATCGACTATAAATGGTCCCAAAAAATCACGCTCATGCACGATAACGACCACCCGCACATAGCGAGAATGGTGACGATCTGGTTACAGGAGCACTTTCCATCGGTCTTAAACTGATTCACTTAATCGCCCGACCTAAATCCCATAGAACACGCGTGGGACATGCTCCAAAGAAGGGCTTTGAGGAATTTCCCTGCTAACATTGCGACGGAAGAACATTTTTTTTGCATCTTAGTCGAACCTGGGACATAGACCGCAGTAGGACTTCGATAACATAATCCTAAGCATAAAAAACCGTTGTAGGACCGTCATTAACGTCATGGGTGGTTTTACTGACCATTGATCTTTCACATTACTGTTAGAAACATTATAATTTTCCATAATTTTCACTTTTTCTCGAAAAAAACATTAATTGTTAGTTTTAACATTATTACACGTATTCTTCTTTATTCGAATAAAAAATTGTTTAACCAAAAAAAATAATTTTCTTTCATTCTAGACTGTAGATCGATAAATAGGCTTTATAAAAATATATATATGTTGTAGGTTAATTTCAATAAATTTCGAGTAAATTGGATAAATACAAAATATCCCTAGACTATGTTGATGTGTGTACATCGATTACCCACACACGAACTTTGGTATTGCTTTCACAACACTTGTAATATCGATCGATTTCGTCATGTCTTGACAAGATGAGCCGATAATTGAAGAGTACTTTGACATGAGATTGGATTATCCGAGTGAGTATTAATCTAATATTCAAATCTATAATAAACAAATTGCTTTACCGATTGCTCTAGTGTTAAATCTTTATACCTACTTTTCTCGCGACCCGCCCCAGCTTCGCGCGGCTGAAATACTGATGTATTAAACATGTTTGCCTTTCTACTGAGTTACTTTATCTAATAAAAAAACCGCTTCTAAATCCGTTGCGTAGTTTTGAAGATTTAAGCGTTCTTACAGATAGACATGTTGTCTGTCTGTATGTACGCTTAAATCTTAAAACAAAATCGCTACTTTGTTTTATACTATGTAGTGAAGAGTAAGCTAAGAGCATCTTGAAGTATAAAAATGCTCAATATTCAATTTAATCAAAAGTTTAATATAGGCACTACCTGAGTATTTTTATTGCTTGTGCAGTGATTCAAAAATATATTTGAACTCTCGATTTATTGAGATTCAATTTCCTATCTCGGCGCCGTTACGTCCTGTGCTGTCTGTTTATTACTAACCGTGTACCACGACAGGTTTGAAAATGCAGGGGTATTCTGCTTTATATAATTCTTTACTAAAAATCTTTGATTATTTTTAGCATCACAGTCTAACAATATATTATGGCAGGATAATAAACAAAGAAAAACTCGTAAAACAATCTAAAACTTTTTCAATAATTCAACCCCTAATATCTTCGAACCCCTGTCATAGACATTAACTTGACTTAATAGCTAAAATAATACCAGTAAACTCAAGAACAAATTCACCAAAAGGACGAAGGATTTTTAGAACGGGGAAGGACAAGGGAATTAAAACAAAACACGATCCTCATTCTGTTTAATATCACGTGTTATCAGCCAACAATTGTTGTACTACAAAGAGTCCAACTCTTTGAATCCAGCACCATATGTTACATGATCTCGACCTTTATCGTCAGCTGGTTTGTCTTCAGCCATCGGCACTACCGGCATTGCGGTGTAGTTCATCGTTCCATTGTAAATGTCAGGTTCTTCCATGTCATAGTAACTTGGGTAATAATAGAAGCCCATGTGTTGGTGTGGGTAGTAATAGGAACAAGCGGTATTTGCTTGGTGTATTACAAAGATGAAGATGCACGTTGTGTAAATTAGTATAATTTTGTCCATCTTTTTGTATTTTTGCTTTTGTCTCCTCTTTCAGTTATGTTTAACTTTCGTTTAACATTCAGATTGTAGGAACTTCCATAACTTTTATAGCTTTGACATTAAAATATATCTTCACCCTGAAAAAGAAAAACGATCACTTGGTTTACTTCTATTGTCCAAGCATTTCAATACTACACAGTGAGATTAAAATCAGAAAGCAAATTATCTTGTCCGAAGTATAAGCTTTTTCTAGAAGATGATGTTTCCGAGGGAGAGGATGATGTTCCCGAGGGAGAGGAGGGTGTTCCCGAGGGAGAGGAGGATGTTCCCGAGGGAGAGGAGGGTGTTCCCGAGGGAGAGGATGATGCTCCCGAGGGAGAGGATGATGTTCCTGAGGGAGAGGAGGGTGTTTCCGAGGGAGAGGATGATGCTCCCGAGGGAGAGGATGATGCTCCCGAGGGAGAGGAGGATGTTCCCGAGGGAGAGGAGGGTGTTCCCGAGGGAGAGGAGGGTGTTCCCGAGGGAGAGGAGGATGTTCCCGAGGGAGAGCATGATGTTCCCGAGGGAGAGGATGATGTTCCCGAGGTGAGGAGGCTGTTCCCGAGGGAGAGGATGATGTTTCCGAGGTGAGGAGGCTGTTCCCGAGGGAGTGGAGGATGTTCCCGAGGGAGACGAGGATGTGCCCGAGGTGCACCCACACTGTGCCCTATAGGGTCCATATTGATTCTACCATAAAATGTACCACCTGTATAACATATGGAATGCTTATAAAGAATTGAGTATTGAGCTAGCGCTGCGAGTTGACGATCTCAGATTCCAACATGCAGATTTCTTCACGGAATTTTCCTGCACCCTTTGTCAGTGTAATAATAATAATTAAGAAAGAACGTATAACTTTCGAAACGAAACAATGGGTCGAACCTGCCTCTCGTGTTAACAAATCCATCCATAGTGCTTTTAAATTAGTCGTCGCCTTTTCAAATATTGAAGAAAAAGTACTTACATAAACGCTACCACTCGATAACTGAGTTTTAAAAGCCTCCCTAAGCTTTGAACGCGACCATACCTCCCCAGTAACAGGGCAAATAAATAAAAGCGCGACGAAAGGTTAACATTTAACCTTTACAACGACACGTGACAAGTATTTGTTTATTCCAACGTTATTTTCGAGATATTTTTGTTCGTTTTCTTACGTTTGACTTTTTATAGTTTATTTTATTTGGGAAAACAAGCAATCATACAGTTTATTTTATATCAAAATAATATCAATACATAATATATGGTAAAGGCACCATGTATCCATAGATTATCAACAAACACGATGTAGCGATGTTTTGAAATAAAAAAACTTAACAGAACAATTGAATTAGATACAATTATATTGCGAGTTAATTAGAATGTGTGACGAAAACTGTACTAAACAAATAATATCTAAGTACGTTTATTAAATTAAACTTGTATTACATATGTACAAAGTGTCAAAAAATGCGTCGTCATCTTCGTTAACGGCGGTAAACGTGCCCAGGATAATAGAAAATGCAAGACTGAAAAAAAAGACACTTTGACCTCGTAGGTAAAAAAACATAACAAATGAATTCATAAAAGTTAACCACACTGTCTATTTTATTCCGATAAAAAATGCCAAGAATTGACTATTGCATTAAGTAACTGAATTTAAAAACATATTTACAGCCACACAGTAAACAGATCGAGTTATCCAATAGAATTTCTATCGAGTGTACTTTGCTTACCTTTCCTTTATATTGAATTTCTTTCCAACTGGTTTTCAATTTCCTCCGTCAAACATCTATTGCGTTCTTCAGACTTCACTAGTGCTTCATCTGAAGGATATTTTTCAAATAGGTTGTTTTGTGAAGTTGAAATCATGTTACGTATGTCAAATTGCTTGTATCCTATATTTCGTAATATTGTGATACATTTTTAATGTTTCATCGTTTTGAATTGGATGTTGTTGTGTAAGACTGTTATAGTAGAGATAGATTTGATTTGATGACATATTTAAATATAGCAATTATGTACTTGTGTAACCATATATGGTCAAATATGGTGTAGTTAACCTGTATTATATTAGTACATTTTTTAGGTTAATATATCATCAATTTAATCTATTGGTAGTTATACATATAAGTTTAGTGTTAAATGTAGATAGTTTATGTTTAGTATAATTTCTGTTACACGTTGTACTGTACTTTGATTGTAAATAAATAAATAATTTGATCTAAACTTGGCAAATGTAGAGTGTTACATGTCGAGATAATTTTGTAGGCAAAAGGCAACAATACGAGGTTACAATTCAGAGAACTACGTTGATTCCATTGTTTTGCAGACTTAGGTAGTCTAATCTTCAATGAAATATATCAGACTTATCTTGTGTTTGTAAACCAAAAGCTTATTCTAGTTCTCGGTTAGTTTAATGCCAGTCATTAGTGCCAAAGATATTTCTTAGCGCTCTAATTATTCCTGTTTGACAAAAATATTGAGAGGTTTATAATTATCTGGTATATTGAGTAATAATGAGGAGTACTTTTCATTAAGAGTGTTTGAACATACTACTAGCCACAAGCCTTTCTCATATCCGTCCGTCCGTCGATAACGAACTTTCCCGTGTCAATAGTGAAATGACAAAGAACGGGTATTCCGCTCTCGTCCGGAAATAAACGGAACATTTTCCGATTACGAAAGTGGGATAAGTTAAGGCCCGAATTCAGTACACCACTGAAAACGAAAAGACCACAATTCGGTCCTAAGATCCGCATCTTGAAAACCCCGCGATTACAAAAACCCTTCCCAAAGGGTCCATAATTTTAGCCAAGGGCCTCTAAGATCCTTTTTAATCTATTGAGTGTCGCAAGGCTTCGAGATAAATAACCCTCGGTAGAAGAAACAATTAAAAACTTGTTTCATTTAGAGATAATTGAGCTCGTTGAAAGCGGCTGGGAACAGGTTTTCCATACAAATTAGCAGGAAGCTGATACGAAGCGAGACATATTGCTTTAAGCACGCTTGCATAATAATGTGTATCTCTATGAATAATTGTCGACCTTTCTTACTTTACAACTTGGTCTTGTGGGACGAGTTTGAGAAAGTTTGAGGAATTGTAACCTTTGATACGCATAACGAAAAGGTGAAAGGAAAAACAAAGTTCGGTGATTGATCGAGGCTAAGGAATAACATATACACGGAAACATGATCTATCGTATAAACAAGTAAGTATGTAAGTTATGGTAACAAATACAAACTTAGTCATACAAGTATAAAACCTTTACAAAATTACATTTTTGATTCAATATTTTTTTTTATTTATTTAATTTAATTTAGCAAATAACTCTTTTTAACATTTATTTGTCTCACACTCTTTTTAAACAAATAGTTTCATTAAAACGCTATGTAAAATAAAGCTACAAATAGTTACACAGAACATATAATCAAATAGCATATATGTCGTCACCCAATTCAAAGTTCTATCACAAATCCATCCACTGCCAAGTAATTACAGGTAGCTAACATAAATCCTCAGGAAATCAAATTAGTCCGATACTCCAATCAAATTTGATTAAGACCTGGTTCTAATTAAGTTGGGTGAGTCAAATCTAGTTTCCAAAGTAATTTTGGTCTGAGTCCTAAGATGCGTGAGAATATTCCCTCGACTATTTGTAGAACAAATGTTTAGATCAAGGCGATTCTTAAAGCAAGGTTGCTATTGTGCAAAAGAGACGCCGCTATAGGCAGCGTAGTGCGCTGTCTCGCTTCTACAATGTTCGCAGTTTATCGAGGGACGGGGGGGAGCTTAGTTTCAAGGGCAATCGAAAATGTAAGAGTATTGTAACAATTTGATTAGGATTCGAACTCAGATACATTTGTGTCGCGATAAATATTAACTTGGATGGTTCGTAAAAGGTTTTAGGCGTCTAGTTTTTAGTATTTTTTTTTAGCTGAAGCCTAAGAAAATGCTCTATCAACTGAGAGAGAAGACTTTAGGTAACAAGCATAGATCATTCTCTTTATGAGAAGTTGTCTTAGTCCGGCATTGTGATGTGATGGCTGACAGAACGAGTGTATAATCTTACAAGCAGATATTGTATGACAAACACACCTTCAACTCTACATTTTCAGAAATTAAACTTACACAATAGCAGGTATGGATCTAAAATTATCTTCAAATACAAAGTAGCCTGAAAATCACTGTACTTAACTCTCAAATTTAACTCTTACCGCATTTCAAACATTAAATTCGAACAATTTACTAAAGGAAAGCATTATTTATTCACTATTTTGAACGTTGAATAACTAACGGTGAGATTTCGGTTTCACTCGAAAATGTGTCTAATAACAATTGTAATGTCTTGCCACTGTGCGGTGTGAAGTGTGGAATTATTTATACTATTATAAATGGAATTTAATATGACAGAACTTAGACGGTTTATAAATATTATTTTTGAGAAGTACCATGTCATTTGCAATTTTCTTATTGAGATATTATTGGTATTATTAGTATTAGTACGTGCTCCTATTGTTAAGATACATATCAAAGTAAGTATGTTTTTGGTTACAACGCAATAACAAAGCGCCTGGCATAAATGCTATCAAAATACTATTTGTATTAAAGCGGTGCATATGGAAAACGATTTTCTCAGTACAAAAACGCAATTACATTTCTATACCTTACAACATGACGAAAACTTAATCGATAGTGGATCATTTCCTTCTTTTTTTGGTAAGGCGGGGTAATCGTCATGAGCCCACCTCCTTGGAGGAAGAAGCAGGTAGAGTCAGACTCTTACTGATGAAACCTGAACCCTGATGCAACGTGTCCCACGTTTGATTAAAAATGCTTTGTAACTCATCACGCACCTACTACAACATATCTACTCGGGCATGTGCCGTTAGCTAAATGTACTACACAAAAACGGCAAGTCATTCACCGGTTTATAAACAAACATAAAGGTTCATCCAAGTGGTACAAATTATACCCTTTTCGCCTACACTTGACTCCATTTTGTTAGAAGGTTACTCGCGAAAAATTTCAAACTTTTTCATGCAACATTAAGGACAGCAGACAGCAATGCTGATAAACGTCCATTAACGTAAATTCACATTAAATGTCAAAGGAAATTACCTCAGTTTTACACTCAAAAAACTAAGAGACAGACATTACTTAACGAAGCAAGCAAGCGAATAAGTCGAAAGTCAGAAAGTAAGTTACAATTACCTTAAGTTACCTGCCTTATTGTACTCCAAGACTTTGTAAAGAGTTCAGGGGTCCTACTACATCCTCTTAAACTAAGACTGTTGTAGTCGTGAAAGTGAGGCGACAAACTACTCGGCGTAGAGCGGCGTCTCTCTTCCAGACCTACAATAATACTTTGAGAGGTGGTAATAGGTACCCCCCAGGTACCTAATTCAACCTTCTTTATTAAGTTTGGGCACCAAAGAGGTTTGATTATTCAGATTGAAACCTAACGATTTGCTGTTGAAATTTCCAACAGAATTAGGTTCGAGTTTATATTTTAATTAAGCCCTCGGTGGCTTCATTAACTTTAGGATGTCGATTGTTTATCCTTGTTTTGTTTAAAAGTTTTATTCTAATCCGAATATTTTAGCACGAAATATGCTGGAGTTATGGAAGTTTTGTAAGGATATTTTTTAGCATAATTACGCTTTATGTAAATGGTTTTGAGAATCATCTTAAGTCAGAGTTGAATGTACTCGTAATAACACTATTTCATACATATTTTTCTTAGTAATTAGAGGTATATCCAAGTAATAATCATAACAAACTCTATGAAGATTACTGTCACACTATAAATATTCTAACTCACTCCTAGAAATTAAGCTGCTCAAAATTCATTTCATACTCAAAAAAGTAGAGTCAAATATAGCTAATTTCCAAAATGCTTAAACAACTCAAACACACTTTTAGCAAAAGGCAGTCTATTTATAGCGCAAAAACCCGTAGTAATGTTAAATTGACAATCTTGTCGTCAGCAAACTCAATCTTGCGGCACGATTGAAGTGTGACTCTACATCGAGGGCCTCTCAAGCTGACGGTTCACTGCGAACCTACTGGTATCCCTCAAAACTGAATTACTGCAGTTGTGGAAGCGAGATGCCACTCTACGCCTTGTAGTTCGCTGTCCCCCTTCCACAGCTCTGAGATCTGTTGGTGGGTTAGGAGATGGTGGGAGGAAACCGAAGCTGCACAACTTGCTAATATTTGCGACATGCATATTTGAGTTTGCGTAAAGCAATGTGTAGATGTTGGTGTGTCACTGGGTGGTTAAACTTAATTGTTAGTTTATAGTCTAAGGAGAGTCTAGTATAAACTACATATTATTTTAATGGATATTTTTTTTACCGTGGCGAAGGTGGTTTGATGATGTTTTCAGATATGCAGGTCGCACGTGGCCAGAAACCGCAAAAGACGGAGGTTTGGAAGTTGAAAGGGGAGGCGGTTGCCCAGCAGTGGGATCTTATATAGGCTACAGAAAAATGATTTGATCACACAAACTAACCTGATGACAGGACGTCTCTTGTTGACCATGCTAGCTCATTTGTCAAACAAAATGCACGTTTCCGTCACTGTACGAGTATTTCAATGGTATCTTAGAATAATTAAGAAAGTAGGTACATTAAATGTAACCCTACCTATCTATACTTAAATTAATCAAATGACTTATACATATTTAATAGTTCATTACGTCTTACCAGTTCCTTGTAAGTAGCTTACTAAGAAATACGTATATTTAAGTCGTGATACTAAGAATTTGTGAAAGGGTTGTGGGTTGACTTGTCTACTTTAGAGGAAAGTCTTTATACTTGACTCTAGCGACGCTCTGTGGTTTCACCCACGTAATTATATTATTTTATGTTTTCGTGCGAATGGTATAAATATAGTGTATGTTTTTATGCTGATATGCTAAACTACATCCCTCTAAATGTGAAATAATATTTATTGTAAATAGTTTAGTTGTCTATTTATTCGCGTCTATAATGTTTTCAAAGATTTACTAAATAAAGTTCGGAAAAGAGATCTCAAGCTTGAACACTAATTAATGTTGTTAGTAGGATTGCTAATATTATACCTATTTAGCTTATTGTTTTAGCTGTAAATTTTGTTATTGAAGGTTTAAAAGTATATTAACCATTGAATTGCAAACTGATACCAACGCTGCACAATAATATATCTTCAAATCAGGCTCTTAAACTAAAAGTAATAAATATTTACGGTAAAAACAGAAATCTTTTTTACGGAAAAGGATTCATAATACTTTACTTTTGAGTCCTCAAAAGGTCCTCAAAAACTTATTGGTCGGCGAAGACATAAACAGTACGCATCTAAAGCGACCCAAAGCACTTAACAATGTAAGGCTTAAAGCAAATGGTTTCTAAACTAGTTCTTCCCTTAGTAAATTCTTAATAGCCTTGTCTAAGGACACTCAATCTTCGTTTTCCTAGCTTTAACGCAATTCCGCTAAGCCTTGCTTGACTTACTTGCCTTGCTAATTAGCTTGCAAATAATGGTTTGTCAGCGATTTCGTTGAAACATTTTATACAAAGCCCTCATAATTTTGAGGGTGAGGTTGTATTGTAGAATGAATAGGCAATGAGCCAGCAAGCAAGCAGGGTACAAGGAGTTTGTAAGAGGTTTTTAAGTCCAGACGAGTTAAAGTTCGGTTTATGTATATTCATAGCTATGGAACATAGAATATACAAGGAATTGGCACTTGGGTTTGAACCTAAGCATCTTAAAATTATACAGATATGAAAAGAAATCAGTTTTATAACTAAAGGCATCTTTTTTCTTTGTCTCGTTGTGTTATCAAAACTGTTACAGTAAAAGTAGCATAGTTTTTATATTTCACAGACGGCAATCATTCGGATTGCCGTCACAAATAAGTAAGTTTGGCGATATCATTATTAGGGGATATTTCTCTGAAACTCTCTACTACCCTTTAAAGTAATTTTATTACAGTTAAGGAATACAGACAACTCTGTCAATCCTGCTCAATTTAACTCGTGTAGTTTGCGGTCACGACTGTACAATAATGATAATATTTCTTTAAGACATGGTGGTAGGCTCTTAGTACTATCTGCCGGGGGTGCGGTGAATGTGAAAACGAACCCCGTACCCCCGGCCATAGGCAGATGAGGACACTCCAGTGGTTTTAACCGGTAAGAGTCCGGCACACCCTCTCGTCAACCCCCTGATGAGGGCAGTGCATGAGGATTTCCACTGGGTTACAATAAAAAGGCTCTTAGTGCTATGACAGTGGCACTTCCATCTGTTTTTCTGTATTTCATGTTATACTGGTAGGTAGGCTGTGGAGTGTAGGTAGGCACGTTTGTTGGCCGCGGAAATGAATACTAAAGCGGTTCCGTTACCTCGGGAAGGGAAAGCGTGATTTTTGTTGAAAGGATTTTGAGGGAAATTCTTTTTATCAAAAAGGGATAACATTTCGTAGTCATAATCATGGCTTTTCAGCTTTTTTACTGATTTGTAATAAAAAAATTAATTACATATTAAACTGACATTTTAATCTTTTTAATGACAAATTGACTGTTCAAACAAAGTTTAGTTGATGGCAAATTAAAAGTTCGAATATGTGTGTAAAAACTATAAATTTTATTCCTGTAACTTTATTACACTTTTTTCTTACATATCTTTGTCTTATATTAATAGAAACAAAGACGTAAAGCCTACCACTATTACATTAAATAATATAGATTAAATCTAAATTGCTACTGGGAATTAAAGGGCACAAATTGACTTTAGTCTCCTTCCAACCTTCCGAACCGTTACGTATCTGTGATCTCCAGGCTGTTCCCAAATCGAATACAATGTAATTACGTTATGTCTAAACTAAATTGAGATTGCACATGCTTTGTCTAACTTGAATAGGTGTATATATCGCCTCTCTAATATTTCCATGTCACAATGTTAGTTACCGTACTCCTCCGAAACGGCTGGACCGATTCACTTGAATTTTTGTATTTGAATTCATTAGGTCTGAGAATCGGCCAACATCTATTTTTCTTTCCATTTTTTAATGTTGAGACTTCTTTGGTAGCTTCTGTAAATGCGCTGAATGATTGACATCGAAAGATTTAAATATGTTTTAAAACATTCCTAATATTTTTAGTAAAATCTTTGATACAAAAAGTTACTTAAATAGACGGGGGGGATACTTAAACATTTTGTACCTATCACGTCAAAGATATTTAAGCTAAATTCAATGTTGTTTTCAAACGTTTGTAATGAACGTCTGGTACCAAAAGGCAAGTTTTTGTTTATCACACAATGCTTTATGAACAATAGCCTTAGTACAGTCGCCGACACTTCTCCAATTGATAAGACAATTTTTAAGGTCGCCAGTAACGTTTTGATGTAGCTGACATTTTGTTATTTTTGACAGGACCTTTTCAGCTAGTTGGTAATGGCTTTGACAGTAATTTGTCAAGTTATTATTGTTTCTTGACGTTGAATAAATCATCTTTCGAGTTAATTGTATATCAGCTTGTATTGTCGAATGTACAATATTATTATCCTTATTCAAGACGATTGATAAAAAAAAACAACCTAAATGCTCAATTTTCTATCCCTAATGAAAGTCAAAGAAACACACTCATAAAAACAGATACAACAAATAAAGAAAAATAAATACGAAACAAATAAAAATATTACAACCTACTTACTGATTCCCTAAATTAGGTACGCTGAAGGCTAAATCCCAATGTAAGTAAATAATAACCTAATATTACGTTAAAGGGTTCACTAGAAAGCTCAAGTACTTACAATAGGGTAAACATCTTAGATATCGATAGATTATCGATAGATAGGGTAAGCCTACAAATATCGATATAATCACGTATCGTTGTGCGCGCCTCTACAATTGGAAGCGTCCCATTTAATCCTTCTTTGAGGTTTTGGAATTTTTACTGTGTACTGTGCGCGAATGTACATGAAAATTGAATTTTAGCGTATGGTGTGTTTTGGGCAAACATGGTTTTTAATTGAGCTCTTTTGGGGGCAATTTAATCCTAATTGTATTGTCGTATTCTGTAATAGTCTAGGAAAAAAACATACAAAGACATTTTTTTGCAAAGGGATTTTTTGTTCTTTTTTTGCCCGGGGAAATCCTCAAGGACCTTCTCTGCCTTGGAAAAGGCGTGCTAGCGGACAAAACCAGTGTTTCATCTTCGCCTTGTGCCAGGAACCATAAAAAAGCGATTCAGACTACCGCGATACTAGACTTAGTCTTAGCCAAACCCTAAACTAAGTTAAGTTCGGCTTCCAGTGTCTATGAATTGAGCTCAATACCGAATGAAACATGAGCGATGGTCTCAATTAATATAATTACCAAATTAAACAACAAGCCCTAATCATAAAAATGTTCCCTTCCAAAATAATGTTCAATTTCAAAATAAAAATTATAATAATGGAAATCGTTTTTGCATACTAACAGGCAACGAAATGGATCTATAAAACTCCTGATATCTCCTTTTATTATTGGGGTATAAAATAAAAATCCGCGTTTATCGTAGATTTGCCCCTATTTTTATTTTCGCTTACATTTTATACGGAATAGGAGCCTTTAATCTTTTTATTAACCTTGTTTCATATTTGTTCTGGTATTGTTCTCAAATTTTCAGATGAAGAGTTATGAATAGGATAGAAGGGGTTGTTGGCAATTTGATTATTGTATAGAAAGGTCAGGTCATCCCAGTCGAATTTGATGAGGAAATGTTTGTAATGGAATGAAACTGAGAAGTTATGACTATTTGTTATTTGTATGAAGATACGATACGATGTTTTGAACCTTAGTCAGTGCAGTATTGTGTATCAAGGCTTTTAGGTGCCATATTATTATGTTATCCCATAAGAATGGGATCCGTGATTTTTTCTTGGTAACCAAATCATATAACGATATATTTAAGTGTGGGTAAATTGCATTCTCACTCGCGATATAATTTGTCCCATTTCTGTATTTAATTTACTGAGTAGTAAAAATCCTATACTCAAATTACTCTACACCAGAAACAGCGATCAGAATAGGCACATCTCTTACATAATAAGCCGCCTATAAAACAAGATGGCTGCCATAGAATAATAAAATCAATCGAGAGACAAATCTGTATACAATAGTTAAACACAGACATTAAGAAGATTCCTTTCATGAGGACAATTAAGTTCATTGTAATAGACAGTGAAAGGGGTAATTAATACAAGGCAAATCTTACAATTCTATTACAATTGGAAGGCAAATAAAGGGTGTTCGTCACTGCTTTGATTTGATTGCTTTAAACAATGGAATGGTTTGTTTTATGACCGCAGCAGGAAGAAATGGTACTATTTTTGGTGTTGGGAAAATTCAAAAGTATTATTGAACTTAGTATTCGTTCAGAACCTGGAAAATATTTGTGATGTTTCACTAATATTAGTGAAACACCACAAATAAATCAAATTTGGATTCTTTGTTATTACCGACGAAAATTTTGATCGTAAAGAAAAGGAGGTTTTAAATTTAAAAACTTTGTCTTTGAAAAAATAATTATTTATTTACAGATTCGCTTGTATGTCATATACAAGGTTTTGAGAGGAATTAAAAACAATGTCAATTTTTCTCAAAACTTTCAGTTTTATGAAAACAATGACAATATTTGGTGTTCCAGTTTTATATTAAGTATAAACGTAAAACGTAGGAGTATCTAATAAAATACAATGTTTATCAAAATTCTAGTTGTAATTTTACTATCTACCTCTTTCCCGTCCTTTAAAATATAAATCACAGGGCTTGACACCACGTAAGTCGTCGCAGGTGTGGAAGAGCGACGGCGCTCTACAATTTGTAATGCGTTATCTCGCTTTCACACCCACAATAATACTTCGAACAGCGGTTTCCAACCTCCGCACTTCAAAATAGCGCACAGATAATGCTTTTATTTCAAAGGAATCTTTATCTAAATGGATGTTCATCTGGCTTAAAAGGCTAAATGTCTGTGGTCTCTAGAACTCTACATTTCCATTTTACAGTAAAAGCGGAAAGTCTCGTTCTGCAATAGAATTACTTTAACTGCCAGTACTATTAACTAAGAGGTATTTAAATTGCACTTTTTACTGACAAAGTTATTGGTTTTAGAAGCTGCAGTCAGTAAATAATTGAACTAACAAAAAGAAAAGGGTTATTCGGAATTGCTGAAAAGAAAAAGTGATCAGAATAAGGTTAAGTATTTAAATAGGTTTGTTAAGTATTTTCTAATAAATTAAATCTGCTCGTATTGAAAAATCGCAATACAAAAGTAGAAGGAAGTGGGATACAGAAAGCCTACCTGTCCATTTTTCGAACTTTGTTAACATTTGTATTTTTCATTTTAATTGAAGTCTTTTTGATACTGATTTCTATTTTACACAAAATTATGACTAATACGTTATCCCAAAATACTGGTCGTCAAGATAATAATAACTACAATAAATTGTCGACAAGCAACGTATGAACTGCATATTAGTGGGCTTAATCCCATAGTGATGACTTCTACAGTAAAACTGACGATGCTGTCAATATAGCATAGTACTGGTCTAATCAATAACTGTGTGTTGAACTGCCGCACACCGATCAATTAAGCTACGACAGTTCAGGTTAAGACAGTAAGAGTCTGTCACTACCAACTTCCCTAAGGATCCCTCTGCATAAAAAATGGTCTGATTCAATACTACCTCAATATGAAAATACAAAGGCAACAGTGAAGAAATATTACATTATAACACGCCAGCCTGAATAATACGAGATAAATTAATTGAGGCGTGTAAAAAATAGGTTTCACTCGCAGCGAAAAATCATTTACAAAAGTATCTTTTATTTTCTGCAAACAATTCATATCCAACCCGAGTTCTCGGAAATCAAAAGGCAATTAGTCCTCATGTGTTAATTAACAGGCTCAGTCAGGCGTTATTTTTTTATTGCCCCTTAACAAACGGTAAAGTGTAAACTGAACTTAATAAGCCCGGTATGATATAATAAAGGGTGTTTTACTTTTAAGAGCTTACACTATGGGGTGTTATAGATATGCAATTTCGGGTGCAGATACGGATACAGATTTGTGCATTTTGTTTTGGTTTTGGTTAAGGATCTTATTTTTTAGGGAATTTTGGTTATAGTTGCAAAAACAATACCCCTATCAGACGAAGACGCTTAAAAATAGTTTATTGATCCAGGGTATCAGTTAACACCATACCAAAATTCTTTAAAATTGATCCAGCTGTTTGAGCGTGAAAGAGTAACAAACATCCAGTCATTCATACTTACAAACTTTCGCATTTATAATATTAGTAGGATTGAATATCTTCATTAAATTTTGCTGCGCGAGAACTCTACACATATTACAAACGTAAGTACATAAAACAACTACTGAAATTATTACACAATATAAGTAAACAATTATTTTCAGCAACAGCAATAATTAATAGTAACAAAACGTGCTTAATTGATGATTTTCAGACAGGGTAATTATTAGGAACATTACATATTACCTGAAATTCATGGATGTTTATTTTATAATAGGCATATTAGAGAAATAAATAGAAGATTATTGTTTCCAGTATTATTAGTATCAAAATAAACACAACATGGAGGCTATAATACCGAAAGCAAAAGGTTTGAGCGTCAGGTTATGCTCAAGCTTCCCCAAGGGGGTCGCCAAGAACTGGTTTTCAGCTCGAAATCCTTAACTCCCGTTTACAAGAAAGTTAAAGTGCAAGATAACAACATCCTGTATGTTATAATAATGTACAAGATATTACGGATGTCACGGTTCTACTAAACCGATGGTGTTACTTCCATATCTATAACATTAGCTAGGCTGTCAAAACTTCAAGCAGTCATTGCCTGAAGTTTTGACAGCCTAGTGGTAAGACGGCTGGACTGTGGTCTTGTTATACTTATTTCCGAACCACCGGGCTATGAGAGTAAGCGAACGAAGAATGCACCTGTATTTGCGCACTCGCTTGTGCACTATAATATGCCACACGCCGCTGGCTGATGAAACACCGTGGCAGAAATCAATCGGGACATTATTTGTATCTCTCTTAGTTCACGGGTTAATTTCAAGGGACAAAATTCGGCCCTTTTCAAAGGCTTACACGGGGACACAGGTCCAACATGCATAGGCCTTGTTGAAAACTTTAATCTAAAATGAGATGGGACATTATTGCTATTAGCATGAATAAATACATATAATTAAATCTGTTTAAGCCAACATTTCCTCTAAATATTTGATATTTCGTACTAATATTTGATTTTCATTAATAGCTAATATTCTCGACTAAAGTTATCACACCGACATCGGTAGATTCCTCATCGAAAGCTCATTGAATCTGTGCTCCAATAATCAAAGGGTCCAATAATAAGAGGATCCGTTAATTAATTTTCATTAACTTTATCCGGTGGGTACTTGGCAACCAAAAATGTCCACTCAATAGGGTTCGTGAAGTAAATTGAATGATTTGCATTGTCGAAATTTAGAGGTTTGTTTAAATTGGGTTTGAGGATAAAAGGGTTTTTAATAGGAGGTTAGTTATTTCCTAACAGAATTGAATCGAAATTTAAATTACAGAAGTTGTTAAAAGCCAATCTATCGTTAGTTTACCGTTTGAGTAGAGAGACATGTCATTAAAAGAGTAAACGACGTCACAGGTACTAAAGTAATGAAGACCAGACAAGTAATAATGCGACTTTTTTGAATTAAATAAGAGATAAGAATAATATAAACTGCAAATATTACATTTTAATACTCAAAATGTGCTTCAAAAATCGTCGATTGTAGATAAGCAACAACGATAAAAAAGAATATAAATTGTCGAATGCATAAATTAATTCCAGTAGGTATGTATTTTAGTTATCATGAGTTTCATAACCTTTCAAAAGCATATTATTGCTATCGTATCACGAAATAATATTGTTTATTCTTCTTTAGAACATGTTACATAAACAACTGCTGTTAAAAGCATTCCCTACATGCTCTGCTCCTGACAGACAATTAAGTACCTTTTCTTGCTCCATACAGCGTCCAAAGCGAATGCACTTTAGATATTTTCTAAGGAACCTACAACAATGTCTTGAAGTAATATTATTGCAATTGTGGAAGCGTGACAGCGCATTACAAAAAGTAAAACGTCGTCTCTTTTCCACAACTGCAATTTACTTTAAGCGGTGGTGGTAGACCCTCAACCCAGGTCGCTTTCGTAACACAGGACAAATGAAACGTACTGGCCAGTTGACATGTTACATAAGATGTACGCCTACTCTAAGTGCTGAGCGCTTCATGGACAGCGAAAAATTAGTAGAATTTATTTGAAAAATGGAAAATTATAATATAATCAATAAAAATGTAATAGTGAATAGAAAAATTGTAAAAGTACGTCTAAATGCTAAGTAACTTACTGATTGATGATTACGAAGAAATGAGTTCTTTTGATTCAAAATGTAAACAAAAAATAAAAATGATAGCGTTAATGACACCTAAGTTCTTATGGAACACTTTATTTATTCATTATACATAATACACACATACATTTTACAATTACACTTGCAGTTATTATTAAAATATCATCTTTTTTCAGCTTTATTATTTGAAATACCATATTTATACATAAAGTGTTGTTATTTAGGAAAATGTGGATTGCATAGCGCATAGTTGGGGCGTATCAATAAGTAATAATAGATGCTCTGAACGGATTACTATGCCGGGATTAGGGCTTAATCTGGCAATAGTCGCACGATATTGCTATTTGTACTACTTTTACATATGCAGCATAAACTATCTAATACTGTTGCTGATATTATTCTAGTATGAATAGATCTATTGTTTGTTTATTTAGTTGACTGGAATTATGCTACGTCCAATTCGTCTATAAAACTGAATTAACGATTGTTTTTCATTAGCACCACCCCCCCCCCCCCCCCAGTTTTGTATGGGTGCAATTATAAATATTCCTCTTAAAAGGTTTTTATCTATTTAAAAAAACCTAACACAATATTACAAGTAGTACAATTATTGTACTACGTTATGGCTTTTTTAGGTTTTTAATATTAATTGCAAGTGTAATTGTAAAATGTATTTTATAAGCTTACATATTAAGGACAGACAGACACCGGGAAGCGACTTTGTTTTATTCTATGTAGTGGTTAAATTCCATAGTTTTTTGGATGTTACTCGTACTAGTCTTTTTACTTTTCTGCAGGAAAAATTGTCACTTACAGTTTCAGAATAAAAACTCTCCTTTTGTGGACTCTTGCCGACACTGTTATTTTATCTAGGTTTACTGCAATATTTCTGTCAAAGCAAATAGCTTAAACCTTGCATTAGTATTCAAGTCAGGTCGACTCTCTCTAGATGCAAGCCTTGCAAAAGAACTTCAAAATGGACGAAACGAAACGTGACATCGCATTTTTTTAATTGCCAATTTTACGGTTATTTTTCCATAGAATGCACTTTACTAAGACATTCAAAGTAAATTGGTACTCAACATAAATATTCCACGACTTTCACAAAATTCAATCTAACTTAATTCTTTCTTATCTCAAAAAGGCGTTGTATAAAAGTCGTGGAATTTTTAATTCTATTGATACTTGTAAAATGGTCAAGTTAGCGGCCCATATAGGTTTAAAAAACACATAAAGTACAATATTATTCCATAATATCATTTAATGCCAGAAATAAGACTATTTTACCGTCGTCACTCCTGCATTGTCATTTGTTTTATCATAACACTACCGTTATAATAGGTCAAGTAAATGTTTACCCACTTCCCTCTGTGCAAACTGGGCATTCCAGTTTCAACACCCTTATAAATTAATTTACTTAATGGTGTCCATGGCGAACATAACATTAATATGTTTACATTAAAAGTTAACAATATAAGGCTCCCTTGCCGTAATAGTTGGATAGATAAAGTTTATGACGGATTACATCGTAAAGTTAAAAACTATTGTGGTATTCGGGATAATTTTGATAGATACAATTTACGAGAGGTATAAAAGTACTTTTTATTATTATCAAGATAACAAGCCTAATTGACTTAGGTACTGTTGTGAGGTTTGACCGCCTTACGTCACGTTTATGCAATTTTCATCTGTCTCTTGTTTTGACTTAATAAGTGGCTGCTGGATGTGACAGGAAAAGCCATATTTTTTGGTGTTAGAGTATTTTTTTATTTACGAAAATCAGAAAATACATCTTTTAAGGTAGCTCATACATTTACTATACGCAATAAGTCAAGAAATTTTTGCAATGCTAATAATTTACAAATTGCAGTGACAATATAAATAATTCTGTTTTCACTGACGACTGATCATCATTCAACAAAATTCACTTGCACGAAAAAATATGCGCAAATTTATTTACAAGCGACGGACTAACATGAATATATAGTAGTTTAGTAATAATACCTGTTGATATAAGACGAAGGAAGTTTGCCTGAAGGTGTTCTAAATGTATTCATGACACCTGACGCTAATGCCGAGATATTGACTTTATAAGTTCAATTACAACTTGTTGACAAACTTGATTATTATTGGCAAGCCTTTGACGCAAGACGAGGCTTGGAAGCTAGATTAGACTGGTGTAAGGAAATTTATTTTAGCTTCTACTATGAGGTTTTATAAGCCGTTAGGAGCCCCGGTACTAAACACCTCTTCGGTTGTCCAAAGTAGAGAATTTCCATAAAGTTTTTCCCAGTTAAAATAGGACTTAGCGTGGTGTGCTGCAAGAAACGTCTTCATTATTTGGTCGCTATCAGTTTTGTATTTTTAAATTCATAAATAGGGACATCTTTAATTTTCTGATCTTAGTCGTATTTTTCTGTTTGTGTTAAAAGCTTAATTATTTCTGTCAATAAAATCCCGCCACTCACCCTTTAATAAAAAGTACGCCTAGGTACATCTACAACGCGACCAGTTATACAGCAGCTTCAGTTCCTAAGCGTTTAAATACCCAATTCAATAAAAGAACAGACTGTTTTCCAAAAGGCAACATTTAATCTACTGCCCTCTCCGCTTAGTGCTAGAGTCTATTTACCAGTAAATCCTGAAAGCAGGCTCATAGTTAAAGTAACAATCAGCTGCATCAGCGAGCTAGAATACGCGCTTCACTAAAATTGAGCAAACGCTTCGTTGCCAGTAAATACAAGCAAGCTAACCCCAGTTTATTAAATTCTGATATTATCATATAAAATTTAATACAGCTGCCATTTTAGTTCCAAAGTTCATATCTCGAGCAAATCCAATATTCAGTCACTATTTACGCTGCCCTACAGGGCTACAGATTACACGTCCTCAGATTTTCACTTTATATGATAATTTTCTTCCATTTCTTACCTCTTCAGCGTTTGTGGGTAACGACACATGTTTCGCTGATAATTGTGCGTGCAAGGGAATTTTGTGTTGTTAATTTTGTTGTGAAGCCGCATTTTAATGAAAGAAAAATATATTGTTTTTACAAAGATATCTGTGAATTGATTTTAAGCTCTATATAAATAGAATTTTAGGTTTAAATTAGAAATTTATGAACTTATATCTGTAGTTTTAGTTTAGACATTTTTTCCTTAAGTAATTACCTTACATTAAGAAGTTTTTTAATGACGTATGCAAAACACACTGCGTTAGAGACAAAAAGCCCAATATCCCTGCCTGCAACAAAAATCCACTAATCATTTGTGCCAGAAAGAAACCCACAATGTGCTTAATCATCATTAGGACCCTTTTTTTACTTCGACTAATAAAAATCAGTAGTAATGTCGGGAAATAAGGAAATCTTTCACCGAATGTTAAATTACTGTTAGCGTAAGTGTCTTCCCTAGTGCATGGGAAGACACTTAAATCCAAAAGAAAATTAGTTAAGTACGTTAGGGAATTAATTAAACGAAAGGGAAATTGGGTTTCTCGATGTGAAAGAGAGAGAGATGGAAAATTATTATTTTATGTATGTTTGTTCGTATATTGATTTAGTTATGGAAATAGGTCCATGGAATAAAAGCTGTTTATGAACATTTTTCTCAGAGCATCATTTTTTTTTTGTTAAAATTAAATGTAAATTGTTGATCACGTACTATTATTTGAGTAAAAACTGTAACTTTTGCAATATAAAGCTATCAGTTTGATTCTACTTGTGATTACATTTACAAATTCCAATTTTCATTGAACGAAATCGACATAAATGGAAATTTGTTAGTGTAAAAACTTGAAACGTCGTCAGTTCCAAGTGAGGTCGTGTGATGCACGTGTCCGACGTCAAACGTGACTTTTAATCAGGCGACCGTATTGATTTTACAGCAACGAGAGGAAAGCGGCCACTGAGAATAACCCTTATGAGTGCTTCAAGCTTTTAGTACTAGGAAAACGGGTGAATAGAGACGAATTTGGAAAAAGTGACTAAGTTTTGTAGTATTGTAAGCAAATATTTTCTAATGCAAATGGCTATGTTAGAACAGAAGCAAATACTGTGGTTTTGCCTGAGATGGCTGGACAGATTTCCGGATGCATTTAGGTTAGGTATAGGTTAGATTTAGATTAGGTTAAAGTTAGTAGTTTCTAAAAATTTGAGTCACTCACAAGTTTTACCAAAACAAACACAAAGAAGCCTAAATTCCTCAAAGATACATAATATAAGTAAAGCTGCTTATAATTAAGTCAACGTACCAAAAACTGGTCTTATCTCAACGTTAACGCTTACCGTAACAACCTATTTACATATCCCAAACGACGTTTTTGTGTGTAGGTGTCGTAAAATTTATACAAAATTAGACTAAAGCCCGCGATAATCGTAGAACTAAAGTATGATCCCGGTTTTTAGGACAAAAATAAAGTCTCTATATATTTTTTTAAAGACTTAATGTATTTAATTTTGGTGTTCTTGGAAAAAGGGTTCTAATGTTATAAACTACTGGCAGCCTGGGAGTTAAGTAAATAAGAATTTCTTTAAAATAAACTCTTTACAGCATAATGGATCGGTTTACTCATAAAAATGGTTTTATGTTTAGTTTCTTTATACAATACTATGCTTTTGCCGTAGTGAGAGTAAGACGCGATCAGTGGTGTAGTACGCCGGCTCATTTCCTCAATAGCAACATTCCTAATGGCCCAACGCCAGCTTAAACTAATATTATTGGTGTAGGAGCGTGACAGCGCACTGCAGTCTATATGGCATAATATATATTCGTCAACATTCACACAACGCCATATAGTCTCAAGTTAAGCATACAAAGTAGCTTGTATTAGGAGTACTAGACAACCGACAAATATTTATATATTTCTAAATACATAAATATTATAGATAAATTACACCCAGACACAGAAAATGATCGTGCTCATCACACAAACATTTATCATCATCCCGGGTGGCGATCGAACCCACGACCTCCGGTATAGCAGTCAGGGTCACTAACCAGTAGATCAACAGGCCAGTCAAAATTTAAAGGCCGTAATAAAACAGCGTCTTCCTTACACAAATTATATTAATATGAGCGATGATGGCAGCCCTCTACTTTGAAATGTTATATTACAGGCACTGTTTAATCTCTTAAATACCATATAAATACTATTACATAAACCGTGTGAGAAAATGCACCTTGCGGCAAAACAAGCAGTATTTATTTTGCGTCAAAACTACTTCGTGCTTCAAACGAGGCTTTGAAATTAGCCTGAAGCACGTTCTTTAAACAAACTGGTATTAATCGACTGATGCTATTTAAAAAGGGTTCTGTGTATTAGTACGGAGTATTTTGATGTTTAAATACCAAACTAAATTAAAAATTAGTTTGCTTTGCATATTAGACTTTTTTCGTATCTATTATTTGAAAAGTATAGATGTTCTAGGGTCCTTTGGCACGTGGATAACATTAATTCACAACGAAAATCAACTTAAATATTCTTTAAAACTGATGGCTTTTTATACATTATTCCAATAGTTCCGATTTCAGCTACGTGCGGTGTACTTTGTAATTTTCAAACACAATTATAAAGTTTATTTTTCCCTTTTTAGTTAGTGGTTATTTTAAGCAGACGAGTTTTTTTGTCTTTTAAAATGATATTTTTACTTTAGTGATTTGTAGCTCGTATGATTTGTAGCATGTATGATTGTAGCATGGGATTCGTAGCACCTATGATTCGTAGCATGTATGATTTGAAGCACGTATAATTCGTAGCATAGGATTCGCATCACGTATGATTCGTAGCAAGTATGATTCGTAGTATGGGATTCGTAGCACGTATGATTTGTAGCAAGTATAGTTCGTAGCACTTATGGTTCCTAGTACGTTTAATTATAAGCATGTATGATTCGTAACAAGTATGATTCGTAACATGGGATGCCTGATGCCTGTGTTACCAATACACAATATTTTTCAAAGCCATTTAAATAACAGTTACTTAATAAATACAATTTCAAATAAAGCAAGAGCAGGCGGCTAACATACAACGTTCTTACGTTTACCTACCGTCTTGGCACTAAAACTACATATTACCAAATTCGTTGTCTCAGCACCGTCCCAATTTGAAAAGGAAATTTCTAGAATATTGTAATACCAAGTTTACTGAGTTTTAGCTGTCCTGGAATTTCTGCCCAGACATTGTATATTCAAGACAGTGTGATTTACATTTATATCATAATTTAAGTTAATTGTGCTAATTTAAACATACCGGTCACTAACACAACTATCACGTTGTAGGTCATTTTTGATGTAGTAGATTGTTTGAGTAAGAACAAATTTACTATTTTTAAATTTTTGAAGGCCATTTTCCGCTGTACCGTAGTTTTCGCAGTTTTCTACAGCAAGAGCACTCAGGTAGCAATGAAAGGTGGGCGAAGTTGGATGTTTTTCGTTGGAAATTAAAGTGTTCCTTTGGCATTGACACAAGCTACTTTAGTGTGCTTAACTTGAGACTAGATGACGTTGTGTAAATGGGTTGTGTGTGTTGAGGAATATTTGTATTTACTTAAAATATGTTTAACGAATACGATACGCAAGCACCTTTGAAAGCCGGTATTCTAATTGACTGCTTATTAATAGCGAAAACAATTATAGAGCCACAAAACGCAACAACTATACACTTACCCATTACCAAAGCAACGATGTACCAAAAATTGTAACTCACAAACATTTTGCAGGTAAACACTCAACCGTAAAGCAATTAGAAATGCTAAAACGTCGTTGTCAAACATAAATCCTTGGAACCGGTGAACCTGGAGCGAAACCCGTCATTACCGCAAATTGTCGACGAGACGGCCGGATACGTCAACCTTTACACTCCGACAGTTGAATTTATAATTTACAGGTACTTATAATAAATTATTGTTGTTAATATATAACTTTTTTAATGAATTGTAAAGGATTGCAAATTGCCACTGTAAATATATGAGAGATGTTGACGATTTTTTGTTCATCGTGTAGATCGATGAAAAAGCACAAATGTTTTCTTTTTCTCAAAATAGCAAGAGGGAGTTTGCTCCGTCAGTAACCGATACATTTTGATCGATCAGTGTCTAAAGCCCCCTCTTTTTAGTTTCAGTCAACATAACCATATTTAGTGAAATAGGGAAAAGAAGATTCGCTTGATATCCATTGGGAATATCGTGTTCTGGTGATACTATTTACTGGTTTGCCTTAATTGCACGTTAACATAACCATAAGATAATGCATGTAAATAATGCCGCCGTTAAATTGACTACTTGAAAAGAAGAACAAGACGGATCACAATGGGATATACCCGATTACTATAAATCCTACATAATTATGGATTTCACTGGGGCTTGAAAATAGAAATCTCCGATAGTAGTCTGCGAGTTAGTATAAAATTTTATAAGACAAACTTTACCCAAAATTCTAGCCGAAAATCTAAAAGGCTCCTTTTCTAGAATTTCCAAAGCACCATCTAACGAATGACCTAATTTCGGTGAATTGGAATTTGAATTATTCATTAGAGGTTGTACAAAGGTGGAAATTATCGCCAATACCGCGGGATTAGGAATGTTGGTTTCGTTTAGCTCGAAAGAAAAATTAAAATACGTTTTCCACTGTACAGGGAAATTCCAAGTTTTAAACCACTCTCATTTTTTCTCTTAAAGGTAAATTTAATAACCCTTTTAAAAGATCTGGTATTAATTTTATTAGCCTGTGTATCACTTTACAAAAAACTGCCAAATTTGATAAACTATAAAATGTAAAAACTATAAAAGCTTTTAAACTTGAATAATTTAATTATTTCAAAAAGTGGCCGAACATAAAAAAAAAAATAAGCACCTGACAAAAAGAACTTTTATTTATAGCACGCAAAAAAGTTATTTTGTAAAATAAATAGAAGTCTTTTGAAACTTCCCAACGACCTAATTAATACAAGCATTTATACGCCTTCCTACAAAAACGTGAACATTTATGCAAAATATAAAAAAGTCTATAAAAGTTCTAGATATTTGCAGTCTTTCTTGTTATAAGCTAATTAGACTCGCGTCAATAGAGCTTATTAATAACCTAAGTTCCAACTAGGTTGTCCGGGAATAGTTCACCGATGTGGCTTCGATCAATAGTGATGTAGACGGAATTTTATTTACAGAACTATGACGTAGTTGGTGGAAGCTTCATCAGATATTTGAGGTTATATAAAGATAGGAAAAAGGTGTTAGACTGTGAATTAAATACTATGAACGTTGATTTAAAGAGTGCGAAGTAAGAATAGTACGCAAGTTTGCTCTATTATCTTGGTTTATTTTTAATCCCGTTTTGCTTATCTTCCTTCAATATTACATGTCTAATGGAAGCATTACTTTTTGATAATGTCACACCAAATATAGTTGGAAAACTTGGTTAAATTTTTATATTTCAGGGTAATATGCATCATATCAATATTTTTACTAAAATATTATAGATATATACTAAAACAAATGCCATTCATTTTCTGTAATTACTGAAAAGACGTCATACCTACAAACATTTAAAAGGTTTATATTCATAACAACACGTAAAGGTTAAAAGCATTCAGTAAATAAATATTCCTAAGGTTTGGTACATTTTTGGAAGCAAAATATGCGTATTGTTATGTTCGGAGCCCACGCCTACAATTTTATATCACTGCGGACAATGACATATATTATTTTTAGAAATAAAGTTTTATAGAAAATTGTAATGGACAATAGCTATGAAAATAGAAAGAAAATACGCATTGCGTCGGCAGTAATATCAGGATAGGAAAATGAACAAAAATAAAAACAAACAAATATGGAAGTATGTTTTATTGCATCGCTTTGTATCAAAGACTAAATAACTAAACCTATTTGTACTATGTTTTTAAAGACCAAAAAGACAAAAAATGCATACAATACTAGTATAAATATTTCAAACATCTGTCTTCTTTTGTTCAAATATTCAAAGCGCCGACAACTCTGATTGATTTATGGACATGAAAGTTTAATATCAAAAAGTTAACGATGTGCAAAACTTTCCAATGACGGAACCTTCTATGCAATGTTGGAACAGTTTATTGAACAGACTCGACGCTAATATACAATGCAGTCAACCTGGGACATGTTCAAGAGTTTGCTACGGCGTAGACGTTACGTAGCACTTTGGCGCTACGCTGTAGCTAATAAAAAATTGCTTGAGTTAGTGTTCGTGGATTTTTTTTGAAGTTGGTATTAGGGTTTTGATTAATTTAAAAGTTAATTTACATGAATTATAAAGTAGTTGTAAGGATGCATAGGTTGTGATAAAAATAGAAAAGAGAGCAGCTACTTTGATAAATTTACATAAATAATTTTCCTATTAAGTTTCCGAGAAAATTGTCCGAGTTTTCTTACGCTGAGTGGAAGTAACGAGATGAAAGGAATGCCTTTAATTTCTTTTTAAAACACTTGAAGGAATATTTTATTGAAGAAAGAATTTTAAGAAATGAGCCTTGTTTATATGACACTTGCTATCAAAGCAATTATAAAATGGTGTAAGAATGATGAATACATTTGCTAATATAATAATTATAATGATTAATTTATTGTTTCAACAAACAAACATTATCAGGTTTAAGATTTTATCCAAGGAAATCTCCTGGATATTGAATTGAATAGTTTAAAAACATATTATTATGAAGGTGAAATGAATTTAAACTGAACTGAACTTAAGACTAAAAGCTTCAGCATAAGTTGTCAATAAGTTAATATCATATACAGACAGGGTAATATCATAGCATGTAGTATCATAATCATTATTCCGGTAAACGTGAGTACATTTACCGGTAACAGTAAATTACGAGCGTCGAGTACCCACTGAGTGTACTGAGTATCGTTGCGACGCGCCGAGGCGGCTAGGGATGCAACGTAAAAGTAGGCTTCGCAATTATCATTTTACTTGCAATTTCGGAGATTAAAAAATCTTCTTATCTATCTATATGTAGGTAATACATTTTCACCACCTATAAAATTAAATAGCTTATAAGGGTTTTTTTTACATTTAAAAAATATATTTTTTTAGACATTATACCTACACGTGTTAACAAACTTAAAGACAATGAAATAGAGGCAACCTGTATTTTTTAAACTAAATTACAAAAACTTAACAATTAATTACGTGCAACTTGCAACTGAAACCAACACTTAACAAATATTTTCTCTACTACTCTACCGCGGTACAACAGTTTACTTAAAGCCTTTCTGCTACAATTTTCTCTGCCCTAGTTCTGTGCAGTAAAAATAACTAACTTTCCTAACACTTTCCTAGTTCCCATTTAATTTCTTTGACCGCAAAAACAGCGTTGTAACAACCTTGTTAATATGCAAGCGAGCAATAAATATACGTCTAGAGCGTCATAAACGTCCCGGCTTGTTGCTTTAGCAATAACTCAATGAACATTATAACATGCTTGTACTTCTGACGTTGTATGGAAAATTTCATACATTGAATGGAAAATGTAGAGCAGCCTTTTAAAATTTTTAAGGCAATCTTTGCAGTAGAGTCTTTTTATATGCGAAGCAAATTCTGATTTTACAAGAAGATATCAAATATTAACTTGACAATTGAACAGTCTGCAATTCTATTATTAGAAAACGAATGTAACTTATAAAAAAGACAGTAATCTCGTAGGAGTTGGAGAATCCAGACGGTGGACTACACGGTGTAGAGCGCTGTCTCGCTTACAGTTTCCAATCTTACTGTAAAGTTCTATAGTAGAGGCACTGTAAACATGATATTTCCCTATCTGACGTCAACGTAATGAAAAGTCTGAGCAAAATTTAAATTACAACGTCAAACGATACGTGTCTTGAACTTATTTATCATATTAAGGCGTTTTGCCCTTATTACTAATGAGCCTTCAAACTTTTGTATTCTGTTGAAAGTAAAATTTCAATGTTTGTTTGCCAATCTCATTTCTAACTTTTGAGTTGGATTTTGAATTGGTCTTTGGGGAGACATTTCGTCTCGCATTACTAGTTAAAATCTGTTTTTGGAGCTTAAATTTTATTTCATTTTATTTACTATAGGGACTTTGTAGTGAAATAAAAATAAATTTGTCGACTGTTTAAATAAACCTAGATTCTAAACTTGTTGAAAAATAAATAGAGAAAAACATGCAAAATAAACTTTCAACTATAATGACATAAAGGAGATAAGTTCTCTTATCATATCCTTTACTCATTTGCTAGAAAAAATATAATGCAATGTAATAATACTCTTAGAGTTAAAACTAGGTTATTTTTACATTTTATTTTAATTCCGGTTCATATTTCTTACCTAAGTGGAAATATGAACCAACTAAAACCGTTTGCGTAAATAACCCTTGGCTGCAGTTGGCGGTATAAGACATTACGACATTCTATGAATAATGCCTCGAAATGTTTTGTGTGGTCCGTAAAAGGACGCCTGCATTTGAGTGTTCTTGCATCTGCATATTTCTTTTAAAACAAGTAAAGATTTAAAAAATTAAAGTATAAGAATGACTTTAGTTTATGTTTTGAAGTATAACAAAATAATTATGTTGTTTTAGAAATAAACAGCCGCTTTCGACTGAAGTATCATCAATAAAACATTCAACATAATTTTATGACTAACTAATCAGTCAAAATTAACTACTTTTACAGCAAATAATTTGACCAGCCTTGCAGAAACATTATAAATGCCTTGCAGAAACAGGATGACTGTATTCAAATATTATATTTAAGTTTGCTCAATTGACCCCCTTTAATTATTAAGGTTTTCTTCTTACAGTAAATTTGGTTTCATTTGGTGTACAAGACTTTTGCAAGGAAAACAATACGTCCGCAATTGTTTCTGCTAGTCACTAGTCTAACAAGACTTTTACTAGGGAAGACACAACATTAACATATTATTATGCTGTTAAAGAGAACGGCACGCCCACTAGGAACTCTTAGAATGGGTCCAATATTGGTGTGAGACGCTGTTACGCAGATTGTAGAGCGCCATCTCATTTCAACACCATAAGATACGAAAGTCATGCTTTAAGAGCCAATAGTACACAGGTTTCTAAAGTTTTGTCTAAAAGTCTTCACGTCTTGCAAACGAAATTTACATACATATGTTTACCGGTCCTTTCTATGCAGAGTTACTTAATAAACATATATCTTGTTTTAACATTTTCTAGAATTCCGTTTACATTTTCTCGTCGTCTTCGCATTTATGATCGTGACTGCACTCTTTAGTACTTGTGAATATAATATTAGCGTAATGTCTAGGAAAATATGGCAAGAAAAACATTCGTACTTCTTTATACGGATTATAATGTAAAATTTAATACGGCGTAGATTCTGAAGTTAGTTAATCAGGAAGATAAAAAAGATGAGCTTTTGATTTGACTGTTTATTATTATGGTAGATCAGTTTTCTTATTTAAGAGTATCGATTTTAATCGCAAGTGTGTTAGTTTATTTTTTTTATAAAAAAATATACTAACTTTATGTATGTCAGTGTACGAACAAAATTCATTTTTTATTCTTGGTAACCCAATGTCATCCCCTAGATGGGTGAAACTATTCGTTACATTTGAAATGAAAGCATTCTGGCAAAGGCACAGACAGTATCTCGAGTTGTCTAGATATATCTCATTCCTAATACTCATTCCTGCTACTTACTACACGTATAGATCTATAAAATAGATTGGATTAGTCTTTCAAGACTTGATCAATGAATTTTGAAGTCTTTTGAAGTGGTTTGATTCTCCATTTTGTGTATTATTATGTTATGGTATAATTAATACAATAAACTTTCTTAAATTAACAGAACTCGAGAATTATATAAATAGCAATTGTATGTATATAATAACAATTATATACGGCGCGTACCAAGTGCTTTGATTCTCTTTTATTCTTTATCCTCTGTTTTTTTTTGTTACAAATTCAACATAAAATGCCGCGCTTTATATTATTACCATCATAAAGGTGAGCTACAAGTGAGACGCTGCATTCTCGATATCCCCTTTGCAATGTTCCAGTATTGCTCAATGTAGAGGCGTAAGTAAATAAGGTTAAATAATTGGAGACTATTAAAAAAGGTGTGGTTAAAAATTGTGAGATGAGGTTTTACCTCAGGTGAGGTTTTACCTACCTTTAAATCAGTTGCTTATGGAATAATAGTAGTGTAATTTTCTTAAAGGGATACTTAATTATTATTATCTGAACCCATAAAAAGAGATTGGTATAAAAGTACTCAAAAATGACACGACAACTTTACAATTAATCTCTTGAGTATCTGATGAAGAACTGTAAATCGAATCTATCATAAATTCACAATATTCTACACCGACATTAAACTAATTCTCTGCTCCTTTTGACTACGCAAGCGAGTTAAGTCTGAATCCAGTACAAACCACAAAACTGGCCACGTTGTTTCACCAAAACACCAAAATACACCGCGAAGTACTGAACTTTACCCTTTACAGCGAATATTTCTAAAGCAACAATATCCTAACATTGTTCCCACCTTTACAATCGAGTCACGTTGAATACATTTTTCTTGCCTCGCCGTATCGTTAAGGCGCAATTCTTGAATGTGATGCGTAAATGAGTTCTTTTAAACTCGCGGCTGTTTGTCATGCGTAATGGTGTACTAAATATTTATTATTGAATAGTTTTTCAGAGAAATGGTCTGTATTAGATTTTTTATCGTTTTATGACTTGTAAGTTTCTGGCTAATACATTATTATTCATGTTCTTAGAATATGATATGATTTCATCAAAATTGATTTTAACGTAATATTTTAATAGGGATTCACATTTATTTTCTGGTATTTACATCCACTTTTGAAATCAAGTATTGCCTTTGTATACTTGCTATCTATGTCAACTGCAGCTGTAAATCGAGCCCTTGTTTCAAATGTAAATTTTTGTTTAAGTTTGATTTTTGTAACTTAAGACCTCCAACCGTTCCGTCCGTTCTAATCAAATTACGTTATGTTATTCTAGTAACGAAGGATTAAAAATTCTATCTTTATATTAACGAAAAAAACGAACTAAATAATTATAATTACACAAACAAAAAGTCAATACCAAAGAGTATTTGTTTCGTCTGCCAAAACAGATGGGCGAATATCTTCGCGAAACACTGGCTGGCACGTCTTTTAAATTCCTTTATTAGATTCCGGGCGTCGTTCCTGTGTCACCGTTAGATCTATTTACATGTTTCGAATGTTCTTGCATATTCGAGCTGTGTCACCGCTTTGAGTTGCTGTTTGATTGTGAATATTGTTAAATGGAAATATGTCTGGGGATTTTATGTAGGTATTTTGGGAAAAAAAATGGTGTGATTGCGTGTGTCTAATATACTACTTAGGCAGGTGGTACTTTAAGGTAAGTTGGTAGGGAAATTGTGAGGTGTGATTAGCTATTACATTGTAAAAAAGAGTACTTTATATGAAAGTCACGTTGATCACTGGTGAAGTATTTATTGATCAAAAAATATAAATAAGCTCTATTAATAACAATCCTGTCCAAATATATGTCATTATCCGTTCAGGGCGATTAATCGAAACATTAGTACAAAACAACTAATACACAATTAATGAAGAGTTTATAACATTCTCCGACTTATTGTGAACAAACGTTTTTCCAGTCACGGTAACATATGCAAGAATAGAAAGTATTTTAATTGCTTTTGCAACTCGTGCTGTTGTTGCTATCACAGAGATATTTTCTAACGAAGGAATTTATAAGTATCTATTTAGTTTAAATAGTTGAATGTTTGTATAAAAACTGTTTATGATATTATATTGAAACTTCGATATTTCTAACCGTTAATAACTATGACTGTTGTAGGGATAGACCTTATATGACGAGCTACACTGTGTATAGTGGCATCTTTTTTATACAATTGGATGTATGAATTAAAAGGTAGTAAGTAATGTGCTGAGACGTGACGTCATACGAAATTTCAACTCCTTGTATCTTAATATTTCTTAAAGAAAAAATAGGTCTCCAATATTAATTATTGGAGACCTATTTTTTCTGGAAGACTATATGGAGGACTAATTAGTTTTACGTCAAAATCTCAACTGTAGCAGTCGTAATTTAAAAGTTAACGTTTGACCTCCAGGTTTAAGTTATGGTATTTAGATAAAATACCAAGAGTTAAAAAATACAGAATAGTATTAAGTAGATTTTTCAGCATAAATGTTATTGGTGGTATCAGCTAGGAAAACATTATGCTATGGAGATCAAGCAGTGCTGGGTTATTGAAATTTATTGATGTGCGCTCTTAAGATTATAAATATGTAATACGAAAGCAGGCTTTTTACAATGGCAGCGGCCCTGCTAGAGCATTAAGTACTGGTGAAGGAGTTTAATAAACAACTGAAGTAAGCTTTTGAATGCGTAAACAGTTGTAGCTCGCAATGCACGTAGATATTAACTGCGGTGTAGTAAATACGCTTGAAAACTTACTAATTTGTTGTTTAATTAAATTTGTAATAAGTTAAAATGTAGTGAATTGTAAACGTAGTGAAGATGTGAGAAACAGTGATGGCAGATTGTTAAAAAGAAAAACAGTGGTATTTATTTATTTATTAGGTACACAAACAGCAATACATACAAAGAAGATATAAAAGACACATGGCAAATTACAATATTACACGTGGTTATATTATTTATTTCAATGCTCGTTTCATTTCAAAATATATTTTTAAGACATTGACCTTATGTAAAACCCATTTATTTTTACATTGAATCTGTATCCAGCTTCAAAATGAAATACAAAAATAATCTGATTGTATCGTACTTTATCAAATACCACCCGATTTTATTCTGCTGTTAATTTTACGAAGTTACAAATTTAATCACAAAGAAAGCAAATAAAATCCTTTCAAGTAATGAAAATTTTCAATATTCTGGATGAAAACAAGTGAATGGCGAGTCAACGAGGAGAATGTTTGAAAAAGTAATGAAGTCACGGGGTCGTCGTGAGCGAACAATTGCAAGAAAACGAGCTACCTCAGTCAAGTGACTACGTTTATTATGTACAGAGGTACAAATTATGTACATAACGCTGACGTCAGCTAACCACTTCAGAAGGCCTGCCGTTTGTTTGCAGTTGTGGGAGCGTGACAGTGCTTTACACAGGGTAGAGCGACGTCTATCTTTTACAACTGTGATATTATTTTAAGAGGCGGAGGTAGGCATTCATATTCAGGGCTTACATTCTACGCTCTTAGAATGTGTTTGAATCAAAGGTATTGTCATACACCAAATAAATAAGTCATACACCTAATATCTTGCAACCTTAATGTGTTTTATCACATATCGTATAATGGGAATTGAATTACAATATACAGCTTTACGCTCTCAGCGTTTCACGCATTCGGCTATATGTTAATCTAAGGTGTCAGTTAAACCATACTAATTTTAATGAATATTGGTCCAGCCGTTTAAGCGTGCACAGGTAACGAACAAACACACATACCAACTCACATATTTTTATAATATTAGAAGGATATTTACCATTTTGTTTTTCTAGACAAAAGAAAAATACTACGATTAAGAAAAATGTCATCATTCCCCTTCATACTATAAAATTTCAATATAAAAGCCGTTTTCAAACATTTTACAGGTATGTTGACGTACACGGGATCGCATATTTACCGGTAATTACAATCCTTTCAACGTTGAGAAACTCTTACGCTATCTAGACTTTGTAGTTGGCGACGTAAACTTTCGGTTCACGGCAAAGAGAAATTTCTATGAGATTGCGTGAACTGTACTAATGACTACCTCTTTGATAGCGGTCGGTTAATGCGAGTAAATTCTGAAAGGTTTTTTGTTTAGTAATTTTCACATCGTTAAGATAATTTGTTTTTAATAAATATGACTAAGAATAAGATACATTGTAAATAGTTGTTTTGTCTACCTTTTGGAACAGGGTTCTAACGATAAGCATCTTTAAAAAAAAACAAGAATCAGATTTCGTATTGGAAACCTTTATTAAAAAAATACAAAAATATACTTTTAATATTTTATCGAAGGCTTAATATCCTGAGGCAGGACTGAGTCTAACTTGTGTAACGTATTACTATTAAATAAGGCCCTAGTCTTGCCACGAGTTTTGCATATATATGTTCATAAAGGGTCTAGTAATTTGGCCTTGGTTGTCTACGAAGACTAGTACTATTAGCCAAACGTATGTTAGGTCAAAATATAAAGGGTAAGTTATGTAGAAGGGATTATAGAGCCTGAGATAGCTGAAGATAGGTCTTTATTTAACATAGACCGCTAGGGTTAGGTCTTTACTTGAATATTACTGTACCTAAAGAGGAAACAAGCAAAACCGTAGTTGAAATTCTACCCTTGTATTTTTTTATTGGAATCTTTTTATATCCATTTCATTTATTTATAGTCATATGTTATGCGAACTTTAACGTAAGTATTAGAATTACTACAATATTCGAAAAAAATACTTTTTGTGCTGCGCCGTAGCGCTACACAGCTGACGATGTACTGCTACACGGTCTACGCCGTAGCTAAATTTTAGGAAACGTAGACCATAGCTGTCTAATTACCACAACTCAAGCTCTGCTTAGCTTGGGATCAGATGGACGTGTGTGGATATTGTCCCAAGATATTTATTTATTCCAATTGTCCGCTCACATCGTTCATTTCGTTCATGTCATTCATTTCCTTCATTTCATGCATTTCATTCATTCCGTCCATTTCGTTCATTTCATTCATTGCGTTCATTTCGTTCGTTTCATTAATTACGTCCATAAACGACGATTGTCAAATATTCACTATTAGAAAGCTACACCATCCCTGAGTAACTCAGGCTGTATATAATTCCAATCGTAACAAGTTTTTATCCTGTGGAAGAAAGCCCTGTCAAGATTCATTGAAAAACGCTATAATAATATACCCAATTTATACGTGGGCGAAGCTGCGAGTGGAAAGCTAGTTATATATATTTCAGATACAGAGTTATTCAATAACAAAACTCCAATAATACCATTTTAATGTCTATCCTTTTTTCTTCAAACCGTTTAGTTTCTTCGCTTGTTTTGATAACTTAGAAGTGACATTACAAAGTATAATAGAATAACTTTTTGTGCGACAACAGTATTGAAAAGACTTGTTATTAAATATTTTATTGCTTTATTATGGGAATGGATTGCTCTCTTTAGTAAATATTGGTACTTATTTTGTGGTGTAGTTCGTATTTAAGGATTTTTTGGAAGTCTGGCGAAATCGAATGTTTTATGTAAATACACATGGCCGAGACAGTTAACCTCTTTACTACCTAGTAACATTTAACTATAAAAGTTACTAAGAAATAAAAATATTATTAACAAAAATAGTATACTTTCCCCAAGCCAAAAGCAAATGGGGCTTAGTGATTCTATTACTGCTGCAATTATGCTGTAGCTGCTTCAAAAAATTGACAAAGTCCCTATATATAGCCCAATATTTACAGCCAATAACTAAATGGTCAGCCAGTACACATAACTCTAAATTGATATATCTTATTGAACTTTAGAAGTACTCGTCTCAAGGATAAGCCAGCTATAAATTCGACTCGTGTCTAATGGCTGAAGTTTTCAAAGTGGCCTATATTTTATAAAGGGAAATTTGTTATGAAAAATAAAACCTCAAGACTAAATCGAATTAGATGTGGCCTGTTTTGTAATGATGGTAGCTTTGGGGCTCTACCACCTTATACAATATCAATACGAATCTACACAATATTTGTATTTACATTGTCTTGGTTTTGGTCTCTTTCCTATTATTATTGTGTCAAATAAAACCTTATTTGCACTATCCTATTTGAGTTTAGGGTCAGTATGTAATGCTATTTCATTAAATTATCTAAGATATCCTAACCTAGCCGAGGCCTAAGTTGTATCCCCTATTTTATAACCTGACTTTTGTCTGCGTCTCCGCCCGTGTGGGTGTTGGTTATCGCTGCAAATAGCCTATATATTAATTTATGGAATACTAGTAAGTTACTTTTATACTAAATTTTACCAAATTGGTTCAGAAGTTTGAATATGAATAAGTAACAAACATGCTTTAATCAAATAATTTTCTGACCAATTTCAGCCACGGCAGCTCAGCTAGTGTTACTGTGCAGGACATAATAATATTCTAGTGCAAAAGCATGTGCGCAAACACAGGTGCAATCTCTGTTCCCATAATCTCATAGCTTGGCAATCCGACATGACCGAAGAGAAGTCAAGCACAGAAACCACATTTTAACTTACCTTCCAAAACATGTGCATAAACACTAACAAATCTTTGCTTATATAACAACATTATGAAAAAACCTAATCACAAATTTAATATTGCTAATTACAAAATCATACACAACGAAATATCTACACAAAAGCTCATCAATACATAGTATAAAACAAAGCCGCTTTACGCTATGTACCTATGCTTAAATTCATAAAATCGATAGCATGTCTCAACAGGTGAGGATGTATAAACACATTAGCATTTCACCTGTGCAAAGCTGGGATCGCGAGTAAAACATAAAGTTAAAATCCAATTAACTACCAAATAATAACAAAAGTCAAGCTAATACACACGACGTCAAAGACAATTTCAATTACAACTCATCTAGCTTTAAAATTACATTGCTTTGTAAAACTTTAGTCGGATGCAGCCACTATTCAACGCAATCTAACTTTTAGCAATTCCGACCACATTTCACACAAGTAACAGCATACACTATGCTGCATATTACAAACTGCAGTGGTGTTAGGTAACTTGCAATGTGTAAGCGAACATTTTGCGATAAATGCTTAATGCTAATATTATATCTATTAATTTAATGCAAAATGCTAAGCGATTGAAATGTTAAGTTGTGAGTGCAATATGGTATCTCGTCTGATTAAAACATATTAAGGTAATTAGTAAGTAAATGTTAGATCATCATATTACATTTGAAGTTATTTTGTACACTTAGGTAATAAGTGTATTTTTGTCATCTCTCTCTGTGGGATCAGATCCTAGATATTGCGTTTTACCTAAATAATTTGGACGCGGATAATAATATAATTGGCCGCCGAGGCCAACCCAAAAAGCGATGGCGGCATGATCTGAACGTACACCGCAAAGACTGGCTCGAGATGGCGCAGGACCGAAAAACGTGCAAGGATTTTGGGGTGGCCTTAGCTCAGCAGTAGGAAACAATAGGCTAGTAAAAAAACTGGACATCGTAAAATTTTTGCTATTGTTCTGCTCTTGCAAGTTCGGTAGTACCGCCGCCGCTGCAATGCTAGTCCCTGGAATATCGAAATACTTTTAACCCGTACTTTAAACGACAGACGGACAGTTAATCGGGTTTTCCCGAATACCTGATATTTCTAATACGGAGTATTTCTAGAGAAACATCGGAATGAGATTAATGGCTTAACATTATGCTTGGAGGTATCTGTTTTCCGTATTCATTTCGAACTGTAGATGTATGTATGTTGAGTTAGATAAGCTATAGGAAAGACGTAATTTATGAAATGCTAGTTTAATTTTATGAGAATGCATAATAGTAGGGGATTTGTTTTTGCAAGTTTTCATAGATTTACAGAAGAACGCCATTTTTTTTTTATTTACCAAACTCCATAATTATTGAAGAGGCCTCATAAAAGGATTCATGACATTTTATATGAACATGATTTCTTGAAATTTACCCACTATTTCTTACCTTATTTCAAACTACAAATAACTAAAATTAGTAAAGAGAAAATAGATGCCTTTCGACATATCATTATTATAGATACATCATTCGATTCGAATTCTATTTCAATCTCAGTACAATGTGTTTAAATACGTCATATGTACCTTACCTACGAAATAAATAACATCAAAATATTGACACAAGTAGGTACATATCCGTTATGTACCAACTCATAGATAAGTTCACGTGTTACACGACTCCAAAAAGTCCTTTTATACCGAAAAGGGCTTTTGTATTTCGCAACCTTTGTACTTACACTCAGATGTAACTAAGTCTGAGTACAAAGGTATTTGCTGTAACTGTGTGTATGTTCGTAGTTAGGTATAATAAGGCTGGTTGCAAAGTCGTCCGTGAGAATCGTACGGGCGGTAGGTACACGGGAACACCGTTGCGGTTTGCCGTGCACAGAGAGCCTATCTTACCTTAACGTAATATTTACTTAAGCAATTGTGTTAGAGAGATTAGGATTTACGTGTATTGCACTGTCAAACTGTCATTGTAATGATTAGAAGGCTGAATGAAGGGAAGCTGTGGCAGTAGGTTCGTTTAAATGATACGCTATTCCGTGTTCGAGTTACACTTTACGAGCTCAAATCAGCGCTTTAGAAGAGGGCCTAGGTAATGGCATAACGCGTTAGACTAGAAATTGAATACATAAATTCAAATGTACGGGAATGACATTCCTGTTCGATAATTGACATGACTTTGACTTGCCAGTTCAATACATTTGGGCCATAAATGGACAAATGTAATTTATTTTCAGGCCCTGGTTTGTACCGGGAGCCGTACGGTCGACCCGTACGGGACTCCCGGACAGATGTGTAACCAGCCTTATGAGTACTTATGTTCAGATTCGTCACAATTGTTTCAATAGCCAACATGGAGCTACCAAAGTTGTTGTTTGTAAAGTTGTATTGTAAACTAGAGCGAGGCATGAACCTAACTTTGCTTAGCAATTATTTGTTTAGAATTTGTGTTCGGAGATATTAATTTAAGTTTTATTATTAAAATTATTTGGTTGTTTAAAGTTTGTAATGTGTTTACGGAAATTTAATTATAAAGAAATATGTTGATTATCTTTTTGTTACTTATTTACCGAACAAGTAGCATTCCAAGGGTTGCTTTTAGTTGTGTATATTATGTGTTTTGGGTGACAAACACTATACGCGTCGTTCAAAAACTTTTCATATTAATATTATATTGTACAGACTGGTCAGATAAGATGAATGTAAAGGTAGCAGTAAGTAGGTGATGTGGAACGCTGCTTATTATAAACTTGACGTTCTAAAAACGCTATTCAGCAGCTTATTTTGATTGATATGTTTTCTAACATATTTTGTTGATGACCCATCTATTCACAACATATTTATACCTCAACTTGAAATATAAAAGAAACTCCTTTCATTCGTAAGTTTGTCAAACATATTCCTTTAAAGGTTACCTCTACCGTATAAGAAGATAATTTTGTAAATAGATTGAAAGGTTTCGTAATTCACTGACATCATAACATAAAGGGAAGCCTCTGAACTTTAATTATAGTACATAAGTATATCAATTACTTTCGTACTTACTTATCTTGTTAGACATCTATATAACTTATAGTACGGTAATATTGCGGCGGCGGTGAAACGTAAGAACTTTCTCGATAAAGGTCAAAGTGTTACCTTCAAACGCACTTATCTATTAACTATCCTGTCAACTGTTTTTTTTTTAATTAGGCCCTTTATAGGCTATTCATAGTAACGACTAACTTTTTAGTAGTAAGAATTTATATTTCAATGATTATGAGTTTCTATGTTTTTAAAATCTATCATTAAGGGACACAGACCCCTTCCGTCTCATTACAAAAAACTAAATAAACTATGGTTTAAACCTGAACTATCAAGTCCAGGCTTATCTGTAGAACCATGGTTTAAATTTGTCCGTATTACAAAACCTAAACAAACCGCGACCTTCATAGTACCGTCATTTAAACCGTGGTCTATTTATCAACCACAGATAAAAACAAAATACATTCATTCACTATGATCTCATTCTACTGCAACGTTCCGTATTCCCGAAAAGGAAACGTTTTGATTAGTCGGTAACGTCTAAATGGTGTTTAGGAGGGTTAAAAATAATTGTTAGTGCAATTTTGCATGGATATAAACATTAGTTACTTCGTCGTTTCCAGTTTTGTTTAGATTTTTGCAAATTATTTAATGCATTAATTACATAAATTATATACTAAGTACGTGTAATGAAACGTAATCTTCTCGCGTGCTATATGAATATGAAACCATAACAATAAACAAATAAGAGGAACCTAGTTTATTTGGCTTAAAATTTTAGCTTTTGAATTGTTTCTTTGTTTTAAATTGAATATTATAATAATAATATAGATGCCCCATCACATTTTAGATTAAAGTTCTCAACAAGGCCTCTGCATGTTGGACCTGTGTCCCCGTGTAAGCCTTTAAAAAGGTCCGGGTATCTTTCCTTGAAGTTATCCCGAGAATTAAAAGAGATACAAATAATAATAAAAGTTTTTATTTCATAAAAACATGGACACATTGCACTGTTTACGTTGCATAGCGTTATTGTATTCAAAGACAACATATAATATATATAAACCACTTGAACCTCGGGAGATACAGGGCATCCTCGAGCATCTCTTGTTAAATCTCCCTTCACAGTCCACTATTTTCACAGTATAACGTTTATTAAACCTATACTTCTGCCTGAAATCGTCGTCGGATAATTGTATGAAGGGATTTAGTCGCACTCGATTTCTATTGTTTACGCGTTGTGTTTCTAACAACTGAATGGTTTCCATGTTCTCAAAATCAATTAAATCGATCATGTTAATATCCATTTTCAGGTAAAAAGTAACTTAAGAAATGAAAAATATAATATAACCTAGAAGACACTAGACACTTGACTTTGACAGATACGATTAAAACCCTGGTTTAGACTAGGGGGCTTCGAGGTTTAGCGTTAGACCATGATTTGGTCTATGGTTTATCGCAAAACCGCGTTTTGTAATAACATTTTTGTATAAACCATAGTTTTAAGGTAATAAGACCGAAACGGTCTTATTACAAAAAGCGGTTTAACTAAAAACCAAGGTTTAAACCTCCTTAAAACTATGGTTTATACAAAAATGTTATTACAAAACGCGGTTTTGCGATAAACCGTAGACCAAATCATGGTCTAACGCTAAACCTCGAAGCCCCCTAGTCTAAACCAGGGTTTTAATCGTATCTGTCAAAGTCAAGTGTCTAGTGTCTTCTAGGTTATATTATATTTTTCATTTCTTAAGTTACTTTTTACCTGAAAATGGATATTAACATGATCGATTTAATTGATTTTGAGAACATGGAAACCATTCAGTTGTTAGAAACACAACGCGTAAACAATAGAAATCGAGTGCGACTAAATCCCTTCATACAATTATCCGACGACGATTTCAGGCAGAAGTATAGGTTTAATAAACGTTATACTGTGAAAATAGTGGACTGTGAAGGGAGATTTAACAAGAGATGCTCGAGGATGCCCTGTATCTCCCGAGGTTCAAGTGGTTTATATATATTATATGTTGTCTTTGAATACAATAACGCTATGCAACGTAAACAGTGCAATGTGTCCATGTTTTTATGAAATAAAAACTTTTATTATTATTTGTATCTCTTTTAATTCTCGGGATAACTTCAAGGAAAGATACCCGGACCTTTTTAAAGGCTTACACGGGGACACAGGTCCAACATGCAGAGGCCTTGTTGAGAACTTTAATCTAAAATGTGATGGGGCATCTATATTATTATTATAATATTCAATTTAAAACAAAGAAACAATTCAAAAGCTAAAATTTTAAGCCAAATAAACTAGGTTCCTCTTATTTGTTTATTGTTATGGTTTCATATTCATATAGCACGCGAGAAGATTACGTTTCATTACACGTACTTAGTATATAATTTATGTAATTAATGCATTAAATAATTTGCAAAAATCTAAACAAAACTGGAAACGACGAAGTAACTAATGTTTATATCCATGCAAAATTGCACTAACAATTATTTTTAACCCTCCTAAACACCATTTAGACGTTACCGACTAATCAAAACGTTTCCTTTTCGGGAATACGGAACGTTGCAGTAGAATGAGATCATAGTGAATGAATGTATTTTGTTTTTATCTGTGGTTGATAAATAGACCACGGTTTAAATGACGGTACTATGAAGGTCGCGGTTTGTTTAGGTTTTGTAATACGGACAAATTTAAACCATGGTTCTATAGATAAGCCTGGACTTGATAGTTCAGGTTTAAACCAAAGTTTATTTAGTTTTTTGTAATGAGACGGTTTAAGTTTAATTTTAATTTTACATTGTGTCGAATAAATAAATCAACATTTAACAAACAAATAAAAAACAGGAAACATAACTAGTCATTTTCATAGTTTAAACTTTCTCTAAAAAACTTCTTATAAAAAACCTTCATTAATACCTTACCTACCTTATCGATTTATCTATTGTCATTATAACGACTCAGAATTACGACACAACCACATCATATTTGACAGCAAAATGGTGGAATTAAAGTTCATTAAACTTTACTAACTACACATGCCTATTTCATAACCACGTCATCGGTTTGCTAACAATAAAATAGTTTAAAAAATTAATGTTTTTTTTCAATACATAATTACCAATTAATATTACTGTATACGTTTTGAAATTATAGGCCATTATAGATTATGCTTAGATGATTTAATATATGTAGAAATAATTTTGGAACGAAACATTGTTAACGATTTTAGAACGAATACTTTTATTTTTTTCGGATGAATGAATGTAAAAAGGAATGTCATTCTCTCTCACGACGACGCCATATTGCTGTACAGTTTAACATTTTCTACGTGCATAATTAAATTACAAAATTAATATAAAAAGTGTTCTTATTAGACCTCACCTACATATGTGGCAATAGAGTGTTAATTAAAAAAAAGGTATTTGTGTGTCACATCTTCGTCGTCAAAAAAATATATAGGACACGTCTTTTTTTAAATTTGGATTTTTTATAATTGTTTCCCATAAATCATCTAAGTGGGGATCAGCATTTAGTCTAACGAAAGCAGCTACGCACTGTATAGTATGTAGAAAGTAATGTATTAAGAAGAATTGCCTAACTGAACTCTCCAAACCAGTCTGTTTCGTAACAAAATAACATTTATCAAAACCAATGCTTTTCTTAAGGGCATTTCTAGTTGTTGTTTTAATCTTATATCCTACACAATACTGTACAGTAAGCAAAATCTGTTTCAATTATTTTAAAAGCTCAGCTTGTATTTGCCATTCCCGAGAAGAGAACCATATAAGTACAGTAAAATTTCTAATATCACTCGTGTTATCGAATCACAAACTTCGACACTAAAACATCTAAATATATATACTTTGTTTAGCTCACAGTAAACAGTGGTGTTAATTCTACTAGTATTTTAAATGCAAAAGTTTGTAAGTATTACATTTTCACGTACAAACTACCGGATAAATTTTGATGAAAATTGGCATGGAGTTAGTTGACACCCTGGATTAACATATAAGCTACTTTTAAACTGATTGCATCAGGAAAGTTACATTTTACGATAACCGACATTCACGCGGGCGAAGTCGCGGGCAACAGCTAGTAAAACATAATTTAAAGTCATCACCAAATTACAGAGAGAATATCATTATAAGGGCAAATCCATCCAACAACAGGCCTCCACAGAGGCGGATTAACCTCACAGATCAAACAACACGTTAACTAATTGCAAACGAGCTGCTTTCGAATTCCGTTTAGAAGTCAACAGTTAAAACAGACAAAATTTAAAATTTAAGTTCGGATTGAACTTGCAACAGGCATAAATAAACCGAAAACCAGAAAAAAAAGATGATATTCACTTCACCGAAATTTTTCTTATTTTTTTTTTTGAAATTCGAGGCCAGGAGTCGACTTTAAACCCGCCGAAATGTCATTTTAAACTTGCAATAGACACAAAAAAAAGTGCAAAAAAATATGATAGTATGCACTTGAAGTGCAATCATTTTCTTTTAATTTTCGGAAAAAGAATCGAGATTTTCGTTCAGACATTGCGTGTTTTTATACTCTACACTTTTTAAGGTAATTTTTAGTTTTCTAGTCAGCCAGTTAAGGTTTTTCCAGTTAGACGGGCACCGCAGATGACGACTAATAACATTTTGTTGACAACCCGCCACCGTGCGACAAGGATGGCACTCTGCGGTGTGTCTATAGAGATGATAATACCCGTTTGGATATATTTTATTTATAAATGTAGCAAGTTTTCTGGATGATTATATGTAGGTAAAAAAGGTTGAAATACTAATTGATTGCATAATTGATTCAGCAGGTTTCTTGATAAAACATCTAACACTTGTATTTTCAAAGTTGTTCATGCAACATTCAGTAGATTTAGTGGCATTTATAACAGAAGCGATAGAGTTACGTAAATAAAAGATAGAAAAACTTACCTAAATTATTTTTGAGGGCGGAAATCGGAAATCGGTGACTACGATAGCGTAAACGATACGCTATCGTAGTCACCGATTTCTCTATATTTGACAGATATGTAGGTATAAAATTTATGGTTATTTTAAAACTGTGAACACAACAGCTCTATAGATTTCCGCCCACTGCCATCACGTTCGGGGTTGAGCGCGTCGGTATAAGGGCTGGCGCGGCGCCCCAACACTCATTCGCGATCCAACCCGCGACCCGACCAGTCGGGCGCTGTCCGATCTCCGACCAATTCTACGACCGCGCGCGTATGTATCTACAAAGTTCCCTTATTTAAAAACCATTCTATCTTCAAAGTTTAATTTGAAAATTATAAAAGTTTTCTTTTTAATTTATTTTATGTTTTTTTTTCATCGTGGTGAGTAAGTGTCCGTGTGTTGTGTGTGGCGAATTCGGTGAGTCGAAGTTTGAGTTTCGAATGCGACGCTGAAAATAGGTTTGTTACGTAGATCGTTTCTCGATGCTCAATTGTTAATTTTCATTAATTGAGTGAGTCTTTTCTAAAATAATTGGGGTTCCAATTGGTTACAGGTTGTTTTAATAGGAATTGTTTTTGTTAACGATTTGAATTGGCTACGAAATTGTCAAACAATCTGGGCTTATAGACCGTTGTTTCGAAATTGTCTTTTTAATTGACATTTTGCGCGAATTCAGTACAATTTCTTTCTATTTGCATCGTCGGGCGCGATATGTAAATGTAGAACATTTAAATCTACCATTAAAATAAGAATTCATGCATTCCAATGAGTTTCGACGGTTTTGGGTGTCAAGTGGGCCTTTAATTATTTTGAAGGGCTGTTAATATTGCTTACGTAGGCTATTAAAATAACACTTACATTATTTTACCGTATAATTAAAGGAATGAAGTATGGTTTACTGTGGGGAGGGGTTTATGTGTCTGGGAGACCTTCGTTGACCCAAATTGTTAACGGGATTTTTAGGCAAATAATTGGAGGACATTTTTAATTAATGACTGAAAATACGATGCCTTTTAATTGTTAATATGACCTGTGTATCCAAACTTTTATAAATTTAAATAATTGTTAGCAATTCTCAGAAAAGAAATGTATATTGACCACATAAGCCATCCAGCCAGCCATAGCCAGATAAACGTTTTTAAGGATAGAAAAAATTAAGAACGATATTTTTTGGAGCCCTTTGTAAAATTGCCGATGTTAGTATTAATATTATTATAATCTTGGGCATTATTATCGAAATCGATAGAAATTACGGCAGTTATAACATAAATCATTGATCAAATTACTTGATAAATGATAACAGATGTTCTTAACGGCTTTTAGTGCTGTTTGTTTAATTAAGCACTTTCTTGGAATCGTAAGCTTTTAGTAAAACCATTATTTTATCATTTGAAGAGTATAGTTCCATCGTTCAAGGAAATTTATATCAAAACTACATTTAGTATATAAATGAAGGTCAATTCATATTTTGGTAAAGAAATATAATAATATTATAAATTGTCACAGTTATTATCAGCCGTTTGGGTTTTTTTTTATTACGATAGGAAATCGGTGTATAAAGACTTGACACATTTATGTGATTTACTGATACTTTATGTCTGTGGAGAGCACAAACATGTGAAATATAGGTATTTTATCATAAAATATTTTTCCTTATATTTAAAACGCGAAAGCAACTTTATCTACTTAAAAATATATTACGGTTTCAGGACTAAACGGCTCGATCATTTTTTATCAAACTTATTGTAGAAACAAAGCAATAATCTCAAAAAAGACAGGAATTTTTTGTCCCGATAACTCACATGTTGGGTGGAGAGGATCAATAATTGGGATTGTTCATTTTTTTTAATATGTTGTAATTGAAAAACCATTTCTAGTAATAACGTTGCTGATCATTATGGACTAATTAAAAATTAAAAATATTCTCATTTGATTGATATTTTTGATAAAATATGATTGACCTTCCTTGCCCTTCAAATGACGTCAGCTTTGGCCGTACAGTTTTATATCGTTGCCTCGGAAAATAAAAAGTAAGTGGAAGTATTTTCTACAATCTGTCAAGTGTCAAAATTGTAAATGTCAAAAATATAAACAAATAAGTTTTTATAATTATTATCATATATTAAATCTGGTAAAATCGGCAATATTACATAAACCGCAAGTAAGATGGAATACAGGAAGTGCTTTGTCCCAACTTGCAGCAATAATACTAATAATAATCCAAACAATGACCTGAAACAATGAACAATACACTGATTTGATATGAAAAAAAAACACGATTTACTCACAATATATTTTATGGTGTATGCATTACTTACATTAGAATTTTTGGTCCCCTTATTTCAGCTATGCTATGATGACTGCTAGTAGAAATGTACTCCAATATCATAACGGTCTCAACTTTAGGCAGGTTTCGCAAGTCAGCTTTAACAAAAGTATCGCTCATTGTGGTTCAGGAAACGAACAATTTAATCACCGCGTAGACCACTTTTCGTTTTAAAAAACAAATTTCGAAAATTAAGTCCGTTTATATTCAAATAGAATGCGATGTACTACAATATGTGTGACACTGACAGACATTTGAGAAAAATGACGTTGTGTTGACAGATTTAATTTTTTTATTTTGCACTAGTGAGGCAACGGCACAACCTATTGTGCCAATGATGACGTCATTACACTCAAAAATTAAAATTTATAAAATAAAAAAACTATTGAGCCAATCGTCAAAATATTCAAATTAGTTTCTCAAAATGCTCTAAATTTGCAAAAAATGAAATAAAATCGAATGTTTAAAAAATTAAGACAATCCCCATTGAAAGTTAGGTAGTATCTCATTCTCCAAAAATAATCGAAATATTTTATCCTTTACAAGTTTTTTCGAGTAAACTACGCTTGTACAAAAAAAAAACTAATACCCAACAGTTGCTTTGCAAGAAAATGCTGGCTGGAAACATTTCTCTTTAACGTTCACAGCAATTAATTTTCAAAACAGCGCGGTGGTATTCAAACCGCTTTATACTCTGTAAGCAAATAAAGGATGCCGGCCGTGATTACAATAATATATTTTCGTACCTTCTTTGAGTAAATATTAGAGAGCTTCCTCTCATTTATCACGCAAATGAAAAATTGTCAGAATTATTGTTCTTATTAAGATTTTTTGATAGACAATTCTGCTTGTAATGTCGCCTTTAACAGTTAATTGGGAAAGCTTTTGCTTATCAGAGAGAGGTTAGGCCTGAAATAACAATTCAAAAATATAAAAAATACATTATAATCATTAAAAATATACAGAAATATCGATTTTCCTAACTAGATTCTAAAGAAGAGAAAATAAAAAAGACTGCTTTAGATTTTATGATTTTATTAATCATTTTCGCACTTAACTGTAGGGAAATTATGCCTTATACCGCAGGGTTGCATAAACATTTGAATCAGATGTTCAAAGAATAACAGATTTCTAACAAGCATTTATGGATCACACAAATGTTTCTCATGCGACAATTGACGCCCACGACACGTTGCGTACTTAAATCATTGGAGTAGTGACCTATAGCTACGTTCAATCGCACAGAGTCATAAGTACTATCAAAATGAATATGTTTGTGTCACCATTATAAATAAATAAATACTCCACGACTGTCACACAACGCCATCTAGTCCCAGACTAAGCTGAGCTGTATCATGAATACTAAACAATTACTGATAAACATACTTATATTCCGAAATACATACATATTATAGATAAATAGCACCAAGACACAACAAGTGATCGTGCACATCACACAAACTTTTACCCTGGGTGGGAATCGAACCCACGACCTGCGGCGTAGCAGTCAGGGCCACTAGCTACTAGACCAACCGGCCAGCCACGATTTTAACTTTAACACAATTTTAACCGAACATCGAGCATCCACTGCAGATATAAAGTGGAATACGCGTCAGTAATCGTACTAATCCGGTATTACGTACGCGGGCTATTGGTTATGCCGTCACTGACCATTCACTACATCGGTCTGGACTATTAGATTAAAGGCTTTAAATCAGCTGTAGCTCTTTATTCTTTATGCATATGGATTCTGTCACGTCACGTCACGTCACGAATACTGAAAAAGAGAAATAGGATATATACATTCGGAAACGGTACCTACAATTTGAATAAATATTTTGAGTTGAGATCTTTTGGGTAAAGTATATAGATTTCAGCATCGGTATTGTATTATGTTTTTGATAAAAGTATTATATAGAAATTGCTGTTGTTATACTAAAATGATTTTGGTAAATAAAAGTTTTCGGTGAAAATGGTTTCTTTAAAAAAAAACCCTATTAGTAAGAAAACGCGAAATTATTTTGTAACACTCATATCTTTAACGACTTCGTGTTACACCTAAAGACATTGACTATGGTCGTAAGCGGTTGTCTGCTTCATTTAAAAGTATCTGCTTCTATAGAAATAAAAAAAATAACCTAGTCCACACAGCAAATGCTAGCCTCCTATCAACTCAAATCAATACCAATATTTGTTTATCATAGCAGTTTGTCCTGACCAGAATTTAAAGCAGCGTTAAAATACGATGCAATTTAAACTATAGAACTTAAAGCAAAGATTTTAAGGTTCAAATTTGTGCAACAGGATGTCGACTTGCTGGCTCATCGCTTACGAAAGCCTGAAGAATAACAATAAGAGTAATCCATTCTACGCTGTTGATTCTCGTGCGGTCTTCCGCTTGCTAGCTTTTAAAGTTGGAATGCTGTCGTTGTGGAAACGAGATGCCGCTATATGCAGTGTAGTGCGCTCTCTCGCTTGCACAACCTTGATTGGTCTGTATTGAGGGCTCGCGGTACGGACACTGGACGAAGCGGGCAGTGCCGGCTTGCCGCTAAGTCGACAATAAGTTACGGCCACTTTGGTATTCCACTCAGTCTATTATTACCATTCTAGTAGACAAAATAACTAAATAGTAAGTTTAATTTCTCTTCTTCAGCATATCTTTGCTCACTGCAGGATACATGACTTTCTAATTATTTTTCACGCAGTTCTGTCAATTGTTTTCGTTTAACATTGTGATTTTTTTTATTTTCTATGTTTATTTCAGATGTTTAAAAAAAGCAGTTCAAGTTTTAATTAGATATTCCATTTAATTTAGTAGCAAATTTTGATGAAATGCAATAACAATCTGAAATGTGAAAATTGCAGTCAATTTTCTATAATACATTTTACCGCATAACGTATAGGTCAATAATTAAAAAAAAATGCAACGTCCAGATCAAGTACGATCAAGGTTGTGAATTAAAAATACTTATACCAAAGTACATAACATAGTAAAAATAAACTTTAAAATTACTTTACTTTATCAGCTGCATAAAATTCACGCGTCAAAAAACCACAACACAACGCAATGTTCATAAAAAGATGATTCAGAAATCATAAGCTCTCTCTCTCTGGCTTTAATACTAAGCCGAAGATACATCGCGAGCCGCACTGCGAAAGCTAACGGATTGTTCAAATAAACACTTTCAAAAAGAAATGCTGGAAACAACCAATCGAGACTTCCATCGTATTAATGTTTGCCTTTACGGGATTTAGATTCAAACGCTTCCATTACGGGATTGTTGAGCACTTCGATCGCGATTGAGTGTTTTGTTATGACTATTTTGTTTGAGCTACACTCGGTATATACTAATACATTTGCACAATTCGATTGTATTAGGCAAATTATTTGCAAAATCAGAATGACAAGGTCTGAACCAAGGGTTGTCAAGACTAAGGGCATAGTGCAATCTGTTCTTTAAGAAGGAAAACTTTATTTGCTAGAAACATAGTATGATATTACAAGATGTTACAGTAGGTATAAGTGTTTCACATGTCTTGCTGTTTTACCGGCATGCAAATTTTATAATTATTACAATTTACCCTACCTTTATACTAATTTATTCGAAGCTCACGTTAAGATAGAGTTGAGGATTAAAATGCACTAGGTTTTCATTCTTACACTTGGTTCAATATCCATGTAGAGATTGTCAACCTCCTTTGTACATTTTTTATCTAACCAGATATGGTTGACACTGGACTATGAAGTTCACGTATAATTTAAAGGTCAAATGATCAACACACCCTATTATACAATACTAGCTGTTACCCGCGACTTTGTCTGCGTGATATGGAAGATGTGAAGTGCTGTACAAAAAGTAAAGCTAAATAATGTTTAATGCAAGCTCCTTAATCCAGTTCTGTTCCAAAATTATATCTTAACTTTCTATTCATAACCTGTAGTCTTACAAACATATTTGACTGTTAACACTGCTAGTTTTAATGGTTAGTGCAACCTTCACATGATGAAGGGTCATTTATTGTATTTTTGTTGTGGCTACTATCTATCTTCTACTGATTTGACAACTTGGATTGACTGGATTTGAAAACGGGTGAAGGTAAAGGGGTGTGTCGTACTCTTACAGGCTAAAACCGGCGGAGTGCTTCTCCGCCACGGGAACGTTTTCGCAAACTACTGCAAACCCGGACAGGGGAGCTTTTCTTTTAAAGGGATATTCTTCATTGGCTTGAAGTCAGTTTTCCCCATCGCTTATCAAGAAGCCATCTTTGCCTTTATCCAGTACAGTAGACATCCCCAAGACTACTGCCGTAGGCTATTTACGGTGGTTGGAGGGGAGCAAGTTGGACCCTTTTTTTTTCGGGGGGAAATTCTCATGGACTTCCTCCGCCTGGGGAGAGGTGGAGAGGCGTGCCGGACTCCTACCGGCTAAAAACCCCCGATGTCATCTCGCACCTGCGCGCGGGGCCGTGGGAATCCGGATTCTTCCGCAGCCCCGCGCTAGTGCTGGCCCGGTGCGTCCGGGCCTCGCCTCGTGCACGGGGTGGTGAGGTGTTAACCACCCCGTGCATCGTCTCAAAGGCGCGTGGCGACAACCCACAGCTCCGTCTCGGGTCCGTCGAATCGGGGGCAGGGACTTCCCCAAGTTCCACGCCCCTGGACCCATTTAGGGGGGCTGGAAAAGGACGTTATCCGCCCTTCCCCTGCGCCTGGTGCACTCTCTGCGGCCCGGGAAGGGAGTGGAGATCTCCCTCTCCCGTTCCGCAGTCTCCTTCTGCTACATCACGTCCTCGCAAGCACCACCGCGTCCCACGACTCTGCGCCGCCGACCATCTCCTACGTACTATGGCCGGCAGCGACAGGTCGCCTCCTACTACATTTGTGAGGACACGGCGCTGCTCGTCCCAAGCTGCACACTCGGCGAGCGTGTGTTGCGCGGTGTCCTCCCCGCATTGGACGCAGTGGTGGCACCGAGCGTCCGGCTCCCTGCCTATGCGGCACAGGTACTTGCCGAAGCAACCGTGCTCCGACAGCACCTGTATCACCCTGAACGACAGGGAGCCGTGTCTTCTCCCGAGCCAGTCGTCGAGTACTGGCCGGATCGCCTCGACGGTAGCGGGGCCGGCGGCAGGGCGCAGTAACCTTTGCAGCAAGTAGGGCCCTGCGTCTATCCCTTGCTCGGGCACGGATCCGGTGGCGAGATGAGGCCTCCCGTTGCTCTTTTCTTGGAGCTCCATCACTTTTTCGCAGAATTCAATGACGGCACATCAATTAACCGCGCTTACGGCAAACGAATACCCTCTGGTTTAACTAACGAAATCGCAAAAATGTTATCGATTTTTATTCAACAATTTTATGTTTAAATTTATTGCTGAAACACTGCAAATAATAATGTATTGAATTAGGTTGTGGAGCATGTTGCGTCGCTTCTTCTCCATTTTTAAGTTTAATGAGAAAAACCTTCTTCTTCCTCTTTTCGTGTCAATTGTACATAGTATTTAGCAACACCAATTGCAGCATCATTGGTGAATTATGTTATATCCTCCGAATTGCAGAATATGTGCGGATACTTTGGGCACTCTAGGTGGTGTGACATCGCCTGTACAGAAATGCCGCATTCTCACTGGATGTTAGAGGGGTCTGTATGCCCAAATTTACTAATTTTTGTTTGCAGCGACCTACTTGAGTTCTCAGACATTTGAATGCTTTCCAAACAGGCCACTTCAAGGTACCTCCGGGCGGCAGATGTCCCTGAGGTAGGACATACGTGGTTCTTCGACATGTTTTTCGAGCGCGCATGCGACTTCTCCTCTAACGTTAGGAAGAGCATAGGGAGAACTTATTAAGCGGGGTTGGTTTTAAAAAGCCTGATATTATTCGACACATTTCGTTGAGCGCTATGTGCTGTGTTGGGAGAACATCAGGTACCGCTCCCCATTTGGTAGATGTATGTATGTGCAGCAGATTATTCCAGGCACCTCCATCTTCTATTTCGTTTTCTTTCCAAAAATGCCTGGTTATTGGTCTAATTCTGGTTGTTCGAGCCCAAGCCAACTGAGCCTGAAGAAGGTTAATGCTACCCACACGTAACAAACTATTTGCGGGAGTACGCGTGCGGGGCACACTCGTACTCGAGATTTAATAGACATGAATGATCGAATATCGATACACTTTCACTTATGCAACTACCCTATACCATCGCAATTGGTGCACAATTTTGTAGTGCATAGGTACTATCAAATCTTCAAAACCACGTGTCACACACAATAAAATTCCAGTCAACAGCTCGATCATAAAATATAGTAAATCATTTACCGTCCAAACTATTTTTTTTTGTTGGTATTTGGTTTACTGTCATGTCAGTAAATATCCACAGCTCCATCTACATCGGATAAGACTTTCAGAGCTCATAATTTTGAGAAACAATATTAAGTATGTTAAAAAAAAAACCAAGTGCTTCTTACAATACTTTTGATCTACCAAAAAATGATAGGAAAAAAGAAAATTTTATGCTCGACTGAAATTTGAATTTGTACTCAAAAATTATTAAAAGATAAATTCAAAAAGTGTGTGTCGAAATGAAATTTGAACTTGGAGTATAAAAATGCGAAGCTCTCTATTTCCTGACCCGGCTATTTTGATTGCTTGATTGTGTGCTAAATAAGTTGTCAATATGAATGTCAAAACATAAAACCATAGCAACAGTATTTTGGTCGCTATGGTGAAGATTCGCTTCTGTCAGACCAGTTACGTGAACTTTAAAAATATTTTAATCGTAATTTTTTACCATTTAGGGCTGATTTAAAAAAAAAAATAGCCTAAGTCACTCTCCAGCCCTTCAACTATCCCCACACAAAAAATCATGCCAATCCTTTGCGCCGTTTTTACGTGAAAGACGAACAAACAAACAAACACACTTTCGCATTTATAATATTAGTATGGATGGTAAGTAATACAGTATTCCATATACAACAGACTGTAGTCTGAACTAACCCATTTTCAGAACAGTTAACCACTTTAAAATGATACCTAGAGACACATTTTGTTGTACTAAGCGTAAAGCTAAAACTTAGTAGATTAAGACGAAATGTTTTCGGCTCAGAATAGTCTTCAAGCAATTCCAGAGGTCAAGGCATTGTAATTTCACAAGATGATCACATTTTACAGAACTAGGGACCTACTACTACCTTGAGATTATTTTGAGATTATTGTAGCTGTGGAAAAAGGATGGCGCATTACACGTGGTAGAGTGGCATCTCGCTTTCACAACTGCAAATCTTACTTGAAGCTGTGATGCTAGATTTGAGGCAAATATTCATTACGCGCCTCGAAATTTAATGAATTACAGACATCTAAAAACCTGTAACTTGGTTTTCGCAAAATTATATGAATTAATAAGAACCTTGTTTATTTACTAGTGAAATGTTCAGTTACATAATGAATGTTAATCAGCAAATAAATCATGAGTATTTTTGGCAATAACTTCTAAATTACGTTTTCATTTGTCAGCTGATGACTCCATACTTTGTATGATTATTATTTTTCTAATAGATAAAAATGCATCATAACAATTTTAGACGGATAGGTTATTTATTTATTGCACACCACATGAGAAACAGATTTGATAAACGTAAAAGTTACATGGTGCCACAAAAGGCGGTCTTATCGCTAAGAGCGATCTCTTATAGACAACCTTGCAATAAAAAAAAAACATTTGTCCAAGAACTGTTTGAACTCGTATATAAAGATTAGTAAATATCCTGACTAACATAAACTATTGTCATATACCCAATACAACTCGGCTATAAGCGACCCAGTACGATACGGTTGGTCGAAGTTTCACTGAACCGACGAAAAGCGTCGAGGGCAACTAATTAACATGAAAATGAGCCGGTTTTGTCTGCAACTCGTTAGAATAACAGAAGCTGACGCAGAAACGCTGTTAAACTGACAAACTTTATCTCGCTTTTTAATTCCGATGAGCTTTTTTTTAATTAGAAAAACGAATTTTAATGCAGTTTCATTTTGTTTGTTATACTGCATTAAAAAACGTGCTTATAACACAATTTGCCTTATCCATATTACACTGCTTATTATAACTAAGATTTTACTTTTATAACGGGTTTATACCTAGGTACATAAAGCCTGACTGCAGGCTTTAGATATTAAAGTTACACTAACTACGTATTTACGATTAACATAAAACATTATTTTTTTTAAACATTATATTGCACTAGCTCCAGATTTCATGTAAAAAAGTATTTTCTGTCCTTACTAAACCAACATATAAGGCAACAACATTTATAATGCAAATTAAAACAATTAACATTTTATTGTTACCTTTTTAATTAATAGGCGTGACGCTTGTATACAGGATTTTATTCTTCACTTAATTAAAGAATTTATGGTTTTTACAACCTGTTTCTCTCTCATCTCTCAATTTATTGATTTTGTAATACTTAATATAAATATTTGATGTGAGTTTATTTTGTAAACTAATTAACCAAAATTTGAGAATTTGTTTTATCAACAAAATAACATTAATTGTTAAATGGTCGCTTGAATAGCCGCGATATTTTACCGACAAAGAATTTTAATAAAATCAATGGTCAATTTTCAGTTTAAACTTTGACAAGCTTTAGCTTAATGATACATGCTATATTAAATAATATAATGTATTACGTACAATCTACATCTAACGATCAATTTGCTTCACTCTCCCGACCTTAGTTGTTAATAAAACTATGATCCTCATTTGTATTATAACTAAAGCCATTTTATTCATAGGCACTTTCGAATTTATCATATGAATGAATTTAGTAAAGATCGCATACATTTTATGTCTTCCTACTAAACTGGCTATTCATACTTTCTATAGCTTTTGTAAGTAATATGTAGTAATTTTAGCACAACAAAAGGCCGTACTAAGTAAGTTCTAAAAGCTAGAAATGTTAAAGACTTTAAAGGGCCTATGACCACTTAAAGTAATATTATCCCAAGGTTGTCTGTAAGAGATCGCTCTCAGCGATAAGACCGCCCATTGTGGTACCATGTAACTTTTACGTTTGTCAAATCTGTTTTTCATGTGGTGTGCAAGATAGAATATTCTATCTATTATCGGATTGGTGGAAAAGAGATGGCACACTACAATATGTAGAGCGGCGTCCTTGTTTCGAAACAGCAATGTAATACATTAAGCCAGTGTGATAGGCCCTCAGATTTATGAACAGATAAATTTTGTAAGTTATAAATGCATAGCACTCATCTTTAACCTGACGTCATTAAAAATGAACTATAAGAACATTACTCTAAGGTTCATTTTGCCATATCAGGATGTTGTTAAGAGGTTCCACGCGAGAAACCGCAGCTTTTCAATTCTCCTTGGGATCCAACAATGTTTGGCAGTTCATCTTGCATGTGTATTTAAATTATGTTCAGCATAACTTGGCATACCATGTTTAAGTAGCTTCCTCTTGCAATTTTGTTGCTCCGTTGAATAGTGACAAGATATTATAAAACAGTCTGTATTTTTAGACTTTTAGTTAGCTCTTTGACTTAAGAAAATAGTGTTAAGTAGACCTCATTTTAGAGCTTTTAGAATTTAACAGACTGGTAATTAGCGTTGCATATGATGATAAATAAGGCATACAATTAAACACTTAAACTGAATTTCTAACTTTAACATTAGCACCAACCATAATTTTAATCTTTCAGCTTGATCTAATGGACAGGCTGATTAGAATAACTCTTGAACTATGAAAAGCAACATAGCATAACCAGAAACCAGAAAGACCATCAATCAAAGATCTGTACCGTAAAAGGCTGTATCGTGATTCGTATCGAAATATCGCGTTTAACCCAATCAATGGACCGTTCGAGCGTCTCTCACGACGCGGTACAGTTGACCTGCCACGCTGATACCATTCAGTCCTGACCTAGTTGAACTTGGCTATGACAGCAAAGCAGGGTTATGATTTTGGCTAATGTCTGTGTTTATAGGACCATCTATACTAACTAAAGTCATATCCGATTCCCACCAAGTACCTTTGTTCTGTGTCTGTGTATCATCTATTTTTGTATTTATTGAAAATAAATCTGGTACGCTACTACAGTTTTGGGTCTGATTCTCAGTGACTAAAAAAATGTATCATATAAAATCGTATTTTTTAAATGTGGTGTCGTCAAAGGCGTCTTGATGATATTATTTGTTGGTTACCTTTTGACCTTTCATCAATAGGTAATTTCTAAAAATGTAACAGTAATCACTCAATGTCATGGGCGTCTATTGTTTTTATAAACCCCGTAAGTTACATCTTGTAACTTCCACATATTAAATAAACGCCATCTTGACTGTTTTACTACACTAGGTTAGCTGACGTCACGAGAAAGATCAATACCAATTTTTCCATTTCGAAAATTACTTTTTTACACACCAGCTGACTTGATAAATTTCATCTAAACTTCATTCGTATGAGCGATGGCTCATCATATACCAGTTTTACGTCTTAATAAATGCGATACCGTCAAACCAGACGTTAGCCTGAACTGGAAACCACATTAAACCGTCTGGCTTTTTATATTAAAGCCTTATTGCTTTTCATTTGTTTGATAGTCTCTTATATTTACTTATGAGGTTTTAAAATAGAACTGTTTGAAACTATTTTTAATACTCTTACTCTTAATACTTGGGAATTACACCAGTGTTCGATATCTGAGCAAAGACGATTAGCAACGTCGGCAGCAATATAATAAAATAGTAAGTCATTTCAACAAAAGATCAGCTTCGTAAATTACACTTTGCATACCTTATTACTCAGATTACCACATACTATGTACAGTGTTGAAATAATACAAGAAATACAAATAAAATTATTATATGCGGGTAGTACTTTCCTTCCCATTTCAGTATGTTAACAAACAAATAAATAATATGAAAATGGAATTAACTTCACAATATTTTCTTTACACTTTTGTACGGATTCAGACATTACAAATATGTGGATACAAAAAGAACAAAATAAAACACAAAGCCATCGGAACAGAATCAAATAATTTCTTTTCGCGGAATATTTTCCAAAGCCTTTTACATTATTATGTCGTTAAGTCTCATATCTCTTCGCAGGGAATTCATCAGAGCAATATTTAATGTAATTCTGTTGCGTTTACGACTCTCCTTCGTAATTACGAGGCTGATAATGTTTTGTCCCCGCTTTGATGTATTATTTTATGTATCCGTGATTAAAATCTTATTTTATTCTACCAAGAATTTTAAAGAGGTAAAAGTTTAGGGGATAAGCTATCGATAAACTCACCAGTTTAGAAACTACCTCTGTGTTTATAAATTGGCAGATGTAAACACAATTTGTGATAATTTTTGACGTCGGGGTCATATTATATTGGCGCCAGCACTAGACACAATCTCCACAGTGATTGTGTTAAAATTCATAGTGACACGTTTCCCTTGCTTTTCCTACCATAAGAGCAAATTTCCGTGATGTTAGACGCTTTTGCCATTAAAGCGCCTAGAGGCACGGAAATTTGCTCTGGTGGCAATATTGTCCCTATAATAAACAACTCCGGATATTGAATGTAAACTGTCTAATAAAGCGCCAAGTTCCTGCCACAGAATCTACCTCCACGGCATATGACGTGCATTCTGCTTACAATCTGTTTCAAATTGTTTTTGAGACAAAACCAGCACACATGCTCATAATTGCAACTTTTGAACAGCAGTATCTACAAGGCATCCATCAAATACCATTCAGCATTTAAGCTTGGTATGTCTTGTAAACCTGCAACGTAATCGATGAGAAATACTTTCCACTTCCCTTCATTGGAAGTAGGTGGCAAAAAGGTGAAAGTGTAATAGCAGAGAAAATAGTGAGTTAGGCCCTCGGATAAAATTTAAAGTTTAATGGGTTTCTATTTAGGTAATACAGCCAGTCGTGTCAGACTATCCAACTTCAGATCGTGACTCGGGAATAGAACACCTGTGTTTTCACACACTCCTTATTATCTAACTTTTTTAGTTTTTGTTGTAGGAGAGATAGCTTCGTTTCAGAGCAATCATTCTGGGTTTTAAATTGGCTGTCTTTAACGATTTGACGATTGGTTATCCTTGTTGAAAGAGATTTTTTGTTGAACTTAAAGTAGATTGGCCCCTGCGAAAAATGACTGTAGTTGTCTATTTTAATAATTGGTATCAAGCGACAGACTTATTCTATCCTATATTTCGAGAAGAAAACATTAAAACGCCATTCATACAGAAAATAACTCTTTCATTTTTACCAACAATTATGTCAGGATAAAATTGTGACCGCTATTGCAAAAAAATATGACAACATGAAATAGTAATTGACATTGTAACCACTAATGTAATGAAAACAAACCGATATCAGAAGGGCAGTGGAGGCCGCCTCAAGGTATAATTAATTTAATTAATTAAAGTTAAGTCAATTAGACCGTATTCCGTGACATTTCACTATAGAAGTTTGAACTCATAATATACAATTTGTAAAGAGGTACAAACTACCTGAGAAAGTGGTTTTTGATAAGCGCCAATATAGGAATTAAAAGTGACACATCTAAATCACGTGATATATTATTACACTAATATTGTAAAGGCGAAATGATTGATGATTAATTTAATGTTCTGTATCGGAGTTAGCTGCTAATCTGGATAAATACATAGGCTACTTATTAACTGACTGTAAATAAGGTTAATGATTTTGCAGCTATTCCACGAGAGTTGGAAAAAGGTAGAGTCGAAAATAAATCTAAACCTGTAGATAATTTACATTTCCTTGACTGCACTGAACAATAAAAAACCAAGACGTAGTAAATAACAGAGTTAGCATCTTATAATCCATCTAACAGTCATACATCTCAGATGAGCCTGCTGAAAACGTTTACATACAACAATAAAATATCTTAACTAAATAACGTTCAAAAATCACCATATCGTAAAATAACAGAGACGAAAACAGCGAATATTCAAGCCGAGACCTTGCTCTACGCTGTGTAAAGTGCTTTCTCGCTTCCACCGCTACAAAAGTCTTACTTTAAGACGCGGTGATAGGGAAGAGTAAATAATCTGCACGTACACCCACTGTACGGCATTTTGCAGCCGCCAAAGGGGTCTGAAAATTATGTATACTTATTCAAATTTTCCTCTCGAGTGAGGTTCGTGTCGACGGCATGGCATTAAACGGATTGCGTCACTCTATCTCTTCCATTGTTTGTCGTGGAAGGCGGCTAATGGTAATATTATCCTAATGGCAAACACAGAATTGTGGGAAAAGCTGACCACGAACTAGTTTTGAATATTTATTAGTTGAATTTTAGTTTATTTGAATGTAGGATGTAACTAAAGTGTGTGTTTTGTGCAAGGAGTTCAGTTTCCATTACAGTTCTAAAATTTTATGACAACAACTCGTACTGTAGACGAGTAGCTTTTAAAGAAAACATTTAACTGTCCTTGCTATCTTGCACCACATTCGCAATGCTTCCATCAGGCCCTTTTCCAAGTTCATATTCATACATAAATGTTGGTAAACCACCTAGTTATGTACATATATCACAATGGCACATATCCCTCTGATACAATTACGCATACCAGGAAACAATGCGAGTCACGTAAGGAATCCTCTAATTATGGACACGACATGTCTGTGACGTCATCATACTTAGAGTTAGGGCGCGTTCACACAGTCCTGTTAAGTGATGATTGTATTTTTTAAAAACGTGACGTAACTTTGACTTGTCAGTTTAAGACATTGGAACGATGAAATCAATAATAGCGTTCGAAGAATTGTGACTTATCTACAAGCCCTGACGTGTGTATTTCAACAAATTTCAACAAGTTCACATTTTTCATGAGTTTTTTGACCTCAGATTGTCAAGTCAAACATAAACTGTCAACATAACAAAAACAGCTGGACCAAACATAAATTAATCATAATCGTCACGACCTAATGGGAACTCGCCTTTATATGTTTACAGTGTTCAATTGTTTTTAATTAGACTAATAGGGCTGTTATTATTTATTATAGACACTTTATTGTGATGGCTAACAAGCGTGTTGCGTATTTTATTTTAATTGGAACGTTTATTATGGGAGAATATTATTGGAGGTATTTGTAATTATTGTATTTAAATATAATAATAATTATTATATGGCTAAGTACTTAATTATACAGCAGTGATACTGCGTGAAGATCATGGTTGTTATGGATTTTTTCCTCAGTGTAAATGTATTGCAACTTAATGTTTTTAAAATGACAAATGTGTTTTGCAAATAATATTATTATAATTACTACTGCTCTTATCTTTTGCTAGAGTTTACACTACGAATGTATATTTCATTGAAGTAATCATTGTAAATGCCAACAGTTCGAAGTTTTCAAAATAACATTATTCAAATAAATAAATACTTTGAAATCCGAAAGCTAAAAACTTCTCAAGGTTTTTTTTTAAATAAAATCAAGCAATATGGCGGCCACAACATTGAGTTAGTACAAAATCACTAGATCCCGAAGATCCACGTAAAAGTTACGAAAGAAAAAATATTTTCAAACAAAGTCTTTGAGGTCGAAACAAAAGATTTATTCAAGCAGAAACCATAAAAGTTTTGCGAGTGTATTATGTTCCAGTAATTTTGGCAGTAGCTTTTATTCTTTGACCGCGTATTTGGGACGAAAAAATATAGAGCCAAACGGACAATTTGGTACATTATTTTGAAATAAAGTAGGGGTCGTGAACCCTTTGTTGGAGATGTGAGGTTTTGCGGACTGAGACGTTTTATGGCACTTTAAGTACTTTCAGGGATTATGAAGTCGAGTGCCTGAAATTCAGTTAGCTAAGAGTAAGAGCGCAAACCTGAGTGTGAATAAACTTTGAAATTTTCTTTTGATGTATGAGTTGTTACATTCATGTGTGTTTATTTTTAAACAAAAATAAAAACACACTCAAATGTTTTAGCCTCTTAAGTGCACGCTGGTAAATGAAAATGCATTTTATGTCATAAAATTTAAGTGTCCTTTTGCGAAGAGACTTTGTCAAACCTTCGATTGTAACCTCCTTGCATAAACTACAGCAAACGTTACATAATCTTATTATCGATCAAATTGTTATTATATTTACAATCGTCTTAAGAATTACACTGAGCAAAATATCACCCTTATGTGTCATGCCGTCTTTATAAATATCAAGTAGAAGCTAGAGACAAATAAACGTTTTCGGACGTCACTTAGCGTAGTATCGTTTTTCAATACAGCCGTTAGCCCCCAGCAATATTGCAAGGTAACTAAGCGAGCTCGCCGCAAATGGTTGGACGAACAACAATTATAGGTGGAGTTTAGACAGGCGACGAGTACCACTAGAACTAGAAGTCTGACCACTAGACCGTTCACTTACAGTTCCGTATCCCCAATAACTTTTGTACTAGTTCAATCGAATATTGCTATTTTGGTAAGACTTACCACTTACCCGAAATATTCAAGGTGTATTAAATATAACAGTTGTTAGATGTATTCGTTAGCAACAATTTAATCTAATGTACTGTTATATCGAAATTATAACTTATAGGTACGGTATGTTAATTTTAAATAATTTGGATATTAATCAAGATAAAGATATCCAAAAGATTTAATTTATGTAGTATTCACAATGAGATACTGTCAAAATTGTCACCAAAATTTTACGCCCAAAAATATTTTTGCGAATTTATAGGTTACTTTACAAGATCACAAGTCCAACTTATCACGCATGAATGTATAGTAACCATTTACATGATAAATGTACGGATATCGTCTACACCATTTCTCATGGTTACGTCACTCTAACACCGTTTTTGTCATCATAAACTTGACTCGGCCACTATAACATAAAAGTATTCAAAAAGAAAACACTGCTGTATTTTGTTAGACAGTGGCGTCGTCAAAAAACACTTAGGACGGTTGACAACTTGCAAATCCTTCATACTTTCTACATTAGCATCCATGACAAAATCGTCTCATCTATACTTATATTATAAACGTGAAAGTTTGTAAGTATGGATGTATGGATGTTTGTTACTCTTTCACGCTCAAACGGCTAAATCAATTTTGATGAAATTTGGTATGAAGTTAACTGGCGCCGTGGAATAACACATAGGCTACTTTATAACCGACTGCGTCAGAGAGGGGTTATGCTTTTGCCACTAAATCTGATATTTGCGCGAGCGAAGTCGCGGGCAACAGCTAGTAGCTAATAAAATATTTCCCTTTATTTTCGACCGTCATTTATCTTCTTACTGACAGAAAGTGGGGGCTGTAGTCGTCTTAAGTCGGATATAGTCATGGTACAGAGAAGTATAAAGAAGGGGCATTCGGGCTACGTGCGCGTTTCACTTTTAGAGACATTTGTGTGAGAAAAATCGACCTTAGCTTATGTCTGTCTGTTTTTCTTCGGTATTTTTCGCCGTCAAAGTACGCTTAGTTATTTTGTTTTGATATGTAAAAGCAAGATACAGCTCAGTTAGTTATAGTAAATGAGTCGTTTCAAAAGCTCACACATTTTATTGAGTTTGGAGACACTCCATTCATGGCGGTGTAATGCAATTTCCTCTACTTATTCATGTTAAATGAAAATAATGCATTTTAGAGAAGCAACGCCTGTTTTACAGCTTAAAGACGTGTACTAAGTCATTCCAACGGAATTCATCTGAATTATGCAAAATGGACGGCATTTGAGACGCAATTCACATTTTATATTTTGTGTTGGTCCGTATTTTTATTTTACGCCCTATTCCGTATGCATAAACTGTTTATGTTTTTACATAAATTTATGATCGGAGGGTTTTTGTAATCATTTTTTATTTATTCATCGAATTGTATATTTTATGTTTTTGTGAATCTTCGTTTTTCATTTTCGTGCATTATAATTTCTATCCAAACTATTACTTCAAGTGGACAAATACATAATAATTTACTTAGTTCATCTTATAACCAAATATCGACAAATTTGGTGCTAAAAACACAACAAGAGACACAACAAAAATCCAGCACAGGTTTCTGTTTGCCTAAAATAAGTATTTCTCAACATTTACACAACGCCACCAAGTCTCAAATTAAGCATACTAAGTAGCTTGTGTTATGAGCACCAGACAACCGATAAACATATATATTATAGACTAGCTTTCCGCTCGCGGCTTTGCCCACGTGTAATTTGGGATTGTGGCGTTTTTTAATGATCTCGACAGGACTTTCTTTCATAGGCTAAAAAATTGTTAGAATTTGAATTATATTATACAGCTTGAGTTACTCAGGGATGATGTAGCATTCTAATGGTGAATATTTGAAAACGATAAGTAGTTTTGGAGTTTGTCGATTACGTTATGTAACAAAAAGTAAAGCGAGACAAAAACATCGTCTAGAAAAAATAAAAGTATCAGTTGATCTCCTCCCCCCCCCCCGCCCGCTACCTAAGGGCTTGCTACTTCAAAAATCCCTTCTTAGTGGTCAATTGTGTTACTAAAGGAAGCCTTGTTAAAAATATCAGACCTCTATACCGAGAGGTTTCGGCTGTGCGTTAATCAATCAGTCACCAAATCGCAACCCCCTAAATCACTATTGGAGGGTAGTTTGGAAAAAATTATAATGCCAAACTTATTTACTTGACTATATACGTGTTTGTGCTAAGTTTTAAGTTTATAAACCCAAGGAATAAGATTTTTCATAGAAAAGTTTTGACCCCTTTTTACCCCCTTAGGGGTTGAATTTCCAAAAAATCTTTTTTTAATGCTCACTCCCGTCAGTAAATGAAGCTTTGTTCAAAATATTAGACTCCTACACCTAGCGGTTATGGCTGCGCGAAAGTCAATCAGTCACCCAATCGCAACCCCCTAAATCACTATTGAAAGGTAGTTCGGAAAAAATTATAATGCCAAACTTATTTACTTGACTATATGTATACGTATTTGTGCTAAGTTTCAAGTTTATAAACCGAAGGAATAAGGTTTTTCATATAAACGTTATGACCCCTTTTTACCCCCTTAGGGGTTGAATTTCCAAAAATCCTTTCTTAGTGCACCCCTACATATCTCAAGGAACCTACATGCCAAATTTCAGCTTTCTACGACCAGTAGTTTCGGCTCTGCGTTGTCTGTCAGTCAGTCAGCCAGTCAGTAACGGAAGAGTTTTATATATATAGATAACTTACACCCAGACACAGAACAAAAGTTCGTGCTCGTCACAGAAATGTCTTGGGTAGGAATCGAACCCACGACCTCCAGTACAGCAGTCATGGCCGCTAACCACTAGGCCAACGGGCCAGTAAAAAGAAAAAGGAAAGTTCTTATATCCCGTGTATCTAGCTTTATCACACGCTAATAATCGAGTGCTAAAATCTTTACGAAATGTATCACAAAGACGTAGAGGTTCATTAATATTAAACAAACTCCTTGTCCCTGACTTCAGATATTTTTTGTACTGGATCCGGAATAAATTATGGTAATCTTGACTGCTTCGGTTGTTGCTGCTCTTTTCTCTCCGAATTCGCTTCCTATCAAGATTCTAGATTTCAACAATTATTCACACTTCTTTTCAAAGAGCTCTTGAGCGAGATTTTGCCGTTTGTGTCGCAAATTTTGTGTGACAGTTGAAAAGTGTAAGATTTTTAAGATGCGGTATGAATATTTTTAAGATTTTCCTAGATGATGTGATATTTTAGGCGACCTCAAAAATATATATTATGAGCTTCGACTGTCTGTTCCTCAGTCAAATCATGATATAATTCAACCCCATTCAAAATGTTTTCTAGTTCACTTAAACAATTTATTCTCCCGATCACAGGCACGTGCAAATGCCGCAAAAAGCGCCACAACCTTTATCGGTCACTGGAATCTAAGCAAAAATCAGATAAACGAGGATCCACTTCTGTGGAGAACAAATTGCTCAATAAGCGGAATCTGAAGGGCCTAACGGATGATACGGCTTGATGGTCGTAAGTTAACATCAACACGCAAACTTACCTTCAATTTTCTCTACAAAATAAGAACCTGAAAAAGTGTTATATTTGATGTTAGGCAGGTGGAGTTTTGAAATATATTGACAACAATCTTTTGAATATATTTTTTTACCTACTTGAAAATTAGATAAAGATTTAAAAAGTGTCACGACGCGACGTCACAATGCGTCATATTCTGCACTAACTCATGATATTGTATCGAGCCACCATGATTAGCTGTAACAATTCGTTTAATTCTCTTCTCAACGTATCAAAAAAATACGTTTAGTGTCTTCATTATTCACATGGGAGAAATATCTGCCAACACTTTTATCAATATGCTTATTATGTTTCAACCATAAGTTAGGATGTAAGAAAACCGAAGAGAATTTCTAGTACCGGCTCTCGACATCGTTTTGGTAACGGTAATTTGATTAGTTTGAAAGAAACTTGGTTCGGAAGATTTAATTTTATCGTTTAAGTGGAAATATGGAGTTTTTTAATACGATTAAAGTTAGGAAACGAGAAAAATCGAATTATAAACTTAATTCAATTATAATTTTTTCCATCAAATTTTTTATGAAGTAATATTTGAGTACTAATATTAAAAACCGCTCTTCAAGAAAATATGGAAATTGGATGTTTGTATAAGTATGGTTTTCGTCGCCTATGCTTTTCTAAATTATCATATAACGGTGAAAATTTGAACTGTTGCGTGTTTTTACAATACTTCTGAGAATGGTTAGCTCGATAAAAAAACATTTGTAGAGCATAACTTAAGATAGTTATAACGCAAACGCAATAGCAAACCAGTGAAAATAATCAGAAGCAAAACCTTTATCTATACTTCATTTATTTATACACATGCACAATGTTACATCGCATGAGAACAAAAAGAAATAATGCATCAAATGCACTGGAATGACATCATCTCACTCATTTCTAACAAGTCACATGACTTTGACTTTTCAGTTCAATACCTTTAAGCGATTCGTCAGCATTTACACAAGAAGAAATTCAACTAGTCTACAAACCCTGACCTTTACAACGATTACTAGCAACTAGATACATTTTAAGACAAGACCAACAAAACAAACGATTAACTTTGTATTCATGATAATTCAGAGGTCGTCTGGAAGTCATTCGTACTTCTAACCAAGCCAATGTAGTGACCTACACAGTGGTGCTATCGGGACGTTTAATCTTAGGTACGATGAAGTAAGCATTTATATTTCTTGCGTAGGACATATGACTAGAAATAGACATACTCGTATCAGGACAATAATATTTGTTGCAGTTGTAAATCATATTTGTTGCAAGTAGTTTTTATTCGTATTGATGAAACCCTTAGGTCAATTGTGAAAAATATTCTAGGGAGGTTACATAATCGACAGAATGGAGACAATTGGGTTTTGAGTTTATCCTACAAAAGAGATTAGGTGAATTGTGATTAGTAATTAGCTCTTGCGCTAAATTAGGAAATAATTTAGACCTATGCCTTAATTATGCCTATGCCTAAGTCTGCTTACCATCCATTACCACTTTTTGACAGAACTTTAATTATACCACTACCTCTAAAAACAGAAGACTACAACAGCAAAAATCGATTCAACCTCTTCGAATGCTCCCCTACCCCTTCTTCCCAGTCAATATCCTCGTGATATTATAAACAAATATGACGTCATCAAGCCATTACAAACCGCCTATTTTCACATCCCCCACTCTAATTTACATTGACACACTTTTTCAAGCTCTCGAGTTGACGTTTGAAATAAGTGGGGATGCCTTTGTCAGCGTGTGGGACCGTTCTACTTTCCACCTGTCGTATAAGACCAGGCCTGTTGTTTTCTGACCGATTAAATGCGGTTTAAACGTCATATGAGAAGCTTTACGTAGACTGGATATGTCCTGTTACTAAAGAACGTCGATGAAAGCGAATGTTTGTTTTCCTGATTGATTTTCATCTGGTTAATATGAGGCTTGTTTTTTTTCATGTGCTAGTTAAATTTAGTAAATCAAAGCGTCGTTTCGGTCATCATGCCACTGCTGTTGTATTGTTGGGCGACATTAGTACGAAAAATTCGAACGTATGGAAATAACAAGTCTATATTACTTCTATAGAGCTCCTGTAGGATTCGAACGATACGATCGACATTAACGTATGTACTGTAAATTACTATCTAAAAGTAGGTGGTTGACAACGTAATGAGATCAACTTAAGCTCGTTTATATGCACATGAACTACAAAGCATTTTGATATAGCCTCTATACAAAATAAGGATGATTGCTACTTAACACTTTTGCTGCGGCAGCATTGGATTTAAACCTTCTACTAGTGCGGTACGAGACAAATACTGCCCGTATCTATATTTCCTGCTATGCGTTACGACCTCTATTTTGCCGTACCGACACCTGACTTTCAAAGACCATACAGACGTGGAAACTCCCCATATCAATGGTTTTTTTTGACAAATCGATAGGCTACCTCCTCGTGTATACCTAGCTGCGGTAGCCTCGGGTTCTCTATGATATTTCGAAAGATACAGAGATTTTACAAAACCAGTCATTCACGGCAATATATATGCCGTATAGCATAGAAGTGAAAAAAATCTAGTGATGGGGTTTACTTCTGAAATAACAATCGATATTTTAAATATATTCTTTATTATAGACACAAAATTAAAATTTAACAGTGTATAAATCAACATAATTCTTCTTAATTAGTCAACATAATAATTATTCTTGCAAGTATCGGCAATTTCAAAAATATTTAAACATAAAAATAAAAAGCAGTCACATGTACATACTAAGTACAAATACACTAATTAATAAAAATGGATTTTCTAAATTTTGGTCCATATTAAGGTACTAAATTATTATAATTACTTTTGAATCTATAATGAGATCACACAATATTAGGAACATTAATTTGACGAAATAAAATAAATATTAAGAACGTCGGTGTAACCATACGGCCAGCACTAGCGCAAACTGAGGCGCCGCGCGGACGCATGCAGTAAGGCGCGGGGTTGGGGGGGTACGGCAAGATAGTCGCCGTACCGCACTGAATAAAAATACTTACCGTACTGTGCGTTACGGCAACTATTTTGCCGTATATTATTAGTGTACAATATTATTATATTAAAAGCAATAATATTGAAAAGATCACTGTCTCTTTCCTACACGTACGGGAACATAGTTAGATCACTCCCGCACCGCGCGCAAAACAAGGACACCGAGCTGTCGCACTGGCTGACCGTCTAATACGGCAAAATATTTGCCGTAACGCAGCGAATGTGTTAAAGAGACTATCTGAGCATCGACCGGCTTGAGCTCGCTACAAGCCGCTTGCAGTGCATTTAATGAGAACTTAAACGGTTAAGTGCTTCCTCTATTAGCCAAATGAGGGAATTAACTTCGCTCTTAGCTTACAAATTTAAAATAGTTTCGTCTTAGGATGAATTTTAGTGTAAGTTGAATTTAAACATCTTTACACCTTGAATTTCTTAGTAGTAATTATATACACCGTGACTTTTAGGTCGTTTTAAAAAAGCAGCCCAGTTCATGTATCCAATGACTAGTAAACGTTTATAATAAAAAAATATGTTTTTTTTAAGATTTGAATGAATAAAAATATTATTCATTATTATGACACAAGGCAGTTTTACGAACACTCTGTAGTGAGCGCGGTCCGAACCTTGTGCCAAAGGGGCCGCGCGGGCGGCGCGGCGGCGTCTTATCACAGGTCATTCACCTTAGCGTAAAACAGCTGTCTTACTATTGCAATCATAATGTTCGCAGTAAGTTTGTAGCATGTATCTTCAACAGTTTGATACGTAAACATTTTTAACAGGATGTTTCATATTTCCAATGTATTATTTATTTTTTTCATGCATATTATTTTAATTAATGATAAAAAAATTATATTCGCGCCTAGAGGTATTTTATGACGGATACATTGTGTGGACGACTTTTTTAAAACGACCTAAAAATCACGGTGTATTTAATACTTGTATCGAAGAATTGCGTTTTTCAACATTTTTCAAATAATATGGTTTATATCCTAACCTCCATGTGAAATGGGACAGTCATTTTAAATTGATTACACAAATGAAATTGATAATGGCAAAAAAACATATCTTTCATGCCTGAAAGTACTCAAACATTGAAAAGAGACACAAAACACGACAGCCTTTGAAACATCTCGACTTCCTTCTTATCTGACACAATAACTTGCTAATAAATCAACACACATACAGGGGTTACACGTAACTTTGTAAATTAACTTACAGAAATGTTCCATTTGCAATAACTTACGCGATGACGTTGCAATAGTGGGGTAAAGCGTCGTTTACACGTCGCGACTGGGCGGCGCCAGATAAATTACTTGTACAGTACATCTTAATTATGTTTGTTGATAATGAATATCTTCTCGGGGGAATTGTGGTGGAGTGGAATTGTACACGGGTTTATTTTGTAATTTTAAGAGTAAGATAAGGGGTAGCGTTGTATTTGTGTACTGTTTTACGTTGTAGACTTTCTTTTAAAGTTACCTGTCACGAAAAAAAATAACTTTGATAAGATTAATTCGTTTCCGGTCGATCTGTTATTCTTGCTTTTATGATAAGAATAGCTGTTGCCCGCGACTTTGTACGCATTTTCCCGAAAAACGAAAAAAGTGAGGATGAAAAATCGATTATGGCCGATTCTCAAAACTACTTAATATGTTCAAAAATTTCATAAAATCAGTCAAGCTATTTCGGAAAAGTATTTTAACTAAACCCGGATTTTTATACATTTTATATATTATACAAGGTCAAAGTAAGCAGTTTGTGTGCTATCTTCGATATAAATTTAAAATTAAAGTTTAAATTGCAATTAGTTGAAGTTACTTAGTAATCTAGCAATGTGGGTGTTTTCAAAACGGGCGCCAAATAAGTTGTTCTGTTCAATGTCTACGAAAACACCGTCTTGAATCATCGACAAAGTTTTTAATTTCAAATTATAATTGTTTTTCACCTAAGTTGGTTTTGTTTTCTTTGTGCATTTTTTATTTAACTCTTTTTGACTCAAATACAGTATTAAATTTAAAGTGTTTTATTTAATATGTGTTATTTTTATCAGAACTGTAATTTGTCTATAATCACACATTAACGAGAGTCAAAGACTCTCGTTAATGTGTGATTATGTACATTTTTTTTAAGCAGATTTTTTTTTAAGCAGCTTCAAAATAGTAACTTGTTTCTAATGAAAAATTACGACATTCCAACACTTTAGTACTTTACTAAAGTGTACTAAAATAGTTTTGTACTGTTTTATTGTCAAGAGAGCTTTGTAGATTTTTTTTTAAGCAGCTTCAAAATAGTAACTTGTTTCTAATGAAAAATGACGACATTCCAACACTTTAGTACTTTACTAAAGTGTTGGAATGTCGTCATTTAGTACTTTACTAAAGTGTTGGAATGTCGTCATTTTTCATTAGAAACAAGTTACTATTTTGAAGCTGCTTAAAAAAAAATCTACAAAGCTCTCTTGACAATAAAACAGTACAAAACTATTTTAAACTATTAACCCTGTAGTTTACCCTCCTAGCACTATCTCCTTAAGTGGAGCTATTGCAGTTGTAGAAGCAAGATGCCGCTCTACATTTTAGTGCGCTATCTCTCTTCCACAACTGTGTTTCCACAACACAATGATGTCACATTAAGAGGTGGTGGTAGGGTCCTTGGTCAAGTAAAATAAATCCGTTGTAAAGTAAATAAATCGGGCCATCAAGTTGAGCGGTAGTTGCTGTTCGCAAATCGTGAACATTTTTCTCAGAAACGACTAAATCAATTTCAATGCAGTACGTACGTCTTTTATTACTGCATGCTGGATTTATAAAAAATAACGAGGTTTGTGTTGTATTGAATTTATTTTTATGTGTATTTTATGAAGTTAGTTGGTTTACAGTTGTTTTCTACCAGTATTTGATTTTTGATAATAGTTTTTATTTTTGTTTAAAAACTACATTATAAAAGCTCTATAACGAGACGATCTTCGACAACTAAAAAAAAAACGCTTAAAGCTTGAACTAAGTTCAAATTGGAGTAAACAAATATTAATCCCAACTTCGTTTATGATTGAATCATACCTAAATTTTGAACATTCTGATTCAAATCACATGCCTCGGAAGGTCGGTATAATCCAAGCAATTGGATAGCGGTATTTGATGAACAAGAGCCGCTAATTATGATGGCGGCCCTGTTATTAACGTTCTCTAGTGAATCCTGATCGTCTGTCTGTAATTTAAATTTAATATTATTATTATAATTTGTATTTTTTTTTTTTCTATTGTTTACTAAATAATGAAATATTTGTTTTATTAATTTATAAGGCACTTAAAATAATTACAGTTTATCTGAGTTTTTTGCGGTTTTCTCTCTTGTTAATGTTAATTTTACTTTAAGTTATGTGGAAGTAAACGTTAAATGTTCAACTGTCAACATTATGATGATTTTGGTAAAAAGCTTAATGTATAATATGTAATCTTGTTTAAAACAGCTAATAATTATAATTTTATTGGAAACTTCTTTTTAGAATTATTTCAAATGTTAGATTACAACTAATTTTACAGAATAGTGCTCACAATAATTATGCCAAATGCGAGATACCTATTATTTGACACAACAAAAACCAACAAATAATTACATCACGGTATAAGAAACATCAACATTAATAAAACGTCTACCCATCAATCCTTATTACGTTATACCCATAACCATTTTATCAAACTCTAAGCTACAATATCTATCTTGATCAATAACGATCTTGTACTAAGTAAAGTAATAGTTTAAGCTCCACTGCACACTATTACGGGAACCGACGCATCAAGTAATGCAAGACGACAGGGGTCCCTAATGAAACTTAGAAGCAACTTAGTCCGCGTTCAAAGCAATAGTATAGACGTATAGTCTGCTACTACAGTTTATGTTCAGGACCTGTAGATAAGTTGCATTTCTCTGAACGCTATTGGTGACGTCTTATGTATTGAACTGACAGGTCAAAGACAATAAATAATATATAAATATTTCTCAATATTCACACAACGCCATCTAGACTCAAGTTAAGCATACTTAGTAGCTTGTATTATGAGTACGCGATAAATTACACCCAGACACTGAACAAATGATCATGCTCATCACACAAATATTTGTCCTGGGTGGGAATCGAACCCACAATCTCCGGTATAGCAGTCAGGGTCACTAACAACTAGACCAACAGGCCCATCAAGACACGTCACTTGCCAATGTCATTCACATATGAAGCTCTCTAACAAAAAAATACAGTGTCTCGACCCTATTTTGAGCCTCAGTATGATCGTAAAACAAGACAGTACATAGATATTTTTAATCAGCAATCTACGGATAGCATAATAAAACAGAAATAACATATTGTTGTTTAAGAATAATTCATAAAGTGAACACATATGGAAGTACAATATACTGCGTAACGCTCACTCACAATCGTTAACTGATTATACATTTAGTTAGAACGCGGTCTTAGTTGAACTCAAACTTAGTGTAGTTTATGGAGATTTAAAGGGTTATCAGATGGGAAAAGTTTGTTCTGGGGAAACACCTCTTTGAGCAATTTAGTACTGTTGCAGTTTAGGAAGCAAGTTGGCGCACTATACTGCTTAGAACGGAATCTTATTTACGCAACTATCTTCTTTAGAAAGCTGTCCTCAGACGACCCCTCAAAATGTGAATGGTAGATTTTGAAAAAATACCTTAGTCAAAGGTTTTTTTTTTCAAAATCTGCTGTCTAACAAATGCACAGAAATTAAACATTTGCTTGCATTTAGAACAAAAAATACAATAAAAAATAAAACAAAATCAAAGGTTTTTACTCGAGTACTTTTCAGGCACTTTTAAAACGTTAGTGACTCTATTATTACTTTCTAATATCTATAACTTTGTAAATTAATGTTTGATTTTGAATTATTATGCACTTACATTTCAATTTGGCCTTATAGATCCGAATGATGCCTTTATCAACACGTAAAAAATTGACAAATGAATTTAAAAAGAAGAGCGATATTTTCTTAACTATCACAAAGAACTGCAGGTGTCATTAGGAAAGCATTTCTCATTGTGCTATGACACCTAAAGCAAAGATGAAAGGTGTGAGAAATAAAAGAAAGAAAGAAAAGCTCTTTCTTTCAAAATGTCCGATGTCCTCATAGTAAAATAGGTCACATAGACCACTGTATTACGAAAGAGTTCTTTGACAAACAAGGTATGTGAGTACGAAAACTTAGTGGATTACTGTCTGTTAAGACTGTTTCGTCAAATTTCCAAAGTCGATGTAATCCGCAAGTTATACAAAAATGTGGTATTTAATCATTTTTTTCAGTAGATTTAGACATGTTAAGATTTTATATTGTCATAAAGATATGACGTCATTTAAAATTGATATACCATCGTAAGTTTTTTAATAATACTTTTTATTTAGCAATTTATTTACAAATCCTATGAATACTATAAACGCGAAAGTTTGGAAGTATAGATGGGTGGATGTTTGTTACTCTTTCGCAGTCAAACGGCTAGAGCAATTTTGTCGAAATTCGATATGTAGTTAGCTGACACCTCTGATTACCATTTTATAGGGCTTTGGGCTATTTAACTCACTGCTAGTTAGATATATATCGTACTCTATTACTTAAAACATGTTTAAAATAGCAAACAAATGTAATTTAAGCCACTATTAAAGCCACGGCTCATTTAAATTTCCTAAACAAGATCTTGACTTTTTGCCAAGTCTAGCTACGCTTGTAAATAATAAAAGATAACTTTCTAGATATTGCGTTCCTGGTCTGAATGTTGATTTTATTCAACGATGAATAAGTTAGTCGGTCGTGGTTAATTTTATATTATAAGAAGACGGGGTAGTAAAATTTAATTCGTTAGAAAGTACTAATATTTGTTTACAAAGATTTTGTGCCATATTAAAATCGTTTGATTTCGACAAGAGATAGGTAGGTACATGTCAAATAATGTAATGTAGCTATAATAGAGTCACTAACGTATTAAAAGTGCCTAAAACGGTCTCCCGAATGAAAAACCTTTTGAATTTTTTTTAAATATATTTCCGTTCTGAATACAGATCTAAAAATATCTAACTTTTCAGACCCAAAACTCCTACTACAATAAAACGACTACAATTTTCTCTTTCGAGAATTAAATTACACTCGCATTAAATCTAACTACTAAACCAGCAAATTGGTTTTGCTCAACTTTTCGGTAGGCGAAGAGATTACGTCATAAAACAAAAGAGGATCACTCATATCATCGAACGTTCATATATAAATGGAAGTGCCTCTATTTGCCGTTCATGTCACCAGGTGGCCATATCATCGTTTCTTGAAGTAATATTATTGAAAATGTGAATACGTGACAGTGTACGGCGAGGCCGCAGCGTAGAGCGGCGTCTTCCTTTCAGAAGTAAGAAAATATTACGTCATTGCTCTGTTTATCGCAAAACTTACTGTTTCCCGTAACTCTCAGTCCGTCAAATACGATATACTCTAAAATTTTCTAATTGGTTTCAAGAAACACAGAAGACGGCAAAAAGACAAATTTATCTCGTGGTTAGTTAAATTCGTGCGTTTCAAATATGTCAAAAATTTTATTTTATCTTTCAATCGCAACTCGGGCGTAACCTCAGTACCTCTTCCTTCGACTTCCCCTTACTCTATCACTCATAGCCTCGTGTTTGCCTTCCTAATCCTTCACTGTCCGCGCAAATTCAGTTACATGTTCCCACGGGTCTCTTTTAGTAGCTCCAACACTCTAACTTGGTCTCTGGGCGCCATGATGGTTTGCGATTGTCTTTATGGCTTAGCGTACATATGAGTTCATTCTCGGTTAGACGAAGTATCTGAAGACTGACGTGGAGTGGGAGTAATAACAAAAGATTTTTCAAAGATTTTTTTTGCATGAATTCATTTGTTTTTTTTTCTTATATTTATTTATTGGTATAGGTACAACGTATAACTGTCAGCGATGGAAATTGTATGTAAAGTATTACTGTGAGCAACAGAAATCGCTGATGATAGTAAAATTTACAAAGTGTCAATCAATGTTTTTTAAGTGAGATGATGTAAATTAATCACACACGTGATGTAAAAACGGTTTAAATCATTTCATTTTGCAAATTCATCTTTTCTTAATTTTATATTTTTCATAAAAATTCATCTTTTCATCATACGATACCACCAAACAAAGGTTAACTTGTAATGTAATAAAAACATAATACATTATACAAATTATAACCAAGTGGAGATAGCACCATTGTTAACCACTTACGTGACCCAGCTCACGAAACTTTCCGTAAACAAGGACCAAAAGGACCAAAAAAGCCCATTCCACCGTGAAACGGTAACTCCGGGTCCGCAACGAATTTAATTAGAAGAAATGGGGATTTCTTGTATATATGTAGAAGGTTTTCAATTTGTTGGTCAATTGTACTTAATTTTCGAGGCTCTGTTTTTTAAAGGCGGGTTTTAAAATAAGGTTTTAGGACACATAAGAAGCAATTTATTTTTATTTTTTAAAGACAGTGGTAGTATAACTGGTACTAGTCTACTAAGAGTGCAGTTTTAGGAAAAGTTATTTCGTGATTTTTCATTTAACAAAACCTATCAAGCGTGAATTCTCAATATACAATAACGCAAACATTTCATAGACACTGACATCTATATTCTCAAATTGACATCAAAATTTAACACAATTTCAAGACATGAATATTTAATACAATTTGCTCTGTGATACAAGATATTTCGGCAAACATTTCTCCTTAACATAATTAAACTTTATACAAAGCCTCTTTGAAATAAATAGATCCACCTTTGAACCAAAATTAGTATTCCGTCCACTGTCCCCATGACGCTATGAAAATGCCAAAGATATGAGAGTATTTTTTCTTGTGATGGAATAAAATCGACATAATATAGGTATTGTGTATTCTAGGCATTGTTGTTATAGACATAAATATCACATTGCTTTATATTAATTCATATTGCGGTGGCTTGGTGTCACTGAGCAAAGACATACAGTGTGTATATTCTTAAACAGTGATTGTTTTTTGTTCCCTTTTATTACACTTTGTTATTATTTTACTTCATGTTTAGTATAATATTGTTTTTTGACCTGTCTATATTATCACCAGTTTTGATAAGAAAATGAAACAAAAAGAGTTATTTTAACAATCGATCGTCAAAGACGTACAACATTAAACCAGTGCTCATAAATTACCAACATCAACAAAAAGTTGTCATTCCGACAGTTTTTAAAAAAGCCGACCAAAACCACCAATTTTCACTGTGGTTCAGAGATTACAGTGGACGTACACTTCACACGTAGAGTCACGTACGAGAATATTCCGCCGGTCACAAAGCCTGGCTAATCTAGGCGACAACAGACAAATTGAACATTGCATCCGTTGCAAATTTTTGGCACCGTTCGCGTCCGGACGAAATCACGACGATACGCAAACGTGATACGCTAACAAACGGTCCGTTTTGAATACGCACCGAATCGGGTCGTATACGCGTCCGTTTTAGTTCATTTAGCTTTGTCGAAATCAAAATTTAACGTTGTTTCCTATTTGCGATTGCAGCTTTGTTTATTAGAGCTCGTTAATGCTTGTTTATACGTTCAGTAGTAATAATAGTTAATTGCGATTGTGAATGTGCGTGTGAAGTGGAGTGCGACTAAGCTTTTATGAATTTCCGTTAAATTTTGTGTTCATTAGATGATTATTGAAATTGTTTTATACATAAAATCGGCTTTTCATATTAAATACATTTATGTAGCTCAATAGTATATAATGGTATCGGATACCCGTATATTCAAATAGAGACTTCGATGTGTAAAAGCTATTCAAAAATGGTAGTCAAAAATATCTGCTCAGTAGAAGTTGAAATCGAGCACTTTGACTGTAAGGAAAGCATTTAGTTACAAATATATTTGTAACTATAACTTTCCTGAGAGATACTGTCGTGCTCACAGAATACCTCAGAAAATGTCAAGGCGAAGAGCAATTAAACTTGTAATATAATGTAATTGAAGCGTCTACAGCAAACGTCAACACAATCTAACTTGTTTGAGTGTGTTGGACTTGCCGTGACGTCATTACGGGCACGGCCATGTTGCTCAACTTGACCTGTTACCTAAACAACTTAAATGAGTTTTAAAGTAACCGTGATATTATTTGTAGGTTGGCAGTAATGTTGGGAATGTCGCGGCCGAACAATAATAAGACTAAATTTGTAGACGTTGTTGTGCTTTTTAATTTACACAAATACCAATTTGAGAATGCATATGTTAGTTTTACAGTTATATGAGCTTTTTTTTTTCGTTTTTGTGGGGAATAATCAAATAGGATTCAAACCTTTTTTCTTAAATTTTCTAAGACATGGAAAATTCTGAGGGAAAATGAAGAAGAACATCGTAAGAAACCTTAGTAGGAAACCCCGGTCTTTGACAATCGTCTATCCTAAGCAATCATTATAATTATTATTGCCATGGTGTTTAATGCTATTTTATAGTTTGTATGAGAACTGAAAACTGCTTATCCGTATGCCTAACATACGTTAGTATTGAATGCAGTCACGATTATTTCAAACTTTAAACAAATTTTATCGTACATTTTAATATAATGTGTGCGAATTAAAAAACGTTTTGCAACTAACTGCATTATTTTTACAGAAACTCACTAGAAATGCAAAATGCCATTTCTGCTCATGAATTTTACTCATTACCAAGCCAAACGTTTGCAATTGCGGACACAATTTAAATGCAGCACCTGTGAATTTTAGTTTACTAATTTTACAAAAGTTTTTATTTCATTATTTCTTTTAAACGTGTTCGAAATAGTCTCTATTTTTTTCAGAATAAATGTTTTAATGATGTCTATTATGTTTTGTTATAGTTTTAAATATCTCTGTATTCACCTAGAGTACTAAGAATAAAATCATCTTTAAGCAACTCGTTTTTGAAAACAAAAGAACGATGATAAAGTATATCAAGGCTGTATCAAAGTAATATTTTCTATATAAATATTTGAGATTACCTTATATATTATTACACTCCAAGCAATGCCCTTAACATGAACAGCATCGACCATGTATTTCTATCGAAACATCACATTGAGTCTGGAGAATGGTATTCCAATTTCTACACTTACATGCCACATACTAATTGTAACATTTACATATATTACGAATACGAGCAATATTTCTTCCCTCTAAAACGTGAGTAGGTAAGTAATCAAAACAAAGTCGCTTCCCGTGTCTGTGTGTCTGTCCCCTATGTATGCTTAGATCTTTAAAACTACTCAAGGGATTTCGATGCGGGCTTTTTTAATATGTAACGAAGTTATAAACAAATTCATAGACTTCATGTCAATATTCTGCTTCATGTGTAGCAGTTTTTGAAAATTATTTTTTTTCCAAATGTAGCATCAATACAAAGTTTCTAAGAAACCAGCTCTCAATATGTAAGATAAACTTTCAAACTCGCTCGGTAAAATGCACTCAATTCAGTTCTAGTGAACCAGATAAGCTAAAGTTTTACATTTTAGAAGTATAATGTCTTAAAGTTTTTATCTTAAAAATACATATGAATATGTAAAATGCCCTTTTTATTCGAGATTGGTTTCTGTCACAGCGTAATATAAGATTCTATTTATAAAAAGAAAGAAAGAGATAATTTACTCTTGCTTAGAAGCCAGTTTACAGTAACAACTACTTTTTAATGATTATTATTTATACGTATTAACCTTCCCGTTGAAACATTCTACCTATTAAAGAAGCTGCATCAAAATCCATTGCGTAGTGTTAAAGATCTAAGCATACATATAGACGGACAGACGCGGAAAGCGACTTTATTTCATACCATGTAATGGTGATATGCAACCTTTTTTAATCACTAACTGTGGCTGTATCAGATCTCTACGTAGAAAATAAAAAAAAAATGTTTCTCTAAGTAAAATGAAAAGCAATACATCAGACTTCCATTTTCATTCTCCTATTGTTACAAAAGTTATTTATGTCTTTGAATCAAGAATCTTTCGAGTAAGGTAACCGTTGAACACTTAAGGGACTTGCGTGGGTGCGGGTCACCACACAACCCTAAGAATTTTAATCAAAATAAAATGCTACACATTTGTATTTATACCAAGTAAATGGAGCTCGAACGTTTAAAGATCAATGCTCGTATTACAAAGATGTATACCGAAGCACCGAAGGGCTTTTGTTAATGTTTCTGTGGGTAAAACTTTTTACTAAGTCATACATTATGAGAAATTATTTTTTTACAAAGCCCGATGTTTACTCTAACTGAAATTAAAAAGTTCTAAGTTAGGGATTAAGATTGTTAAGAGTTTATCGATCGACACGACACTTTTGCTCCACTCGGTGAGCTGATCAAACCGTTTAACTGTGTTTAACCTCAAATTTGTTTACTGTATCAATTAGAAGCCCATTAGAATGTTCTTTATACCAAACTACACATCCAGGGCAAACCGAGCTAGACAACAAAAATATAATATTCATAAACAATCTTCCTACATCTGACAACCCTTTCAAATTAGCTACGTAACCAAGAAATCATTTTTGAACTAAATCGGAAACTTAGTATTAGTCAGACATGTATATTGTTGGAACTGACAATTTAATAATAGCCATAATTAATTACAATAGCAATGTCATTTTCATAATTAATAGAAATGCACCGACATATAAATGACCACATAATATGTCACCAAAATAGAGACCTGTCGAGGACAATACTACACATTTAGTCTATAATACAAATATGTCATTAATGTGTCTAATTATTAATGCAAATTACTACTGTCTGTAATTAATTGAATTCCTTCGCAATACGTGGTTAGTAATATGCGGTGAAAGATAATTATTATTCCATGTGTGACGTTTGATTGTCTGCTCGATTTGCATACTATCCTAATATCACGAATTTGACAGTAAACCTGTATGTCTATTTTGCTTTCACGCCTGAAACCACTTTGCCAACTTTGGTGAATTTGGTAGGTATAGATTTATTGTTTGAACTGTAAGAAAGGGCTGTTATAAAAATATTATAAGCTACATTTTACCGCAAGAAACGTTTTAAGTGATAAAGTGGTTTTCTTAACTTCTCTGTGTGGTTAATTGCAAGATTCTATTCTTCGGTAAAACAAAAAACCTTTTTACCGGGGATCCGACTAGGAAGCACTGCAAAATACGACGATACTTAAAAACAGGATCCATTAACCTATAGACTATATTCGTGTCACAATTACGATAGGCAAAGTAAGTTTTAACTAGCCCATAACACCTACAATATAGGCTAGCTAAATATGATGTAGAAGATTGGATATGAGTGTACTATTGGCAATGTGTCAAAGTCCACAATATTTGGCTCATCGCCACGCCACCCTTGTAACTTTAATGAGGTATAATAAAATATTTTTAGTGTCGCGGCTCTCAAATATTGAGACAGTTAAAAATATTCTTTAATAACTATGACATTACTTGAGGTAATGTAACGTAATACGCTCAAGAAAGTTCTATAAGTCATTCTAAAGCGTTACCAGCCAAGAAAAAAAAAACATTCTAATTTCTTTAAAAATATTGAAAAAGTCATGTCGCTTGAAATGTTATATCGGGTGCCTCTTCAAAACCCTCAAAACTCACAACAAAACAAAAAACCAAAAACAAATGTTGGCAAATACGAAAACATCTCTTCAATTTTAATGAGTAAAGTTTTAAGAACATTCTTGAACGGTACCTAGATATATTTCTCCTTACGTTTTCAAATAACTCGAGTGGACATAAGAAAATTGGCTTAGCTGTGGGATTTCCAACACACCGTCAGACGACTTACTACCACCTCTTAAAGTAATATTATTGCAGTTGTGAAAAAGAGACACTGCTCTACGTAGCTCTACGCCTTGTACAACTCTCTCGTTCCCACAACAGCATTTTAGGAAGTGGCGGTAGGTCAGGTTATAGGCTATTTTTAGCATTGGCAGAACGACGATTTTGGCATGATGCCATGTATTTAAGCCTGCCCTAAATATACTGAAGCCACTGAATTAAATATAAATCGTGAGAGAAATTGTTATGCGGCCCGATAATACTCTGGAACGGTTTAGAAAAAAACTTTTCTAATAGAATGGTATTAGGAAAGAGGAGAAAGTCAACAAATATATGGCTTCCTTTTATGGAAATAAGTAGGTAAGTAGTTTTAGGCTGAAATTCGAATATTTAAGTGAACAAAGTATTTAATAAGTAACTTAATATGAACAATTTATATTTTTTGTGTAAACATTATGAAAGACGATGAAGATGTTTTGTTTCATAAATGAATTTTCCGAAGCAATAAATAATTATTTTAGGTAGCTATTTAATTAAGTACACAAAATATCACTTGAGATAATTCGTTTAGATAGACGCGGGCATAATTAAATTATATACAAATTGCTTTTAAGGAAAGAAAATGGAAATGCCGAGCTGAATAACGTTATTTGAAACGACGCCATTCAGACTTTTCGGGAATGAAAACAGACTTAAAACTTCAACTTGTATTTTAAAGACTTGAAAAAACAGAAATGGAAATAAGGTAGATAAATATTAAATGTCTTTATTACCTACAGTTTCTTCAGCAGCAAGAGCACAGGAAGTGGGGTGTTGTCTGTTGTATTTCGACCTTCGAAAGGCGATACTCAGTAGCCCATTTTGTATACATATACAATTATTGATTTTTATTTTTATAGTCAAACGGTTTGGTAGGAGAGTCGTATAGTAGGTAAAATAAATTGTTTGTAATAAAGAACATAATTGTACATTAGTGGCTGAAACTCTAAATAAGGCCTAATTAGGGCTTCCAAAAATTATTTCCACATCCATATATAAAATACAGTCCATTTAATACTAAAGTACCTAATGCCCAGGCCATAAAAGGCAACTCTTTCATTCCCACTTAATTCCAGAAAAAATAAGTGCGGTCATCCTTAATCTGGGTTTACGGTTCCAACATAAATGCGACGTTTTAAAGACAAAGGGATATAAAAGTCGGTTAGCAATCCCTCTGAGTGACCTACCGTAGGGGTGTAAACAGGTTTAAGCTAGGACATTCATCATGTAAAAAGTTTAGGGACCTACACTTCATGTTTGTTTTGAAATGGATGGTAGTGTAGAAGTCCTTTGAAATTGATAGAAGGGATTAATGGGATGGGATTTGTGTTACGTCGTCATTAAAGAGTTTCTTGCGTTTTTTTCAAGTTTACAACAGTTTCTTTTGCTCGAGAACAGAAAATGTAGATATTGTTGAGGTTGGATTTCAATATTCTTAAGGTTTTTTTTGGATTCATATTATGACAAAAATGTGTGATTATTTAAAAAAATCAACCTCTTTAAAAACACTTGGAAAAATCAGGTAACAAAATTACATAAAATCTAATAAACCACAAAATATTTCTAACTCTATTTGAAAAACGTAACTTAATAAAGAAAACACGTGACAAATCTTATTTACTCAGGGAAAATTGAGAAAATAGTCGAAAGAGAGTTTCTTAATTAAATCTCTAGACCTTGGCTGGCTATTTCCAATTAGGTCGGTCCACGTCGATCGATGGACTCTTAAAGCCGGTGACGAAAAGTATCTTGGAGCTTCAACGTAAAGGAAAAAGAAATACTGGGATGAAAATGTCTATTTGAAAAAAGAAAAAGGTACAAATAATGATATATGAATTTGTTTATTTACTTCTCTTCATGTTCCAAACGCAGACCTAGTTTATGAACATTTTAAAACGTATTCTATTCCTTTTAATAAAAAAAAAATCATCATTTGTTATGACCAAAACGTAGCACGTTTTTTAGCATACTCTTTATAAACATACAAAAAAGCGGTTCGCTAGTGCAGCAAAAAATATGTTCAAAATGTTGTTGGAGGCTAACTTCACATCGATCCTCATGAGGATTGGCAGATAATACTAAAGATCTACCGCCACATTTCAAAGTAATATTATTGCAGTTGTAGAAAAAGACGCAAGACTTTTGACAAACAGTGCCAATTACAAAAAGAGAGACCTAAGCCTTTGTACACCTAGTCTCATTAATGCGGGTCAGTTGTACAGCAGTGCTTGCGACTGGGCCTTTAAATCCGAACTCGGATTAACCTGTCATCAGGGCTCATGCTAAGAGGTGAATTTGCCATGGGTCGCCGTTATCGAAATCGATAAGGAGAACTGTAAATATTGCAGTTGTGAAATAGAGACGCCTCTCTGCGTCATGTAGGACCTTAGTACTTCACACCGCCTCTCTTGAGGGTATACAGATATTACTTATCCTTGAAAATTTTCTCCTGCTATTTCCTAACCCATACATATTTTAATAAATGCGCATCAGTTACTGAACCAACCTTACCTTTTTTGAGAAAATCGCCAATGAACGCTGCGTTCTTAAGGACGGTGATAGTAGCCTTAATATTATAGTTATGTAACCACCCAAACCAATCATGAAAGAAAAGTGAATATTTTCCTTTATTAAAACTAAATAAGGAGGATCTTCTATTAGAAAGTGCTGTAGAGATATAAATTATATCGTACTTTAAGAAGGCATCTGAGTTTTGATTTTATCTACTACTAGATTCCGCGCGCGGCTCCGCCCGCGTGGTGCGTTAACTCGCAATAAAAAGTAGCCTATGTCACTCAGTGAAGATGCGGCTTTTTAATGGTGAAAGAATTTTCAAAATCGGTTCAGTAGTTTCAGAGATTACCCATTACATACAAACTTACAAATTTTACCTCTTTATAATAATAGTATAGATTATTGTATTAATTTGATGACGAAACTTGATCGTCGCATCGTCATATCGCAATTAAATAACTTTTGATTGTAAATCTCGGTTAATTTAAAAATCTACCTAAAACCCAGTTCAAACTCAGTAGGTATAGCTGTGCTTACAAACTTACGTAAACATTACAAATATACCCAGAACTCTTGAAAATTTGCAATCGTTGAAACATCCCACATACTTGAACAGCGTTCATTTATTTTTACATGAACAAATCTGTAAATACACCAGCCGTCCGCTATTCCAACGGACCGTTAATTTCAGGCCGCTTTTGTTTATAAAGGCAAGCATTTTTACAAACCTGGTAACATGTGTGGGGTTCGACAGTAATTCTTAAAAAGGTTGACAAATATGGTTACAGACCCACGTTTTAATTAAATAATGGGTCTTTTTGCTGAATAATATATATTTTCTGTTACAAAAATATGTGTCGAAGACGGTTACAAACTATCTGACCGGTATTTTTTTGAAAAGTCGTATGTTTTCTTATTGATTCCTTATATTTTGAATTTATCTCATTATTAATTGTTAAGTATCTTAAGAATTGTTAATTTAAGCTAAATATCATTTTAAAACGTATTTACTCTCTAAATTTAAGAACTCTTTAATTTAAAAATACCCTAACTTCCGTTTGTAAAACTGTTGGTGTTTAAATTTTGTTATTATGATTTCATAATAGCTGTTTATTGATCTTAAATCATTACCGTTTGTTTATGATAATTCTTATTGGATTATTTGACTAATTTGCAATGTAATTCCTATTAGATTTAGTTACTATAAGGTTTTTGTACCGAGTAAACACGTGACGTATTTCCGTCAACGGTCAGAGTTGTTGTGGAGCGAGTGCGCGGTGGGGAGAACCCCTTTACAAAAAGTGCGCATTCGTTTGTGCTTGAGTCGATCTTCGGATTCGACTCGATACAGAGCACTAGCTCCCGACAAAACTGTCGGTTTACACGGTACAGTTTAAAGCTTGGCTTGCTGTATATAACATAGCTTGAACTTAACGTTCGCTGTGGGGTGGCTTTGCCACCATACCAACGTTAAAAGTCCTCGGACTGGTTGGGTCTTTATTTTTGTAACAATTTTGTAAATTTGTGATTATTTTGTGAAATAACTGTGTGTAATAAACCTCGTTTTGTAAATAATTTAGTTCTTCTAAATTCCTGGAAATGGGTACTCCCAATCCAGAGGGTGTACCTCCCCTCTCGGCACCTGATCCTACATCAGAAGTGGGATCAGGTTTGGAGCAGGAATCTCAAACTGAGAACCCATGGCGAGCATTGCTCGAGCTCCAGACCCATAATATGGCTCAACTAATTGAGGCTATAAGAACGCCCACAACTTCTTCGTCTGTGATACGATTGCCAGACTTTAACCCTGATGTTCCTGATGCTAGTGCTCGTTCATGGAGTACCACTGTAGATATCTGCCTGTCAGAAAACCCACTACGAGGTGGTTCCCTTATTATTGCGCTAGGCAAAGCCTTAAAGGGTAGTGCTTCCTCATGGCTATCCCAGGTGTCTTATCCTGGTATGACCTGGTTAGACTTTAAGAGTCTCTTTTTATCCCGTTATGACGTGTCAGACACTGTTACTGCTTCGCTGATAAACCTCCATAACAGCCAACCAAAAGAAGGAGAATCGTTAGCGTCATATGCCAGTCGATTGGTCACTTCCCTGATGTCCAGATGGAATAGCCTGAATATTGAGCAAATTGCTGTTTCCACTGTGATAGCGCATGTTTCCAAGTTCGATTCCCGTGCTCACCGTCTAGCATTCACTGCCCATATAGATGATAGGCATAAGCTTCAGCAAGAGTTGAGTGTACTGTCACATTATAAGAGGAAATGGAAAACTGATTCCTCTGAGCATTCTGATTCCCCTGAAAATAAGTGATTCAGACCAGCTTCGGTGATATGCCATTCCTGCGGCATACCTGGGCACAAATCGACTGCCTGTCGTAAGAAGGATGTCAATGTTGATGCCAATGTTAATGTTGATGATGATGATGATGATGATGATGATGATGATTTTGTTACTGACATATCATAGCTACAATTTGCACGATGTATATCTTGACTCAGGTTGTCTATCTGGACTTGACGCCGATGAGGGTTGTCTATCTGGACTTGACGCCAATGAAGGTTGTCTATCTGGACTTGACGCCAATGAAGGTTGTCTATCTGGACTTGACGCCAATGTGGGTTGTCTATTTTGACGCCGTGGGTTGTCTATTTTGACGCCGTGGGTTGTCTATTTTGACGCCGTGGGTGGTCTATTTTGACGCCGTGGGTTGTCTATTTTGACGCCGTGGGTTGTCTATTTTGACGCCGTGGGTTGTCTATTTTGACGCCGTGGGTTGTCTATTTTGACGCCGTGGGTTGTCTATTTTGACGCCGTGGGTTGTCTATTTTGACGCCTGTGAGCCGTATCTCATGGTGTGATACGACTAGCAAAGCTTGCCTGTACATTTATTTGAGCTATGAATGTCCGTATATTTGATTGCTTATGATTAGCGTTTATGACTTATTCAGGATTTTTCTTTAAATCATTTTTGTTTGTCAGAAAGGCCGAACAATATTTTCAGACACACTTATTGTTACAGAAATACACGAGGACGTGTAAACGTCAGTTCTGGCCGTGTCGAAGACGGTTACAAACTATCTGACCGGTATTTTTTTGAAAAGTCGTATGTTTTCTTATTGATTCCTTATATTTTGAATTTATCTCATTATTAATTGTTAAGTATCTTAAGAATTGTTAATTTAAGCTAAATATCATTTTAAAACGTATTTACTCTCTAAATTTAAGAACTCTTTAATTTAAAAATACCCTAACTTCCGTTTGTAAAACTGTTGGTGTTTAAATTTTGTTATTATGATTTCATAATAGCTGTTTATTGATCTTAAATCATTACCGTTTGTTTATGATAATTCTTATTGGATTATTTGACTAATTTGCAATGTAATTCCTATTAGATTTAGTTACTATAAGGTTTTTGTACCGAGTAAACACGTGACGTATTTCCGTCAACGGTCAGAGTTGTTGTGGAGCGAGTGCGCGGTGGGGAGAACCCCTTTACAAAAAGTGCGCATTCGTTTGTGCTTGAGTCGATCTTCGGATTCGACTCGATACAGAGCACTAGCTCCCGACAAAACTGTCGGTTTACACGGTACAGTTTAAAGCTTGGCTTGCTGTATATAACATAGCTTGAACTTAACGTTCGCTGTGGGGTGGCTTTGCCACCATACCAACGTTAAAAGTCCTCGGACTGGTTGGGTCTTTATTTTTGTAACAATTTTGTAAATTTGTGATTATTTTGTGAAATAACTGTGTGTAATAAACCTCGTTTTGTAAATAATTTAGTTCTTCTAAATTCCTGGAAATGGGTACTCCCAATCCAGAGGGTGTACCTCCCCTCTCGGCACCTGATCCTACATATGTTTTCCCGAAAATATCAAAGTTCACAATTGGCTTTTTCCAAAGGTGCCTACTATTTTTTAATAAAAACTTATAAATTGTGTCACATTATAAAATACTTTGTTAAAAATAACATACAAATAGATCTCATATAAAACCCTAATTTTAAGCTTTCTAAAAGATGTTTAAAGTTTATGCATATTACACAGAAAATTATAATTCTATTATGTTGTTGCGAGGTTACTCATTTTACCTGCCTACAAATATTCTAATAATATCCGACGATCCAAAAAAGCCAAGTATTTAATCTTAACATTTAATTTTCGTCTTTGGTTTGACACTTAATTGTATCTTTTCAAACTGATTAACCTCGAAGTTAACAGAATTACAGTGAATTTTCACGAATTCGTCTCTTATCTTCCCACGCGAGTATAAAAGTTAATTAGAAAAGACAGCCTTAACGATCGTAGGCAGAAAGTAATTTGTGACTAATTACCGCTAATCATTATAATTGTTACCTCATTAACGATAAAACCGAAGTTTTCAGCGGTGTTGAAGTTCGGAATAAATGAGCTCATTCCCCGGGATTGAAACTATAATTAACTTGAATGGTTTAAATTGAAAGTTCACTGATCGGTGCAATACTTGAGGAAGTTAGTACTTGCTATAAAATTTAAACATTTTGTGTTGTTCTTGAATTAAATATAGGTATGAATACTTTTTGATTAATTTATGTAATCAAGGAAAGTAGTAATAAATTATTTTCATATTTATTTGAATTTGTGATCTACCTGACTAGGACAAATTAAGAATTTAGTAAAAATTGTAAAGCGAAAAACGATTACAGATTTTTTGCGGCTTCACCTGCTTGGATGTCCGTTAAAGTTAAAACTGTTCATCAAGAGTGTTCGTTTCATTATTCACCTATGAATTTGGTCCAGACGAGAGAGATTCGTTTCTTAATCAAACACGCACACACAATCTTTCACCTTTATAACACCATTTAGATAACTGAATACAGACTTTTTTCATATCCATACACCATACCAAACATGCTACACTATACACACACGCAAACAAGCCTAATAACGAACAAACACTTATGTCAAAAGAGACAACACCGCAAAATGCTTTGCTACTTCTTCCTTCCTTAATATTGACCAACTAAGAACAAACGAAAGGTAGTGATTGACAGGTGGCAAACACGTAGACGTCCTCTGGCCAGATGGCGGGACGACTTACACAAGAGTGCCGGCAGCGACTGGATGCATGAAGCAACAGACCGGGCTCCGTGGCGTACCTTGGGAGAGCCTATGTCCTTGCCTATGTCCAGCAGTGGACTGCAACGGGCTGATGATGATGACGATGATGATGATGAAACACGTAGTCTCGGATAAAGTTACCATGAAGTTGCATAAGGCTGCCTTGACCGTTCGTGTGTCGGATTATTAGGATTATTTAGGATTGCTCGATCGATTTCTATTTTCGTTTTAACCTCTGCTAGATTAAGACGTCATCGTTAAGTCTCTTGAATTTTTCAAATAGTATTAAATGGTGTCTTGTTTTTAAAACTATGTAAGAAGTAAAAAGTAGCGCTGTTCCCGAAACAAATATTGTTTAAAAAATATTCTGCTGTTCAGGATAAAGATTAATCTACGAGTATCAATGTAAGATTATAAAAAAATACTTCGAGATATTTGTATGGTGTTACTTACTTAATATTGTAGTCCCTAGGATTGTTTTTTGCCTTTTGTGTTTTTTTACACTGAACGTCATTATTTGAATTAAAAAACTCTTGGAAACGAAAACTACCATAACGAAGAATGTTTCACACGGATATAAAAAAATCATTAATTAACCAGAAACTTCAAACACGGAACCGATGGTCAAACAGGCCTAAACCATTTAGAAATGGGTCTATTTGTCCCAAGCCATGACGTCATACTTTACACAACAGTGTCAACCCTAAATCCCTTTGAGCTAGTAACTCAACCCCTCGCTCATATTTATTTACCGAAGCATGTCTTTCATGTAACACTATCCGTTAGAAAAGGTCTGGGAGCGTTGATTGCTATTAGACCGCCTCTTATATACAACTAGCTGTTACCCGCGACTTTGTCTGCGTGATATGGAAGATGTGAAGTGCTGTACAAAAAGTAAAGCTAAATAATGTTTAATGCAAGCTCCTTAATCCAGTTCTGTTCCAAAATTATATCTTAACTTTCTATTCATAACCTGTAGTCTTACAAACATATTTGACTGTTAACACTGCTAGTTTTAATGGTTAGTGCAAACCTTCACATGATGAAGGGTCATTTATTGTATTTTTGTTGTGGCTACTATCTATCTTCTACTGATTTGGACAACTTGGATTGACTGGATTTGAAAACGGGTGAAGGTAAAGGGGTGTGTCGTACTCTTACAGGCTAAAACCGGCGGAGTGCTTCTCCGCCACGGGAACGTTTTCGCAAACTACTGCAAACCCGGACAGGGGAGCTTTTCTTTTAAAGGGATATTCTTCATTGGCTTGAAGTCAGTTTTTCCCCATCGCTTATCAAGAAGCCATCTTTGCCTTATCCAGTACAGTAGACATCCCCAAGACTACTGCCGTAGGCTATTTACGGTGGTGGAGGGGAGCAAGTTGGACCCTTTTTTTTTCGGGGGGAAATTCTCATGGACTTCCTCCGCCTGGGGAGAGGTGGAGAGGCGTGCCGGACTCCTACCGGCTAAAAACCCCCGATGTCATCTCGCACCTGCGCGCGGGGCCGTGGGAATCCGGATTCTTCCGCAGCCCCGCGCTAGTGCTGGCCCGGTGCGTCCGGGCCTCGCCTCGTGCACGGGGTGGTGAGGTGTTAACCACCCCGTGCATCGTCTCAAAGGGCGCGTGGCGACAACCCACAGCTCCGTCTCGGTCCGTCGAAATCGGGGGCAGGGACTTCCCCAAGTTCCACGCCCCTGGACCCATTTAGGGGGGCTGGAAAAGGACGTTATCCGCCCTTCCCCTTGCGCCTGGTGCACTCTCTGCGGCCCGGGAAGGGAGTGGAGATCTCCCTCTCCCGTTCCGCAGTCTCCTTCTGCTACATCACGTCCTCGCAAGCACCACCGCGTCCCACGACTCTGCGCCGCCGACCATCTCCTACGTACTATGGCCGGCAGCGACAGGTCGCCTCCTACTACATTTGTGAGGACACGGCGCTGCTCGTCCCAAGCTGCACACTCGGCGAGCGTGTGTTGCGCGGTGTCCTCCCCCGCATTGGACGCAGTGGTGGCACCGAGCGTCCGGCTCCCTGCCTATGCGGCACAGGTACTTGCCGAAGCAACCGTGCTCCGACAGCACCTGTATCACCCTGAACGACAGGGAGCCGTGTCTTCTCCCCGAGCCAGTCGTCGAGTACTGGCCGGATCGCCTCGACGGTAGCGGGGCCGGCGGCAGGGCGCAGTAACCTTTGCAGCAAGTAGGGCCCTGCGTCTATCCCTTGCTCGGGCACGGATCCGGTGGCGAGATGAGGCCTCCCGTTGCTCTTTTCTTGGAGCTCCATCACTTTTTCGCAGAATTCAATGACGGCACATCAATTAACCGCGCTTACGGCAAACGAATACCCTCTGGTTTAACTAACGAAATCGCAAAAATGTTATCGATTTTTATTCAACAATTTTATGTTTAAATTTATTGCTGAAACACTGCAAATAATAATGTATTGAATTAGGTTGTGGAGCATGTTGCGGTCGCTTCGTTCTCCATTTTTAAGTTTAATGAGAAAAACCTTCTTCTTCCTCTTTTCGTGTCAATTGTACATAGTATTTAGCAACACCAATTGCAGCATCATTGGTGAATTATGTTATATCCTCCGAATTGCAGAATATGTGCGGATACTTTGGGCACTCTAGGTGGTGTGACATCGCCTGTACAGAAATGCCGCATTCTCACTGGATGTTAGAGGGGTCTGTATGCCCAAATTTACTAATTTTTGTTTGCAGCGACCTACTTGAGTTCTCAGACATTTGAATGCTTTCCAAACAGGCCACTTCAAGGTACCTCCGGGCGGCAGATGTCCCTGAGGTAGGACATACGTGGTTCTTCGACATGTTTTTCGAGCGCGCATGCGACTTCTCCTCTAACGTTAGGAAGAGCATAGGGAGAACTTATTAAGCGGGGTTGGTTTTAAAAAGCCTGATATTATTCGACACATTTCGTTGAGCGCTATGTGCTGTGTTGGGAGAACATCAGGTACCGCTCCCCATTTGGTAGATGTATGTATGTGCAGCAGATTATTCCAGGCACCTCCATCTTCTATTTCGTTTTCTTTCCAAAAATGCCTGGTTATTGGTCTAATTCTGGTTGTTCGAGCCCAAGCCAACTGAGCCTGAAGAAGGTTAATGCTACCCACACGTAACAAACTATTTGCGGGAGTACGCGTGCGGGGCACACTCGTACTCGAGATTTAATAGACATGAATGATCGAATATCGATACACTTTCACTTATGCAACTACCCTATACCATCGCAATTGGTGCACAATTTTGTAGTGCATAGGTACTATCAAATCTTCAAAACCACGTGTCACACACAATAAAATTCCAGTCAACAGCTCGATCATAAAATATAGTAAATCATTTACCGTCCAAACTATTTTTTTTTGTTGGTATTTGGTTTACTGTCATGTCAGTAAATATCCACAGCTCCATCTACATCGGATAAGACTTTCAGAGCTCATAATTTTGAGAAACAATATTAAGTATGTTAAAAAAAAAACCAAGTGCTTCTTACAATACTTTTGATCTACCAAAAAATGATAGGAAAAAAGAAAATTTTATGCTCGACTGAAATTTGAATTTGTACTCAAAAATTATTAAAAGATAAATTCAAAAAGTGTGTGTCGAAATGAAATTTGAACTTGGAGTATAAAAATGCGAAGCTCTCTATTTCCTGACCCGGCTATTTTGATTGCTTGATTGTGTGCTAAATAAGTTGTCAATATGAATGTCAAAACATAAAACCATAGCAACAGTATTTTGGTCGCTATGGTGAAGATTCGCTTCTGTCAGACCAGTTACGTGAACTTTAAAAATATTTTAATCGTAATTTTTTACCATTTAGGGCTGATTTAAAAAAAAAAATAGCCTAAGTCACTCTCCAGCCCTTCAACTATCCCCACACAAAAAATCATGCCAATCCTTTGCGCCGTTTTTACGTGAAAGACGAACAAACAAACAAACACACTTTCGCATTTATAATATTAGTATGGATACATAAGTATCGAAATAAACATCCATTTCGCCCTTTTAGTTGGTTAGCTGTTGTATTTTCGTGTCGACAGACAAAAGTGCAGACTACGAGTAAATTTTTCCATAGGAATGATATTTTAGTTTGCATAGTTAGTCATTGACTTTGTTTGAAAAGATAGTAGTTTCCTTGTAATTTATTAGTTCGTGTAACTTGTTTTTTCCATAAAAATCTTCATGGATTCTCTGCTCTAGGGAAAGCGGAGAGGCACTTACCCCACTAAAACCACTGGAGAGCTTCACCTTTCCCTTATACCAGAGACTCTTTCTCTATTTATACCAGGATTTTTTCTTTCAATGTCCCTTGATCATCCTTTGCGAGCAAAATTATAAGAACCAAGCATAGATAACGTAACTTGCAATTCGGCATATTAATTTGCTCTGTATATCGAAAAAACATTTCTTACATTAAATTATTATTATTATTCCCCTTAAAAGCCTAACTCAGCCGCTGTTGATTCCAATCAAGACGGCCTGATACAGTCGTGGCCCAATCAGCGGATTGCACGTGGAACCCCCTCGCGCGTTAAATTGCTTGTCTTACTTAACGATTCACCTTTTACTGCGAATCCCGATTGTAAATGTAATGTCTCTCAAGACTTTCTCCCGTACTCCGCATATTCCCGAATTGTGGAAGCAATAAATGAGATGGTTTAGGCTTTGGGGGAAAATCAATGCTTGATAGCTTTGATGGCTGTTTGTGGAAGATAAAAGCGTGATTAAAATGTTTGCGTAATATTATTTCCTACAACAAGTGTTATAGTATGCAAAGTTACTTATTTTGTTTAAAGTGCTCCATTCGTACAAGCGTTGTTCCAGCGTAGATGTTCAATGAGTATATACGCCATACGTGAAAAATTATCTAAATTAGAGTTTTGATAACTACTAAGAACAAAAAAATCCTTCTGCCACACTCCGTGATTTGAGGCTATTATATAGTAATTTGTCAAATAATTACTATCACAATCACGAGCTTGATACCTACTATTACCAAAAGAAAACGGAGATGAGTTAAGCAATATTTTCATTACATTATTATTATGTCATCATCGTCTAAACAAGAAGTAAACGGTACGAAACACTTACAAATGCTCATCAACAATTATAAATTGAACACACAAAACTTAAGCCACATTTTTATTGTAATAACGCGAGTGAAGGTTCTAAGTGAGTGCTTGTTTCCTAAGAAATATAAAAACCGACTTCATTACGGAAAATTCCAAGCTTCCGTTGGTATAACTTAAATAGATTGGTTGGTAAACAAACGGTAAATGTTTTATTAATAGTTCGGAAACGGGGCGTGACACAGGTACGTCATGCCATCGAGTTTTATAAATATACCTATAATTACACCCACTTTATTGTCACTTTTGGATACTTTATCATTATTTTAGGAATACATTATAATTATCCGGTTAAAACTGAAAGTAAAGGGAAACCTGTCATTATTGAAAACTATTTGGGAGGTACAATCAGCTGTTTAAAGAACAGAGACACACAAAATTAAATGGTCTTCCTATATGCGGGAAATAGAAATAATAATACATTTTTATCTATATCGTATAACACAGAATGAGGATCAAAACAGGAATGATATAACTTACTTTTTACTATCTTAAATTAAAATCATTCCAAAACATCATTTTACTGGCGTAAAGGGGGGGGGGGGATTCCATAAGGCATAATTAATATTGACTCATCAAACTGTTTACCTATCTTTCATTTTTTCGGGTAGCAAGAACCAAAACACAATTATTTTTATATTACCGGCACCAACTTTTCATTTAGGCACCTCTGAAGGTATACAAATATATCCTAATACCCGTTTCAGTTTGAGTTTTCTTCGCGAAGGTACCTCGCTAACTCATAGCAAACTACTTGAAACTACTCCCTAAGTAGTTGCTTGTATATTTTCAAGTAGCGAAGTAAGAAAAATCGAAAAACTTTGCTCTGTATGTAACTTAGGTGTTGTTCATTTCGGGAAAAAAATTACCATTTTGTTTTTGAAGGTAGGAAAGGAAAATGGATATACATCTTCTTAGAATAGACATTCAGTTGTACTTTTGAAAGTAAAAGGAAAATATGACAGTATTCCTCATGCTTAAGTGCTAAAACATCAAAAGATTTTTTTTTTGTCGTTTATGTTTCTGTGTCAATGATCAAATTAAATTCTTTTTTCTTTGACCGATTTTCCTTTAATAATTTTAAGAAATACCTAAAATACTACCAATTTAGTTCAACTTTAGGTGTAACATCAAAAATTAAAAATTGTTGATACGTAGTATGACATGTATCAACAATACATACTAGACACAAACTTATAGATAAATATTTATACGATAAAGTTACAATTTTGTCAAGATTGGATAGCTAGATATTTTAAGAATAAAAAAAACTGATATTATTAGAACTCACTGTAAAATTGAGCAAATAGCGTTTCTAGTTCTCTAATAAAATGTTGCTCAATACTTATTAAAAATTGGAATATTAACGCATAATTATTAAAAATTTGAATATTAACACTGTTGTCCAAATTGACTGACCTTGTAATACAAATACTTTATCCCCAGTAGTGCTCTCTCTGTTATTGACTTTTAGGTTTCTCGTATAGAGAGGCTACATGCGTACTTTTCGTACCAAGGGACGAATATGGATGAAGGTAACTATGTTAGGGATCGAAGTACGCTTGTTTTAGGTTACCTAATACTTTGAAAGGGATGTCTTGATGTCTTTATTTCGAAGAATTTTTTAGCTGAGCTTTTTGTTACATTTCTTATACCTACATGTATCTATCTAATGTGATTGATTTGAGTTGATATATTGTGAAAATCTTTATTTATGCATTTACTAGCCGTAGCTTGCAAGAGGAATGTCGTTACAGGCAATATAGACCGTTGCTTCGCTACCACAATTACAATAGTCATGATTATCAGCCAATAGAAAAGAAAGTGCTGAGTAAAGAATAATCTCAAATCAAAAATTCGACAACAAGTAGTCAGTATAAAACAGAAACGAAAAGTGATCTAACAAAGAAGCTCCGAAACAATGACTTAAAAACTAATTTGTATAGTTAATTAAATAATTGTTTAAACAAAAATGCTTATTGTTTCGAACACGGCTTAATTGCTAACCCCAAAAGTGTCGGGGCTAATCAAGGATTATAATATTTAATTTAGGTTGAAGAGAGATAAAGAAAAGTTTTAATCGCATTGTTTTAAGGCTTGTTATGAACTAGGTTGTTTTATAACCACTGGTATTTACTTACTCTGAATGGAATACTAATTTGGTATTTTGGGATTAGGTGTCTAAACTAGGTAGGTATTTATGAAATGTGTATTTACATTATATTTATGTAGGTTATTATACTAATGTTGTAAAAGAGAAAGTTTGGGAGATTTCGGTGTGTGTAACATCTTCGTGCGATACAATTTACAAAATTGGTCGCGGTGACCTAACCCATATTTTGATAAAATGTGTTATTTTGTACTAAGAGCGTACCAATATATCTCATTTGAATTGATATCAAGAGGAATCTATTTAAAAAACATACGTCGGATGCATTGTTTGACATGTTCAGAACTGATATTGTTTAGGTATAGATTTAGATAACATTCGTCCAAAGGATTTTTTGATATGTTTTACATTTTATAAAAGGAAAAAAGTAGAGCTACCGCATAATATTTTGAACCATCCGCACGCTTACCTTATTCTAGAATTATGATCAAATCACAACGTGAATTCAATGAACCAAAAGCTCGTAAGGCAATGTAATCAATACGAACTGAACTAAGGAACTGCGTTAAACATGATTAAACTTTATAGAACTTCACAACTTCAAAACCACGCAGACTAAGTCGCGGCAACAACTAGTAACCAATATTATATAGCCAAACGATCAGGTAACATAATTAATCTTAGTACATATAGATTTCTCAAGTCTTAAAGCAGGACAGTAAACGTGGTAGGAGTGAGAGGCCACCACACGCAGTATAGCAGGCTAGTTGGTCTAGTGGTTAGTGGCCCTGACTGCTATACCGGAGGTAGTGAGTTCGATTCCCACCCAGGGCAAATTTTTGTGTGGTGAGTACGATCATTTGTTTTATGTCTGGGTGTAATTATATCTATAGTATGTATGTTATTAGAAATATATAAGTATGTTTATCAGTTGTCTAGTACACATAACACAATTTACTCTATGGCTAGATAGCGATGTAGGAATGTTGAGGAATATTTATTTAAGACGCCATCTCGCTTCCACATAGGCAGTTTACTTCAAAAGCTCATGGTACAGGCCTAGAAAGCACAGACACGTAATTAAATACCTCGTTTAAGACCGATTATCGTTAATACTTTGATTAACATTACCTATATTAATAATACGTACAATCAAACACACATAAATGTAGCCAGTTTTGTAACATTCACAGCAATAGCAACTTTATCGCTTGGGACTTAAGGTTGATATTCGAGATTCGTTTGTATCGTTAATTCGCGATAAACTTATTGGTAATCGTGTATAACATGAGATTAAGTTAGATTTGTGTTTACCGTTATTAATTGTTGTTAATATTAATCTCTTCTCATTTGGCAATAATTAAGTGGCAACATATGTCTGTACATTATATTAAACTGTGAGTTAGTGGCTTAATCGTGTGATCATCGGATTCATTTTCGAGTCTGTCCTAGAACCATCATCATTTGTCACATGATACTAACCTCAAATCTCCTAAAAGAAACATAAATGATTTTTATCGATACTGTTACCTTATTAGTAAAAAAAAACTAAAATTAAATGTGTTATAAAATAGTACCTACTAATACCATTCATAAAGTTATAATGCCTTTTGTATAGGAGTCAGGAGACGATTTTGACCCTTATATGCAACTGTCGTTGGAAATTTAAATCATCAAATATTAGAAAACAATATTACTTCGTGTAACATAGGTTTAACAAAAAACAACCCCAATGAACCCCAACTACTAAATCTCGAACTGTTTACAAAATGGCGGCTATTATTTACAATATTGGCATCTACAATTTTTTATTACTGTTGTATAGTTTAATGTCCAGGCATCTATCACGGTGACATTTATTACGCCGATACAAGCCATTCGGGGCGGTAAACGACACTCGGTTATTTTTTATTTTTCTTCTGAATGTACTTTTAGTTTTAATTAATGACACTAGGTACTACTCGTACTTTAGTTTTGTAATCAATGAGCCAATAGTGAAGTGTGGTGTTACTTATAATGGTATAATAGTTTTCAACAAGACCTATGCATGTTAGATCTGTGTTTCCACCTTTAAAAAGGAGTCAGCCAGGTCTCTTTACAAAAAGTTTTCCTGTAAATAACCTAACTAAGCATAGAAAGTCATAACACGTCTCTCTGTATCTGCGTTGAAGTGTATACCTACCATTTCAATATTAACTATCAATTATCTGGGGACACAGCAGTATTCACGAAAATACAAGCTAAGAGCAGCGCAAGGCACCATTTCTCGAAATTAAAAAAAAAACTATAATAATTATTTATCCAATAAACAAAAAAGCAACTAATAGAAAATAATTTATTCACCTCACGTTTATGTCACGATAGTAGGACGGCTAAGCCAAGCATTTTGACTTAGGAGTACGTATGGTTTGTGTAATTTTAACATGTGAAGTTAGAAACTCGGCTCCACATGAGATCTGATAACTTTTTGACGGAGCCATATGGTCTCGTCTTGGCAACATTTTACAAGAAAAAGTTTTTGATGTAATACATATTTACATCCATACATTGTTGTTCGCTACTTTGTACATTATCCCAGGGTGACTTCTCGGTTCACTACCTCCATAACCGTATTATCCCGGTTGACTTACGAACGACAGTATAAGTCTTCGCGATATATTTATATGTCGTAGACGGTCATGAATACGGACACTAAACGAAACGGAAGCGCGCCCTCTGGCGGCGTTCTCAGGCAACATCGTGTTGGCGCGCTTCGGCAGAGTCGTGACGTTTCGAGCGGCGGGAAAACCGACGCAACTCACTTTTTGAACGAGTCGATAAGTAGCAAGAACTTCGTCACGGAACTGTCCCCCGTTTCGCCTAGTGCCTAGTTGTGTACCTAGTACCTACCTACTCAGTGTTTGTTAATTGAAATTCGGCTTCGTGCTACAATAAAATTGTTGACTGTATTATTATAGTGTGTTCTCATTGCACGATCCCTTTCTCTGCCCACAAGATGTCTGATGGCCCGGGACTAGATCTTCACGATTCTACATCAGAAGCGGGATCAAATCGTGCTAATGAGAACGATAAACACGGTGAAAATCAGTGGCGGTTACTTTTTGAACTGCAAAACCGGCAAATGCGTGAACTGATTAGTGCCTTAAAGAATCCGAGTGCGAACAATAACGTTGTGTTGCCAGAATTCAACCCCGATAAGCAAGATTCCGACGCACGGTCGTGGTGCGTGACGGCCGACATATGCTTGGAGGGACAGGCGGTGGAAGGTGGCCAGCTAGTTATGGTGATCAGCAAGGCTCTAAAAGGAACAGCATCTTCGTGGCTATCGCAGATAACCTATCCAGGTATGACGTGGGCCCAATTCAAAGAATTATTTACGGCCAGATTCGTCAGATTAGAAACATCTGCGGCTACCCTTATTAATTTGAATAACGACAAACCGAAGGAAAACGAGAACTATGCTGCCTACGCTAGTCGTTTAGTGACATCGTTGCTTAGCCGATGGAAAAATAGCAGCATTGAGCAGATTGCGGTATCGACGGTTGTCGCTCATTTGGCACAAATCGATACTCGCCTACAACGACTCGCTTTTACGACGGAGGTAACAACGCGTCACCAACTGCAACAAGAGCTTCAGGCTTTCTCCTATTTGAAGAGGAAGGCCCCTATGGACACGCGAAACGAGACTACGAGTGAAAAACGACCGAAGTTTTCAACATCGCAGATCAAGTGTCATGCCTGTGGCAAGCTCGGGCATAAGCAGGTTGATTGCCGTACGAGGAAAATCGACGCGAAGAAACCTGCTCCTACACCGGCCACATCGAGTGGTGCTCAGCGCCAGCAGCCCAGCGGCAGCCCCGTGACCTGCTACAAGTGCGGCGTCCAGGGCCACATCGCCAGCCGCTGCACTACCGGCGGGTCCAGCGCCACAGCCCCGGCGGAAAAACGTGTCAACCTGTGTGAGGTTGAGTCTCCGTCCGGAACATTAAATCATTTTGGTGAGTGTTTAAAATTTGATTTTGATTCCGGAGCCGAGTGCTCGTTAATGAAAGAGAGTGTAGCGAATAAATTTAGGGGCAAACGATCGAATAATATAATCTCATTGATTGGCATTGGTAATAAAAATGTATTCAGTACTTTGCAAATTTTAAGTGAGGTAGAAATTAATAATTTTAAAACCGATATTTTATTTCATGTCTTGCCTGATGCTTATTTACGTAGTGAAATTATTTTAGGCAGAGAAATTTTAAATAACGGGTTTTGTGTGAACATGACTTCAACTGAATTTATGTTATCGAGAGATAGGGTTGTGAACGCGTGTAATACGAATGATTCTTGTTTACCCACGGATAATTTTAATTTCATTGACACAGATATCCCGGCCGAAAGACTAAGCGAGCTAGTAAATATTTTAAAACAATACTCTGACTTTTTAATTAACGGTTTTCCAACTACTCGCGTGAATACGGGAGAATTGGTGATAAGAATGATAGACCCTAGTCGTACAGTTCAAAGACGCCCGTATAGGCTGTCTCCAGAGGAGCGTCAGGTTGTGCGCGATAGAGTTGGTGAACTGTTGCAGGCCAATATAATTAGGCCCAGTAGTTCCCCTTTTGCTAGTCCTGCTCTTTTGGTAAAAAAGCATGACGGGTCAGACCGTATGTGCATAGATTACAGGGAGTTGAATTCAAATACTGTCCCGGATCGTTATCCGCTCCCCTTGATTTCCGACCAGATTCCGCGACTCAGTGGTGCCAATTTCTTTACCAAGTTAGATTGCGCAAGCGGTTTTCACTTGATTCCAGTTCAAGCTGACTCTATTGAGCGCACTGCCTTCGTTACACCTGATGGGCAGTACGAGTTTTTGACTATGCCTTTCGGTCTTCGCAATGCTATCTCAGTTTTTCAGCGTGCCATCATAAATGCTCTCGGTGACCTTGCTAATGAGTATGTGGTGGTATACGTAGACGATATTTTAATCGTTTCGGACTCGATATCTCTTGGTATAGAGAGGCTGCAGGTGGTGCTTGATAAGCTGACAAAGGCTGGATTTTCACTGAACCTCAAAAAGTGTTCTTTTCTTAAGACTCGTGTGGAGTTCTTAGGGTATGAGGTAGAGGCAGGTAAAGTCAAGCCTAACGCGCGCAAGATAGAGGCTCTAGCATCTTTGCCAGCACCCCAGTCAATCACACAGGTAAGACAGTTTGTAGGTCTCGCTTCCTATCTTCGCCAGTTCGTGCCAAATTTCTCGCGCCTTATGGGTCCAATCTACAAACTCACCTCAGGAAAGTGTCCGTTTGTGTGGACGCCCCAATGCGAGGAAGTTCGGCAAAAGGTAATCGACATTTTAACCAAAAAACCAGTGCTTATGATCTTTGACCCGCAATACCCAGCTGAACTTCATACCGACGCCAGTGCAGAGGGATACGGAGCCATACTTTTCCAAACTGTGGACGGTAAGCGACATCCAATAGCCTACTTTAGTAAACGCACGACACCAGCTGAGTCGAGATACCACTCTTATGAGCTGGAGACACTCGCTGTCGTCAATGCGATAAAACATTTTAGGCAATACTTACATGGGCTAAAGTTTACAGTTATAACCGACTGTAACTCACTAAAGCTATCGTGCAACAAAATCGATCTGACGCCCAGAGTTCATCGGTGGTGGGCTTATTTGCAGTCGTTTGATTTTGACGTGCGATACAGAGTCGGTAAACAAATGGCTCATGCTGATTTCTTTTCTCGGAACTTGTTACCATCTCCCCCCGAGAAGCAACCAGCGACCAAGGTAGAACAGAAGCGCATTAATGTTGCTGAATTGTCTACCAATTGGCTACTTGCAGAACAGCAGCGAGATGAGGAAATTAAGAAATTAATTCTCGACCTGGAACAAGGACAGCTCAATGACGACGTGGCTAAGACGTATGAGGTAAGATCAGGTGTACTTCATCGCAAAGTACAGAGAAATGGCCGAACAAGATGTTTGCCCATTGTGCCTCGTGCTATGCGTTGGTCAGTTATCAACAACATCCACGACTCCCTTGTACACCTGGGATGGGAGAAAACCTTGGAGAAGCTGTATAATCATTATTGGTTTGAAGGTATGGGTCGATATGTAAGAAAGTTCGTGGACAGCTGTGTAACCTGTAAAATAGCTAAGGCTCATTTAGGTAAGGTACAGGCAGAGCTCCATCCTATTCCAAAACCTGCTATTCCATGGCATACTGTGCACATTGATGCCACTGGCAAGCTGAGCGGGAAGAGTGACAACAAAGAGTACGTTTTCGTAATGATCGATGCTTTCACAAAGTACGTATTACTCTTTCACACCAAAAGCATAGACACCAGAAGCAGCATTAAGGCGGTTAAGGATAGTGTGGCATTATTCGGTGCTCCAATACGCATAATCGCGGACCAAGGACGCTGTTTCGCCAGTAAAGAGTTCCGTGACTTTTGCGACGGTAAGAACATCGACCTTCATCTTATTGCTACAGGATCTTGTCGCGCGAATGGTCAAGTGGAGAGGATAATGAGCGTTCTGAAATCTCTGCTAACCGCAGTAGAGTGTGACAAAGATAGGTCTTGGCAGGACGCCCTAGGAGATGTGCAACTTGCCTTAAATTGCACTGTTAATCGTGTGACGAAAGCTAGTCCGTTAGAGCTTTTAATAGGAAAAGTAGCTCGTCCTTTAGATTTAATGACCAATGACAATGACGATGTCATAGATCTTGATGAGATTAGAGAGGCGGCTTCCAAGGGTATACATCAATCTGCGAGCTATAATAAGGCACGTTTTGATAGCAGTAAGGCAAGCGTGAATAGATATTCGGTTGGTGAATTTGTTTTAATTGAAAATGAGCAACGTAACCAAACAAAATTAGATGCAAAGTTTAGAGGTCCGTTTCAAATTGTAGAAATTTTAGATGGTGACAGATACGTTTTGAGGTCATTGACCAACAAGCGTACTTACAAGTATGCGCATGATCGTGTCAGGAAGATGCCTGAGGGCCAGATACCAATTGAGATAGTAAATGATGACGAGATAGATGATGAGGAACTATCTACGAGTGGGTAGCTCGATGCACAGGTTCTCGATTCGCTAGGTCCGGAGACTGTACCAGAATGCCGTAGCCGTAGCCTAGTAGAAATCGGCATCTGCTTGATGTAGTCCGTGGGTAAGCGGTAGGCGGTAGTTCTGGGTGGTACAGTCGGATCTTGCCTTGCAGCGAAGATCATAGAGTCGAGGGATGGCTCTGGCTTCCGTTGGGGAAGGGTATGTGGCAAATGTGTTTGCTAGAGCTATTGTTATAGCTGTGGACCGCGAATGTGATACCTTGTGCTTGCTCTAATTTTGATGGCTTTAATTGTGATTTTTCTGTTGTAAAAATGATACTCGATTGGTACATGGTCTCAGTGATCTTTGAATTTTTGGAAAAATTATTAAATCATCTTAGATTCTATTTAGATTAAGAATAGAAACTGTGGTTGCTAATATTTGCAAATAGATCTCATAACAGTCTAAGATTAATTATGAAGCTTATTATTCAAATAAAGCTACTAGAAGTGACCATAGTTTTTATTTTTGATTCTGTCTGACTCTTCCAAGTAAAGAGTTGTTTGTAGTAGGATTGGCCGAACGGAAATTGTGCTGTTCTCTTTCTACTTCAGATTAACACACGAGGACGTGTGTCTCGCAGGATGGCCGTGTCGTAGACGGTCATGAATACGGACACTAAACGAAACGGAAGCGCGCCCTCTGGCGGCGTTCTCAGGCAACATCGTGTTGGCGCGCTTCGGCAGAGTCGTGACGTTTCGAGCGGCGGGAAAACCGACGCAACTCACTTTTTGAACGAGTCGATAAGTAGCAAGAACTTCGTCACGGAACTGTCCCCCGTTTCGCCTAGTGCCTAGTTGTGTACCTAGTACCTACCTACTCAGTGTTTGTTAATTGAAATTCGGCTTCGTGCTACAATAAAATTGTTGACTGTATTATTATAGTGTGTTCTCATTGCACGATCCCTTTCTCTGCCCACAAGATGTCTGATGGCCCGGGACTAGATCTTCACGATTCTACATATATATGTGGCGATAAAGTAACCCTTATTGTGCTTAGCGCAGGATATTTACGGCGCGATTAACACAGTAGTTGCGCTCCAGTGTTTACCGTTGATATTGGCATGACCTACAGACTGGCTGGTCGTCAAATATTAGACTCGTGCGGTATTGGAAATGTAGAGCTGAAATCTAAGCGACCTTAGGTTTAAGTTGTGGTGTCATATCTTGCTAAATGGCTTTAAAATACAAAATATTCACTAAGTACGTCGCTTTTAAAGCAAGAATGTCGCCGTAGTAAAAGTAAAATGGCGCAGTACACTATGCGTAACTCCGGTTTCTGCAACAGTAACAGTCTAGTTACTACTAAAATTGTAATAAAATACTTTGAATACAGCTCTATTTTCTGCATAAAAGACATTTCCGTGATCCGCAAACGTTTGCCTTTTCTTTATGCATATTATAGACTAGCTGTGCCCGCGACTTCGTCCGCGTGGAATAATTATTTTGGGCATCATTTATTTTTGCGGACAACCTTCTTAGCTTTATAAATTATAGCTGTTACCCACGACTTTGTCCTCGTCATTTTCTGTTATTATTTTAGACAATTTAGTTTTAAAATTTTTAAAAGAACATAATTATTTTGACTTCACAACCTGATACGTTGATACAACTCTTAACAAATGCATTAATTTCGACCGAATTTGATTACCATAAAAACGGTTCTAGTGAGTTAATCTTAAAAGATAGACATACTGTTCTGGACATTTTTTTAGATCATTTAAATAGGAATAATTCTTTCATACATATATTTTTGGTATCTTGAACCGTTTTCGCAGCGCACGCAACGGAATCCCTCAAGGATGAATAATTTTCCCCGTTTATTTCACATTTTCCATTATTTCTTCGCTCCTAAGAGTTGCAACGTGATGTTATAGGTATAGCCTAAAGCCTTCCTCGATAAGTGGTCTATTCAACACAAAAAGAATTTTTCGATTCGACCCAGTAGTTCCTGAAATTAGCGCGTTCCAACAAACATACAAACAAACTTTTCAGCTTTATAATATTGGTATAGATTATATTTTACAATAAGAAATGAAACTAAACTTTAAATATACGTAAGCAGGGGCGTGGCGCGTGCACAGGAATGTGACACTGGGCATGCAGTGGAGTACTTACTAATTAAATCACAGTTTAAAGTATATTAATGATGCGACCCACCTTGTTAGAAACAGGAGCTGCTTGAAACGAATAAATATTTTGACAGAGGTCATAAATGCAGGAAAATCTTAACACCGCGATTCAGAAATATGACGTCATCGTGACTGCGCCATCTAGTATATCAAAACGGCAGTTTGTGGTGTTACTTTGGGCGTAGATAATAGATGGCGGTGGTAACTATTATTGACTATTATAGTATTTATGTTAGCCCTAGTTATTATTGACTATTATAGTATTTATGTTAGTGGTAACTATTGTAGTATTTATGTTAGCCCGACCTTCGGCAATAATATAATGGTGTCAAATCTTAACACCGCGATTCAGAAAACGACGAAATTTGCACAACGCCATCTATCGGATTTAGAATTTATCTATCAACATTAGTTCTATTTTTTGTCATAAGATGTCGTTGCAAGTACTACACTGAATTGCGTAACGTAATTATTTTACTTCTTGAATTCACTTAATTAATCATATCTTTTGGTAGAGTGAACCGATTTTGATCAAACAAAGACTAAGTTATACCTCAAGTTGCGTATAATTTTTGTGTATAAACATTGTCTGCATTGAGTTCGTAGATTTTACGTGATGCGGGAGGGACTTTCACCTCTCCTCCCTCCCCCCCTGTATCGGTTTCCGGGATGAAAAATAGATATGATCCTTCCTCGGAGTAGGTACTATAACCATACCAAGTTTCATCAAAATCCGTTCAGTAGTTTTTGCGTGATTCGCGTTCAAGATACAGACAGACAGACAGACAGACAGACAGACAAAAATTTTTTTAATTGCATTTTATACTTCAGTATCGATAATAAAACGCCCCCACTCATTTTTTTTTAAATATCTTCAATGTACAGAATTTGACCCCGACCATTTTTATTATAGTATAGATATTTTTATAGAGCTATCAGCAACATAGAAGTCTAATTTCACACTTTCAGAAGTCGTTTCCATACTAGTCGCTGCATTCGATTTGTTTTTATTATGGCAAGCGTCGAACTACCTTTGAAAATAAAGTTACAAAAAATAACCGTACGTTTCCGTTGGCACTCGTTTTGCTCAGAAACAACCATCTAAATGGAAAAGGACTTTAATATTTTACTATGTAAAAACGAAGCGAACTGGTAGCAGAAAAGGGATTTGCAAAATTTACTTAAAATAGAACAGAAAACTAGAATGGAATATTAAATTGTTTAAACAAAAGAACGGAATATTCCTTTGTTTTATTACCCGACTTTATTTTGTCATAACAATAATGTTTATTATTTTCTTGTAACATGAAATACGGTTGTAGAATTGTTAAAAAACAGTTAAGTTTACAACGAAACAAAGTAAGAGTGCGCCGGGCGGTTGGACAATCAAGATTATTTTATTTTCTTTTTTACAAATGTTATAGAAACAAGATTTTTAAACGTTGGAATTGTGCAGAAAATAATATTAAAATAGTAATTTTGCATGCGGTTGATTTTTTCTTTGTTTTAGTATTTTAGTAAAAGAGGGATAACGTAGTGCTACAAAAAATGGGTTTTGCATCCACAGATGTGGGTGATGTTTGGTTAAAATAGATGGATGGATGAAGTACATTTCAAATTCAAGTATGTCATAAATTGGCTGAAAATGTTCGTTTACGTACCTACGCCGCGTTCCATTGCACAGAAATTTATTGGTTGTTGAATCCATAACACCATTCCCTGCATACATATTTCATCGTTTTTTGTTTTGTAAATATGATGCTTTACTGAGCATTGGGGGAATTTGATTGTGTAAATTGTTTTTATGTGTCTGTAACCTACAAACACTAGAACCATAATGGATACGATCTGAAATAAAAATATTCTTTTGTATTCTATTCCTATACTTATTCGTTACCCTCTGTTTAAGTCAAAACTCTCAATTCTTCTAGCTCTTAATGGTGTTCGAATTTAATTTTAAGTATAGCTTTAGAGTTTATTACAGTATATTCTCGAAACTTCTTTAATTTTGATGATACACACACAGGGAAACTTATTATGGTTAGTAAACACCACGAACATCGAATGTTTGTAATAACAAGTCACCAAAAGCAAATATAATTTTAAATTTCGCCAAACGTAAATATTTCCTCTCGAAAATACGAAGCTGAATTTTAAAATAATATTTTGTTTCGGTCTTCGGTTCAACCGCAAATACAGGAAAAAGCGGTGGGATCACAACTTCGCGCTTTATTTAAGTACTAGTGATCCGCTGTATCTTTGCACGCATGCAATATTGATGTTTTATATACATAAATCTTTTACTGAAAGATGAAGAGAGAATCCTGAGGGATGGCGCTGCATGCCGAGATACAGGTTTTACTTAGTTCGGCTACAGATGCTCCCATATCATATTGTTCTGTTATATTATTAGCCCATTGATTTTATTTAAGCAAAAATTGTAACTGAACATACTTATTCTTGGTGTCAATAAAGATTTTATTATTATTATTTGTATCTCTTTTAATTCACGGGATAACTTCAAGGGAAGTAACCCGGTCATTTTTAAAGGCTTACACGGGGACACAGGTCCAACATGCAGAGGCCTTGTTGAGAACTTTAATCTAATATGTGATGGGGCAACTACCAAGGGCCATTCACCCCTGCTCTATGAAAGAACAGACATGGACGGCCCAAGGTAGCTACAAAACTATTGTAAATTATGGATAAAACGAATTTGGGCTATGGATAGGATATGTTGGATGTGTTTATTTTTCAAACTATGGGTAACTATGGCACCTGCCTTTCAACACATGAAAATGCAATTAAAATTGGCAGGCGGTGACTCGCCGACTCCAAGATGGGCCCCCTATTATACCGCCACGATAGGCAGCAGGTGGGCAACACCAGAGAGTAAAGGCTAAGGGGTGTAGAGAGGTGCGACACCGATTTCGCCATCGCGGGTCACAGACCCGGAGCGGGTTTCCTCGTTATTACGCCATTAGACACTTCCACCCCCGAGCATATAGCTCTTGCGACCCCTCCCTAGCCAGCCAGTTAAGGCAAGAAAGAGCTGGGAGTCCTCGTAAAGAGTGACCCCCTGGGGCATTCAGGTTCCGTTGTGTCGCCACATTATAATTATTATTATTACTGAAAACAATTTTTTCTATTAAAAAAGCACATCAAAATCCAATGCGTTGCTTAAAGATGCGAGCATCGATAGGACAGACGCAGGAGACGACTTTGTTTTATTCTATGTATTGAAGAGTGTGGTATGGTCAACAACGGAAGTCTATTAACACTATCAAATCAATAAAGGTCCTGTGGACAATCTAAAACACTTGGTATTGGGTATTGGACACAAAGTAACACAGAACACAAGGAAATCTTGCTGAACTATTTACTATAGACATTTTAAAACTTTTATGGCAGATCATAAATCTGCTTACGTTGCTGACCGTAGTGCGCGGGACGTGCCGGGCCTTTTGCCAACAACCTAGAGATAAGCTACTTCAGATAAATTGTTATCTATAAGTTCGAAAGCCACGGCAATGCAGGTAACAGACAACACAACCAGGAAATTAATTCCGTAGCAATTACATAAACCTTTAAGGTACGGGTGTCAATAAAACCCGTATTTAATTAACTCGTCAAGCAAGAGGTAAATCCTTACCGACATACGTACCATGAGATATCAAACCAGAACCACTGCCGTTATCGGAGCGAGACGCCGCTCTACATTCCGAGATAGAGTCGTAGAGTTCTCTCGCTTCCACAACGATAAGTAAAACTTTAATATCTCATAGTACAGGCATAGAAGTGTGAAATGAGTATTTTATTATTTCGTTTATGCCGAAATATATAGAGCCTTTGTTAATGTATATTTGCGGCTTATTTTCATTGTAATTGTTGCTCTCAAGAGAATGCGACGTTAGATTTTATTGTAGCTTATAAATGTTTTATATTTACTGTTTAATGTGGAATAATAAAAGGTTAAATATAAATGAGGTTTATGTTAAAACTAATTAAATGTATGAGGGTAATAATTTTAGGCCCTTTCAGTCAACTACTATCAAATGTTAAAGTAACATATTGTAAGAACTTTATATCATATAAAATATGTAATTACCTGATAAAACGAAAAGCCTAAATGTTTCAATTTATCTCTTTGAATCATGCCTATCTAATACAAAGGAACTCTACCTACAAAGGTGCCTGTTACAATTTAAGGCGAATTTATATATTATCAAAGACTTCTATACCGCGAATGATAACGATATAGGTTGTTTATCAGAAGTCAAATTATAATTATCTTATTGGAAGTAAACGAGATTTCGTAGAAATCTATCACTGTAATCAGTTACAAGGGATGTTGATTAAAATCAATGTTTGTAATAACATTTAATTAAATTATGTTTGTTAATTGTGATAGTTTCGCTCGCGTAATTCCTGAAAATAAAATGTTAATGACTTTTCAGGTTTCTTTCGATATTGCCTTTTATTCAATTTGCGATATAAAATATTATTCAAACCGGTCTTGAAAAGCGATCTAATCAATTTTGTTTTCTCTACAGCATGTAAATACTATATAAATACGCAATTAAATCAATTCCATGTAAATTTATGACCTACCTTAAGGTGATATAGGCTATCGTATATATTTCACAGATATAGTCAATAAACCCGTTATGACAGAATAACTATGAGATTTTTCAGTGTTTTACTCATTTTAATAGTAAAAAATCGTTTTATAAAGTAACGAAATAAAAATAATATAAACAGCAGATTTTCGGTACGGGTCGAGGCTTACCGAGATTTGCTTTTGTTGCTGAAAAATTCCAAAACATCGCATCCCGTACTTAACTTGAGAGGGGTTTACTAAACGGACTGCTGTAAGCTCTTTGCCTACAAAAATGTTACAAAACTTATAACAACGTTAACCCTTATCTACTCTATGTTTTATTTACTTGCTGTTGCCCGCGACTTTGTTCGTCTGAATGTCGGTTTTAGCTGCAACAAATTACCATATTCTGACGGAGTTGGTTAAAAAATAGCCTATATGTTAATCGTGTACTAGACATCTGATAAACATGCTTATATATCTCTAAATAAATACGTATTATAAATTACGCCCAGACAGAAAATAATCGTGCTCATCACAAATTTATCTTGGGTGGGAATCGAATCCACGATCTCTGGTGTAGCAGTCAGGGCATCTAACCACTACCACCAGGCCAGTCATTATCATATTTTTCTTTATTTTTAAATATATTTCTCAAAATTCTCGTTTATTTAAGCTATTCACTGATTTCCTGTAATAGATACCCTACGTACGTTGCCTACCCAGTAGTACCTAATTAAGGCAGGATGAGGCATGTACGTCCGGCCACACAGTACTTACAATGATAAGGAGCAACAATCCAACTATAGATCTTAGTACATTGAGATAGAAGTGATATTCGCGTAAATATTATTTGTGATCTATTTTGTGGTGGGGTGTAAGCGTTATGAAAGCTTTTGTGACCGCATTGGATTGAAGAGAGCCCTGTGACAGCCATATTGAATACTTCTCGAACAATGACTGGAGTGTTGGTATCATAATGAAAGGTTCTTGAGGTTTAATTAATGGAAATCTCATTTTCTAATATTTGGGATTCTTTTGGATCTATATTAGTTGTGATGGTTACTGAAACTAGATTCACGAGTAGCGTGATTGGTAATTTTAGTGCAAAGCTTCCTGATTTAACTTAAACGACTCGTATGGTATTGTACTGCTTAAATAAATATAGTTCAAACTAGTTTTTGCTACTTAAAAAAAAAACACTCAAATGTTATTCTCTGACAGCAAAAGTAAAAAAAAGTTTAAACCCACATTTCCAAACACGCCAGTAACATGTGTTCAAATACAACAAAAATCTAAGGAAACAAACAAGAAAATATTTTTCTTTTACAAATATAACAAATCAAACTTCATATACAACAAACGTTACCTACATGAAGCTATTTCTCCAAGTTTTCATACGCAGTGCATTTTAATGGTTCCACTTCACCTAACCCCGACTCGTTAACTGCTGTAGTTGACATTACGTTGATTTCAAAGAAACTCAGTGACCTGTGTAGTACTCGCGTCGCACCTCCATGTTGTGACGTCACAGTAACCGTTAAAATCAAAATGGCGTTCGAATACTTTTTGAAATTTGAAAATGTTCTTGTTGATTTGTCGGTTGTTAAGACTGATTTCGTTTTGAGGGGATACTTAAGCTGTAAGTAAATGGCGATTTGCTAATTATTAGATACCTATCAGATAAATACTATAATTTAGCGTTTACAACATAAATTTAGTTATATCGAAAAAGCTAGGTAAATACCATCTGAAGATTGAAAAAAGTGAAAACTGAAATGCATTTTATGTAAGTATTTTGCTTACATAAAATGTCTGTAAAACTAATATAAAAAAACAGCAACCTTAATTCGCCATTAGAATATTTTTTATTTAATTCTCGTTCATAAAGTTTGAAACGTGAATCAGACCCGCTTTTTTAATTTATCTATCTTCAATACTTTACTTCTCTATTGACTCACAAATTGTGTATCTACCTCTAAAACTTTAAGTGTTTTATTCAAGTGGCTATAAAAGCACTTCGGATTTCAAAGTTAGTTAGGAATAATTTACTAAGATAAGGAAATTCCAATTACTTTGAGTGGGTTAGTTCGAGATTCGTAATGAAGTAGGGGGACGGGTACAAGGAAATATGAAAAGAATTTAAAACTGTAATTCAATTTACCGTTTTTCTGTTTTTTCGAATTGCCTTTCTATTTTTTGATACCTTAGAGAAAGAGAAACAATAGGCAACGTAGTGAAGATTCAGAACTGATTGACGTTTAAATTTTTAGATTTAAGAAAATCTTGTTATTTTTTAAGCAAACACTATAATTATTGTCTACTTATATTAAGATACGAAAGTTAGCAGGAATAGGATGGACGCAAAAGCAAGAGATAGAGGAGAATAGCATAAACAAAGGGAGGCCTATGCAGTAGGTAATTCAAGGTTAATGATGCAAGATGTTAAAAACTAGCTGATTTTTGGTATTCGCATATTTAAAATTAATAAAAAAATATCTACATGATATAAGATAAATATGTCAGAACACGTACGAATCCTCAGGACTCAGATAGTATTCTATAAATTACTTGAAACGTTACCAATCTATTTAACTAAAGATAAACGCTTTAACATAGAGTATATTGTGATTAAACCTATCTAAATCCGTGTCCAATTAATTGAACAATCATTATTCTATTGACGGTCTTATAGAGAAAAGATCGGTGTCTGTACTATGAAGTTTCAAACAAGACTGTTGCCGTTTGTGAAAGTGAGATGGCGCAATACATAACGCGTATAGGTGTCTCGCTTACACAACGAAAAGAGTACTGCTTCAAGGAGTTTATAGTAAGCGTTGACCTTTGTCGATATCTTAAGTCGCTTTTGTATATTTAAAGTAAACTGAGCTAATTAAGAGTACTTACTATCAGGGTATTATTGTTCTGATTGATGGTACAGTAAAAATAAATTGATATTTTAGTTTATAATACTTTATCTGTAGGTTGTTTTAGATTTAATAGTAAATAGATTACATTAACTAGACTTTTTAATCAATTTATATTTAATTTTATGTATATTACATAATTGTATCTACTTCATAATCGAAGAAAGTAAGTAGTGAATCATAATTTGTAATATTAATATTAATAAAAGTTCTCGTCTTAAGAAAACGGACAAGAAAACTTAGGCGGACGAAATAACGCATTTTTTCCTAATAATATAAACAAAACATCTAAAAAAGCCGTAGCTTCACGTAAAACTTATAATAAACAGCGTGAAATATAAACACCTCATTTGCCGCATTACAGCGAGATCATAAATTATTTATTAGCCATAACAGGCTTCCTACAATATCTGCTTCCAAGGTAATTGAGGACGCCTACTGTATTGTGTCTGATTACGACCTGATAAGTTTAGATAAATACCTATTTGGTTTATATTAAACTAGCCTTTCCTCTCGGTTGTGCTTGCGTGAATGTCTGTTATAGCATAATAAGCTTATGTGAGCTTCCTTCGTACATATTCCATTAATATTGGAATAACTGTTTAAACGTGCCAAGGTCACCAATATATAAAAAAACGCATTTACAAACTATAAGATGTAATATTATGTTTGACTTTACCTCTGGATGATAATATAGTTGTATAAAATCCCAGAAAACAACAAGTTCTAACCATTGTCTTATGGACAAGCGTAATGTAAATTACTCACCTACTCAAACTGTTGGTTAGAGTAGAGTCAATATTGGCATACAAACGTCTCTACAAAAATATTGTCTCGAAATCTAGCGCTTACCTGTCACTTTGGTAACTCTATATAATCTTAAAACAGACCTCAAACCCAAAGTACACACCTATTACATTTAATACAACGGTAACAACTTCATAATAAAACCATGTTAGTACACGCGTAAATGAAACACGTATTTCATTAATTTGTGACCCTCCTTTACAAATTCAAAAGGGATTGTGGGTTAGGTACTACAGAAGTTAGGGTCTAACAAATTAACGCCGCTTAAGACGTATGGGATGAAGGCGAAATGTTTTATGAATAAGATGTAGAGATATTTCATTTCATTTCAGTTCATATTTCAATTTGATTAATTCTAGACTGAAATAAGATATAGATGCTCAAGGTTACGGAAAATTTAAGGTGCCTTTCCTGGCGAGGAATTTAGAACAAAATGTTAACTATGATGACCAATTCATAGTTAACATTTTGTTCTAAATTTCAGCATTCGAAATCTCTTTAAAACTATTTTCATTAATGTCCAATTAGCATTTATTAGCTAATTCACGATCTGCACAATCCAGTTTCACGTCAGTGGAAATAAACCCTGAAGTCATATTTTTCAGTTATTGGCTTTATTATACAAAACCTACGATCAAGTCTTAGTTATTTTACGCAATGTGTATTCTTCTACAAATTAATTCTTGTTAGTCAAATTGATCAGATCGTTACCAAACTTATATTGCGTGAGATTTTTACCAAAACACAATTCGGCCATAAAAAATATAAAACAAAACCCGGAAATGCAAAACATAGTAGTAATTAATCATGGTTATCCACGTTGATAATAAATTTACCATTTGCAGTTTGTACGATAGATATTCCGGCGCTCCACCGAGCGTTGTTACAGCTACAGCAATATGATTTATTACATTATAATTTGATGGTAATAATGAAATATTGCTCGGAATTAAATTTGAAGGGATGTGGGATAGACAGATAATTTGTTGAGTATTAAAACAAAGGATTATTATTAAGCTGGATGAGAAGCGAATTTGTAATAAATTAAGATACAAAATGATGGAAGCGTTTGAACGTGAATTACATTTTCGTTTGTTTGTAGTAGTAGTAGACACTTTCCTAAAACGCTTAAATACAAAATTGTATTCCAATTTTGTAGTCAAATGTTTGTCGAATATTGAGTAAAAGTAATATAAGTACACATCCGATTATCAAAACCTAGACATAAGTGTTCCACTCAAGATACACGGAAAGCTAAAAAAAAGTAGCACTAAGGTTATACGTGCAGTTCTGCAAGTCGAAAACCCAGTTCTGTTTTTGACAGACCGCTAAAAGCGATGGACATCAGGACGCGAATAATCAAGTTTACTAACGCTGGTTAAAGCACTGCACAGTGGAGAGATATGTTCCTCTACTTGTTTGTACCACGATCCCACAAATAATACCTACAATATCTACATATCATGACAAATAAAAACGAACGTTGTCATCACAGAGAATCGACAGATAGATTTATATCTCTTCTCACATATTATTTTTTGCTTCACTGTTTCTAATGTCAGAGAGATACAAAGATTTATCGGGCGTTTGTAGTTGTCAAGTTTTTTATAAATAAGTGTCGTCTATCGTCGGACTATCGGCAGTGTATCATCCCGCGAGGGCTATAACTCAGGGCTGATAACAAAAGGGTTGTTTGGCTTGGATTGGGGGATGTTCTTATGTATATCACTACGCCTATCTCTTGCGAAAGCTAGCCTTCTGTTTAGAGCAGCCAAATAGCAGTCTTGGCTGTTGTTTCGTAAAACTATTAATGGTAATACTTGTTGATAATTAAAAAGTACATTATTTATGTATTATTTCTTTTTTGTTGGCCCTTAATTATTTGTCTCCTATTGGTTTTATTTTTCAACAAAATATTCGGATCAGCTCTATTATTACAGTTATCCTATCTCAGAACTACCCTTTTGTTACAATTTAAGTCGGTAAATTTTAAAAATTTGTAGCCTCAAAGAAGAATGACTCTAAACTAAATAAATTTAAACATCCACCACTAACGGTATCTATGTAATAAAACAGTATACTAAACACGAGGTCGTTTCACCCAGATCATGTACGAGTCTCGAACAATTCGGATCTCACTTACAGCAAACAAGCGAGCAATTCCGTCTTAGTCTGATCAATATATTGATGTTATCCCTGATTTCACGCCTCGATATACACCAATCAAAGGGCGAAGAAGTAATCAAAGTTGTTCGAACTATTCCCTTTGACGCAAGTGGTTTGGTAATACAAGTTTGATTGTTGTTAGTGACATATTGAAAGTGCCTATCAGTTGCGGAAGCTCAATTTCAATCCATCGCGATACTATGAGAATGTAGAGCTTAAAGTAGTAAGTAGAGGTGGTGAGACTTGCAGCTGTTTTCAGAAAGCTATTGAGATGATAGATGCCTTTGCGTCGCATGATGATTAATTAAAGTGGAATGTAGAGTGGTAGAGTCAAGGGACATTTGAGACATGTTCCACTTCTTGATAATCGTACAATTTTTTTGAATTTATTCCTACCCTTTTTATTCAATACTTCAATTAATGTGCTACCCGAACTGTGGGTTGTAATAATAAATTGGAAACCCCTAAAATATTAATAAAACATGACTATGTGTCAGGTGTTTCACAATCTCTAACATAAAAACAAATCGTCGTTTTAAATTGGTCTCGTATTTTTTCCAATTCGTTTCTCCATATAATCTCTGTCAATCAGTCTGCTCGCGGCCGCGCTAGCGCACGGAAGTAGAAATAATGGCTGCGCAAATATTAAAGTGTACACAGTGCAATATAGTAATTAATGAGTTATTATGCTTCATCCAGAACAAGATTGATGTCATGGACGAAGAAAGCTTAATAAGAATAATAGTGAGTGCATTCTCTGGCTCAGAAATAAGTGATGCTAAAAACTTGTTGTTCAAGTCAATTCCTACTACAACTCGCAATATCTCAAGACGCAAGAATAAGGAGCAAAAGGATATCGAAGATATCATATGCTTATTCAAGAGCACAGACCCTGACCAAACACCCATCTTCGTAGCGAAGGAACTGCAAAAACTTCCCCCAATAACTTTCGACCATGTCGATGTAACAAAACTATTAAAAGACATAATTGTACTGCAATCTGAAATTAAGACTATAAAAGAATCATATGCTACAATTGAGTATGTAAAAGAAATGAAGACCATGTGTAATTCTGATAATGTACCATCTAAAACTATTTATGACGGACCCGCTCCGATAACACAAAATTTAAAATTAACTCAAAAATCTTGCAATAATATTGCATCGAGTGACGTGACCTTGAACGCGAGCGCGTCGCCGACGCGGACTCCGAGCGACGTAGCCCCGCCCCCAAGCGCAGCAGTATGCGCAGAACAACAAATTTACGCCACTGCGCATGCTCTTTCCGAAATTAAAGCAAACATTCCAACCGACCAAGTTTTAAATGAATCTTCGTTACCTGATTTGAGTACCATACAAAAGCCGACAAATGCGGTTATTACTAATAGTACAAAGACTTTGGCAGACATAGTTCGTCAAAAAGGTGACTGGAAGTCGACAATGCCGGACCAGGAGTGGACGGAGTTTCAACGTCGCAAACTTAGAAACAAACAAGAAGGTGTTAAGGGCAAGGCTGCCATCAGACCAGAAGATAAATTTAAATCAGCTGAGATAAAAACATCTTTATTTTTATCTAACGTCCATAAAGATACATCAGAAAATGATATTATTGAATACATATTTACAAAAACAAAACTTAAGATATCCTTAACAAAAATTCAGATGAAAGCAGAAAAACCTTACAACGCTTACAAATTACTTGTAAACAGAGAATTGTTGAGCGTATTTTTAAATAATGAGATCTGGCCCGACGGCGTTACATGCCGGCGATTTAGGGCGTATAGAACTACCGTGCCAAACGGCGAATAGATACATTTTTTAATTATGGATGTTATGCACAACAATACTTTTATATCGTTTAATTGTAAGAGCATTAAGCGATCAGTTGATGGGGTCAAGGAACTCTGCGAGTTCGGCGATATCATAGCCTTACAAGAAACATGGTTAATGCCACATGATTTACCATTCCTCGACACAATTCATAAGGACTTCGGAAGCACCGGTACGTCGGCGGTGGATACGGCTGCTGGCGTGGTGAGGGGCAGGCCGTACGGCGGAGTGGCGTTGCTTTGGCGTAAATCAGTTTTTCCTAATGTCTCGGTGATAGCTTGTGTGAATCCGCGAATCGCTGCAATACGTGTCACGATAGACGAGCGTTCTGTGCTAGTGTTGAGTGTATATATGCCCGTAGACTGCATTGAGAACTTACCTGATTTTACAGACTGTTTAGGTGCTATTAGTGCAATTGTAGATGACAGTAGTGTTGAGTCCGTATTTATATTGGGCGATTTTAATGCGCATCCTGGCGAAAGCTTTTGTAACGAGCTCCTGAATTTTTCGAGTGAGCAAAGTTGGGTTTGTGCAGATTTAGATTACCTAAATGAACAAGGCACTTTTACATTTATTAGTGAGGCACATGACTGTAAAAGATGGTTAGACCATTGTATTGTCACTCAAGCAGCCGCCATGTGTATCACTAATATTTACGTAAGGCATGATGTGTATTGGTCTGATCACTTTCCTTTAGTGATTCAATGTAACTTAAATACGATGACACATAAAACACAGGTTAAAACCTCGCCTTTTAGTAAAGTGTGTTGGGGAATAAGAAATCAATCTCAAATTAGTAAGTACCAGAATATATGTAACAATAAATTAAAACATGTTGATTTTCCAGCCGCTTTAGAAAATTGTAGTGATAAGAAATGTAATTTATTTAGTCATAAGCAAATTATAAATAGACTTTATTTAAATATTATAAATATTCTGTGTGAGGCTTCTAGAACTACGTGTTTTGTAAAAAGAGGTAAGCGTAAAAAGACATTGGCGGGATGGAATAAGCATGTGTGTGAGTCGTACAGGAATGCTAGATTAACGTTTAGAGCATGGGTATCCAGTGGTAAACAAACTGATACTGATTCATATTATGAGATGATACAGGCGCGTAAGATATTTAGAGGTAAGTTAAAATGGTGTCAAAATCATCAAGAACAAATAAAAATGAATATAATAGCCGAGCACTACTCTAGATCTGATTTTAAAAGTTTTTGGAAATGCACTAATAATGCCAACATTAAACCTGACATTCCTGTAAGTGTAGACAATGTTTCTTGCCCCAAACAAATTGCTAATATGTTTCAAGAATATTACTCTGTAAAGTCACCGCTGGGTCCGCCTTGTCGGGAGATTGATACCTGTCATACTACCATCTCAACTATCATTCTTGCAAAGGAAATAAAATTAGCTATTAAGAAGATGACAGGGGGTAAGTCTCCCGGCCATGACGAGCTTAGCATAGAACATCTGAGGTATGCTGGCGTTCATTTACCTAGAGTCCTTGCTTTGTTATTTAATCTCTGTATAAGCCATGCGTACCTTCCTCCTGGACTGATGCAGACCATTGTGGTGCCTATTGTCAAAAACAGGACTGGAGACATGGCAGATAAAGCGAACTATAGGCCAATATCCTTGGCGACTGTTGTAGCAAAGGTGCTTGACAGTGTGCTCAACTCACATTTTTCCAAACACATTAATTTACAAGATGCACAGTTCGGGTTTCGACCTGGGCTGTCTACAGAAACAGCGATATTTAGTTTGAAGCACACTGTTAAGTACTATACGCAAAGACGTACTCCTGTATATGCCTGTTTCTTGGACCTCAGCAAAGCCTTTGATCTAGTATCATATAACGTCCTGTGGCAAAAATTATCGGCGACAGGGGTGCCACCGGAGTTGGCTGCACTACTAAGATATTGGTATCTCAATCAAGAGAACCGTGTAAGATGGGCAGGCGAGCTCTCGGATGCAGGCAGGTTGGAGTGCGGGGTGAGGCAGGGGGGGTTAAGCTCGCCCTTGCTCTTCAACCTGTATGTAAATGGCCTGATTGAGAGGCTCAGCAACATGCATGTCGGATGCTATGTTGACGGTGTTTGTTGCAACAACTTTAGTTACGCGGATGATATGGTGCTGCTGGCCCCCTCAATCGGAGCTCTTCGAAAGCTTCTCGCAGTGTGTGAGTCCTATGCGGCTTCACACGGTCTTACGTATAATGTTAAAAAGTCTGTATTCATGGCGTTTAAATCGGGTCCCAAGAGTCCACCGGTACAACCTATTACACTAAACGGGGAGTCACTAAGGAGGGTAAATAATTTCAAATATCTAGGACATTGGGTAACCGACGACTTGAAAGATGACATGGATATGGAGAGGGAACGCAGAGCACTATCAGTTCGGGCGAATATGTTAGCGCGCAGATTCTCCCGTTGTACAGATGCGGTCAAAATTACCTTATTTAAGGCATATTGTACCTCACTGTACACGGGAAGTCTGTGGGTCGACCATACTCAAAGAGCTTATAGTGCTGTGCGGGTCCAGTATAATAATGCGTTCAGGGCGCTGTTGCGGCTTCCACGTTACTGCAGTGCATCAGGCATGTTTGCTGAAGCACACACTGATGGTTTTGCTGCACTCTGGCGTAAAAAGACCGCATCGCTAGTCAGTCGGCTGCGTGGAAGTCGCCACAGCATCCTGGCCGCCATAGCTACTAAGTACGACTGTCCCATTATGTATAAATTACTACAGCGGACTAAGTCACTTTTAAGCATTGTATATTAATTTAATTTTGTTTTGTTTCGTGCACTTTTTGTAATATTGTTTTGTTTTATTTTGTATGGATCCTTGTTGTCCGAATAAAGAAATTTTATTATTATTATTATTATTATATATCTACAAAATTGTCTCATGTCTCATAATCTGTGTCACGTGACATGATGTAACATATTTATGTTATGAATACTTGAACACATTTCGCTCATGTTCGGGAAATGTCAACGTGTCGCCCGCATGGAATTCTATTATATTTTTATGACAAAATTTATTCAGAATTTTTCTTCTGTTTTTTTTTTTTGTAAGACCGCTTTGAGGATCTTTTCTGAATATCTACATACATAAAACAAAAACTGCTTAGTCACAGCCTTAGGAATATTCTTCTTATTGTGTCTATGTGTAAAAGGCATTAAATCATAAAATATAACTTATTGCTATTTTAAATATGGTTCCTACTTATATACTAACAAAGGGGCATTTAGTAATACCTACAAAGTATGTATTTGTTACATAAAATTGTATCTCCATTGTTTTTTTTTAATTTACAAGGGAATAAGCATATATTTTATTATTTACTGTGGCCTGCCTTGATCGTGGCAATTTTCAAATCATTTTTAGTATCAGTTTAATACATTAATTATTATCTGTTTACTGCTGTGTATCAACATATGTAACTACAAAACAGACGTGTCATGTACAGTGTTACGATTAAAAATAGTGAACATCCCTACAGTAAATATCTATGAAATTATCATGTTCTGATAGAAACATTTTCAGATATACATATTTCATGTATTCTATCATCGGATTAAGGATAATAAATTACAATTACAACGACGGATTATATTAAAACATCAATCGTAGGAAATTATTAATATAAAACAATACAAAAAGACTATAAATTAAAATTAAAACTTTCCTCGCGTAACCTTAAGAGTTCTACAGAATATGAAAAGTTATTTTTCTAGTCCCTGTTCAGATATTTGTTAAACGTCAAAGAGGTTAAAGCCTCTACACTTTCCTTAAAATCCTCATGCGTCAAAAGGTTAAAGCTTATATGCTACACGACATCAGTTCAATGGGACCCCATCATTTATACGGTCTCCTCGATACCCAACGATGTTATCAAGCCTTTCTAGTCAATAAACTCGGACCGCTTGTCTTAAGTTACAATGGCTAGGTTAATACGGGCGGGGAAAGGAAGCGGAAATCCGACCAGCAATGGAGCGAAACGCCACTAATCGGCTCGTAGCCGTAGCAGTCTAAAAGCGTAGCGACGTAGCGAGTTGCTACGCGATCTTCCGTAGATGATCTATGATCAATTGATTTTGATTGGATCATAAATTATTTAGATTAGTTTTTTTCATGTCATATTTTTACAAATAAATAAAGTTAATTTTTTTATTTATATTGCAATAAAACAGCCTGCAAAACATGATGTAGCAAGCATGATAGTTTATTTCTTTTTTAATCTATAGATTTTATAATTAATATTTTCATAGATCGTAGAAAAACATTCAAATATTTGATACTAAAGCCCTAAAACTACCGCTTTGTGTTCAGAATTGCCGCGATTGTCCTTTGTCCAGCATTGTTTCGTCATCGGCGTTGAGCTTTAAAGCTGCCCGTGTTTGTGCCCAATGAAAAGCATTTGGTTCTATTCGCTTTTGAATAGATTTGGTTAAACCTCGCACATTCCTTTGAATACTCTGTTTAATCCATTTTCACTATTTTTTGTAAATAACGCACCACTTTTGTGGAATGTGTGTCACAAAGGCATGGGCTTTGCTTTGAAATATATTTGTTTTTTTTTGGGATGTGATGATTCTTCTCATTTTACGTTATTTAGATTTTTTTTTTCTTTTTCACTAGGGTTATTAACTAGGTACCATAGAACCGCCACACACAACTTACCGAACTTCGCCTAGTTTATTTTTTTTATAATTCCTTGGAGAACTCAATCTATGTTTATTTCAATCTCACCAATTTAAGCTTCAGCTCTTTTAGAGCAACTTTCTATCTGAATTCTACAATTTCAGTATCGCTTGGTGAGAGAGGAAATTTGTATAGAATTAGAAGTCTAATGGATCAATGATCTGAAAAAAGGGGTTGGATAAGATTATTCGACTTCAGGCCTAAGCCAGGCATTAGACTCCAAGAGGCTGATTTATTTTTGGTTGTTTTATTGATGTATTTGATTCCAGGCAAGCAGCGGTTGGTGCGCGGGCAGAATGCCGCGCGCCGGCGCCCTCCTGCTGGCGATAGCGGCCGTCCTACTCGCCGCCGAGTGGGCTCATGCCTCTTACATTGATCCTGGTACATTATACTATACTCAAAATAACATACTACTTATCTGAGGGTCTTATTTAAACTGGTTTTACGCGAAATGCCGACACACCTTTTAGTGGGTGCCAGTTTGCAACTTAGTTTTTCATGAACTCATCAAATTCACTTTTTACCTAAATGCATTAACTATAATTACGAGATAATATATGTTTTAGTATCTCATAGTTATTGGCTAGAAATAAATATATGGATGGTGAGAAAATTAAATGAATACGTGATAAAAAGAAGTGTTCAACTGTAACAAGCTGTCTAGATTAGCTACATAACTTTTGTAAGTTAGGTTTGGTCAGGTAAACTCAATTTACAGAAAGCTAATATTACGTGTCTGCGTTTTCTATTGTTAGAATTGTCTATTTATATCCAAATGAATACCTTTTATTACTGTCGGATAATTCTAATTCCAACACAAAATTCTATTGTTAAGAAATTTTAATTTGACTCTATCTATAAAGATAAAAGAATATCATTCTCCGTTTGTTACCGCAACGGGAAACTGAACCGATTTTCCCACGTCTATTTTTCTTAATTTACCATCCGTGAATAACAAAAAGGGAAAATAAATGATAATCTCTCTGTTCCTTCGAGCATAATATACTTAGGGAAATTAAACAATCATTATTGGCCTTCCTTTATATTTGATAACGTTTAACTGATGGAAGGAATAAATGTAAGCGGTCGTTCGAACGGAAAAATAAATAAACGGTACACGTGTTGTTTGCGTTTTGTTTTCATCATGTTATTTTTCGTTTTATGAACTATACCACTTTCTAGATTATATATACACACGTTACTATGTTTGTACTGCTTTTACTGATTACTGTGTTGGGAAAAAGGCAACAAAGCTATTCTCTGTTTTCTAATAATATGAAAAAAATAAATACGTTTGAGAGTTTCGTTTATTTGTAGAGTCGTTTACAAATACGAGTACTTGTATGCGTTGACAATAAATACATAAGCCATTTTCACGATAATTAGTATAGTTGCAATACCTTATGATATGTAAAGTTGTGTTTCTTCGGCAGGAGACGACGATGTCGAGGTAAATCTGTCTGATTACGGGGACGACCCGGCCGATTTGCAGCTGCTGCAGGATGTTGGAAAGTGAGTCCTATTTCATTCGCAATTAGGTTGACATTCAGACAGCCAGTTATAAATAGTATTCTTGGGAGGTCGAAAATTTGTCATAAACGACAAAGATTTGTGTATGTTAATTAGTAAAATTAATGTGGGCATTAAAGAGGGGTTATTTGTATACCGACCCTTTTATACAAGTGAACAAAACAATACACAAAATATAATCTAGAATTTATGAGGTGCTCTCATTAAGTGCTGATGCGCAAAGGAAATAATATAACGTAATATTTGAGTAAGAATGTTCTTTATATAACGTCTCTGTTAAGTCAGAGTGGACACAACTTTGTGACACGTCACCTCATATGCATTGCACAGCATTAGCTCGACACAAACTTAGGCTAGCCTTCAATGATGTGGTTTCAGACGTTCGTCGCTGATCTACGTTTTCAGGCGCGCCTGTGTGCGGCGGGGGGGCAACTGCGACCACCGCCCCGGGGACTGCTGCCACTCGTCCTCGTGCAGGTGCAACCTCTGGGGGTCCAACTGCCGCTGCCAGCGCATGGGCCTCTTCCAGAAGTGGGGGTAGGCCCCCCGCGACCCGACTCCCCTGAAGCGGCGACCAACTCCTACCAGCCGACTTGACCGCCGCTCCATCGGACGACAACCTTGCATTTTCAAACGGACCCGTTGCGTTCTTCTTCATGTTTCATTTCATTGTTCCTTCCTTAGTCATTCTACCCCTACTTATTAGAGAGATTCGAATTGAAAACAGGGACCTAGATTTTAGTTCGGAAATATTTTTGGACCTTTTATGATATACAAAATTTAGAAGCAGTATTGTTTGTTTTAATGACTTTAGATTTCTGTCGGTTGTTTTGTCTCTTGTTATGATTTATCTGATTATCCGAGTGTCCGCTTATTGGTTGGGCAATTACCCAGCCTTATTGCCCAATCAGTACGCCCTGACGCCAAAGCTCGGCCAATCAGACCCCGACGCCTGTTTCTGGCGACGCGCGCTCAGACGTCCTCTTCTGTTCCACACTTTGGTTAGGACGAGGAGCCCGTCGTCTTGAACGCAGTGCGACTATTTCTAATTCAATGTATGTATGTAGAGTTAAGTAAGCTAATCGTAGATAGCAGTAGCTGCTAATTGATGGTAAACTTATGTCAATAGGAAGTAGCTATCACTACAAAATAGAAAAAAAAAGTATAAATGTAACTCTTAAAAATAAATGTTTTAGTCACATAAGGGAGTATCGGTAATGGAAAACTTGGTGAAAGACGCTATAATAAGCCTTTATATATAACAGCGCCATTCGTACTTGCGATTGGCATCTTAGATTTTTAAATATCTATTATAAATGTCAATACATAATTCATATAATATTAATAAAACGAATCTTTAATGTATTCTATACGCCTCTTGGACAGGAGTATATATGTTATTACAGCCTAGTAGATTCTTCTGTATGTAGCTTCTTATATGTATGCTCCAGATATGGAGCATGGTAATTGTACTAATACTAATATTGGAATATGGAAAATGAATTATATTAATAAATGTTTATGGACTATATTCGTGTTGTTATTTATCAAACCTTATTTACCCTGAACTGAGATCTATCCTTTATTAAAATGTATGATAATTAATACCTAAGTGATGAAATATTTATGAATAACCCCAATAACTGATCGTGCTAATAAATTATTCAAAGAAAATAAAGTTCTACTTAATGATAAACGGATAATGTAGAAACTGGATATTCAGACCTTAATTATTTTGGGCTTTAATGGTTTATTAATAATTTATTGATATCAAAGTTAAAAAGTGTGTAGAGAACTTTACAGTAATACAATATTGGTGAGCATAAGTAAAACTATGATTTAAATTCTTAAAATATTACTAATTGATGTCATAGAAATGTTATATTCGTTACCGATTTAATTTCCAGTCAAGTCTAAAATAGGTTCAATTCCTATTAACTTGTACTACTCAAAATCAAAAATAAAATCATAAAAAGTAATATCCTAGAATACTAGTACTATATTCAGGGTAAGCATATTCATGAGGCCAAGTCGTACCTCCTTGGATCAAGTAAGTATTTGGTAACCTACTATAAAAAAATATTTATAACAGTACGCTGAGGTACAAGATGTTTCTTTTTAAATAGGTGCTTGATTATAATAAATACTGCAAAAGGATAAGACAAGTATAGTAGCGTGAAGAGAATAGTACGGTTAATCAAATCCTGTAAGGTTCTGGCAAAAAGTCATCTGCAGGTGTCATTTTGAACTATCTTACCTAAGATAAAATACAGCAAATTATACAACATCTTCTCTTAATAAATCTGTCATAACGTGAATATGACACCAGAGGCTTAATGTGGTTAGTTGGACGCGCTGAAACACTATAAACTTATTTTATAAAATACTGACTCGTCTTATAAAAATATGAAATGGTTGAAACATCCATCTATTGGACATTGCTTTAGACTTAAAACCACCGCGCTATGACCAAAAGGAGCTGAAATAACAAGGATGAAACCACAAGTTTTAGTAAGTAATAAATAAAAGCTAGCTTAAAAAAACTAGGCAAGAGTAAAAATAAAGGGTAAAAAGAAGCAAAACAGTCAACAAAAGAGAAACAGTAACCATACAAAACAATGTCACCGCTAGCAAACAAAACGAATGAAGAATACACAAAACAAAACCCTGTCGGTGACCAACTTCATTATTAGCAAAGTTCGATGAAACTTTTTTATTCACTTCATCAATCACGCTTTTAATCCTTCGCCTCGTTCCCTTTCGAGACAAAATTAATTATTTCACTTTCAAAATTGTTTTACTGCGTTCGCAAAAATTGACGTTTCCTTCATTCCTTCTGTATTATTCACTAACTCATCCGAAATTCGTACAAAACCTTGATGACATGGAATTTCGTTTTTGTCCGAAAGGGGACTGGTATAAGTTGATGAAAGTTCCATGATAAACGGATTATCTGGTTCTGAATGTTAAGGAAAAGTAGGGCAAGTACAAAATAAACCTCGTAACGTGAGGACATAATCTTATAAGTTTTTGGATGATCTTTTTGGGCAAGTCCTTACTTTACCTTTTATTCCTAGATGGACGGAGTCATTGTTCTAATTGAGATATGACCTGAATTGTATACTTACTACACAAGGAAAAAAAAATAAACAAGGCTACGTGGCTGATGCTAATGATTTGGATTGGACGGCAATTTTTTTCTTCCTAAAACAATTACCTCGTCTACCGCTTAGCGTTGAATACTCCAAAAATTAAGGAAAAAGTAGTCATTGTCATCCATAATAAAACGAAGGATCGAGCTCCGAAATAAAATTGCACTTATCGCTCTTGTTTTCACCCTGTTCACCCCAAAATGGTCTAACATAACCACAGCTACCTCTCATAACTAACAAAAGGAAGGCTCTCATCTTTTGTGCGGTCTAATGTAAAAACTCCACTCAAAAACGTTATCAGAAAATATTCTTTTAGTCACGTCTTACTTAGGAATGGGATCTATATTAATTTTGTGCGACGTCCCCTTGTGTAGGAAGCGAAAATCAAGAAGAATAATATCAGTTGGTTTAGTAAAATGGCTCTCGGCAAGGAAAATGTTTATTGTCAATGTAATTATAACTAAATAGTTATTGATATGAATATGAGTGTGTGAGAAGTGTTGCAGGACAAAAATATTACAAAGACATGTTTAAACAGATCTCGGTTTCATTTCCAATATCGTTTATGTAAATTGATCTAAACAAATTCCTTAAAGAAATTCAGTCGATTCTCAAAATTGCAAATTGGTTTTCCCAATTTAATCACAATTTATATGGGAACATCTTTTTTTTCATGCTTGACTATAGGTTTTTTGCATTGAATTGTTCATTATTTAGACAGAAAAGATATTTAAAATATAATAGGTCTGTTTGAACACTTTGCAGAATAGAAAAGCGTTTAAGTAAAGTAAATGGAGCAAGTTAGGTAAAAATAAACGAATATCTTTCGTTAGACATTTTTATTCGAGCAAACCCACTTAGACAAGATTACATTTCCGATTGCCGAGAGAATTGAATTGACATAAGCTATCGAGCGGCCGCATAATCCGTGAATGTAATTTCCATGTAATTGAGTGTGCCTAGAAAATGGACTTTGCTAATTATTAACTGGGGATAATAAAACTTGGGTTGAACAAACAAAGGACCGCACCAAACTGTTACAATATAGTACGGAGATAAATATCTTGGGGCACATTCAAGGATAAATAAAAATGATACCAGATGGATGTCTTTTATGTCATGTAGGATAAAAATCACGCTCATCTTGTGTCACCCCTTCCAATTTTTGTAATGGTATGCTCACCTGCTGGCTTTGTACGCGAGCTTTAAGTAATTAGGTTGGCTATGTAAGCCATGCATGAGCATGCCAACGACAGCTGTAACTTAAAACGAAGTTGAAGAGGTCACCGTGACCGAAACCGATCGAAGAGGAGATAAAGAGAGAGATATGGATATTGTTTTTCAATAGGGAACAAATACTGGAAATAAACTTAACTGGAAGATGTACCTGAATGATAAAATCTACCTACTATCAGGAAAACAAAACTAGTTTCTTTTTTATTTAGTAAAGCACTAGTGGAGCAGGGGTGTTTTAAACCTATTTCCAAAGCAAATGATTTCTCACAGGGAAAGGTATAACATTTCCATCGTAGTCAATACAAGAAAACCTACTACCAATACCGAAACATGAAAAATTCACAAAACGATTTTAATACGCCTGTGGAAGTGCTCCGAAAATGTTCGTGTACTAAAAAACAATGTGTCACATGGGTAAACCGACATTAAACGCCACATTTTTCAAGACTTAGGCGCCTTAACGTATATGGAGACATCATAAGAGGGTTATACATAAAATATTACGCTCAAGTATATTCTCTCTATAGCTTTCAAATACGGAAAGTACTTTCAAGTATCTGAGTTTTCTTTTCTACTCAAATCTCAACTACAAAAACACTAGCTTTTCCCGAAGCTTTGCTCGTGGATATCGGCTATAGCTGCAAAACTTGACCTTATTTTACGCAGTTGGTTAAAATGTAACCTATTTGCCATACTCAAGTAACCTCCATACTAAATTTTATTTAAATTGGTTAAGCCATTTAAGCGTGAAAGAGGAACAAACATCCACAATCACAAACTTTCGCATTTATAATATTTGTTGGTTGTCGGCTGTTAATAAGACCTCGGCTCAGCTGTACGACGATATGAAAAAATAATTATAACTATTAAAATTATTATTTTGGATACCGAGTCGAGAGTTACAGAAATATAACTTTGATCCCATTACGTTAAGACCTAATTGCTTTAGTGCCCATAATAATTAACATAATCACGGTGATGGTACTTAGATGTTCTATTAAAACGAATATTATCAAACTGTCTTTATGTAGGTATTATCTTACTAACATTATAAACGCAAAAGTTTGTGAGTAGAGATGGATGGATGGTTGTTACTCTTTCGAGATGATACGGCTGGATCAATTTTAATTACACTTTATATCGACGGGTCCTACGTAGACTAGTACAAGTGCAAAAATGCAACTTTTCAAGAGAGCGGTTTAAAGGTTCAAAAGCTTGTAACTTTGTCGTCAATCAATAAAAATACTTGAAATTTTAGTATGTTATATTTTGATATTTAAGAAATAAGACTGCATTATTGGTTTTTCTTCTTTTTTTATACTTTGGCAAATAGGTTGACTTGCATTGATGTAGCTTGTTTTTTTTACTACAGTAGAACCTGTAAACTGATACAAGTGGCCACTTATACCAGTATATAGTGTACTTGCTTATACTTATAATAAAGCAAATCTGAAGAATTTTACTCTTTAAACATAGTATTTCCGTGTTATTGACCAATATGAGGTTATAATATTAAAAATAATACCTACTTTTATCTACTTTTATCGACTTTTTAACACTTACAACAGTTTACTCAGTACTGGAAAGCTACTTGCAACAGTTTGCTGTATTATTATTAACTGTGAATATTTAAATTAGTGTGGCAAGAAGTTAAATAAAAACATGTAAAATACAAAATAACACTTTATTATTAGATAGTACCATTCTTAAAAATGAAAAATAAAATCATTGGCCTTGCAATCTTAAAAATAATGAAACAAAAAAATGTAATCTTCTTATTTTAAGTAAAAAAAGGTTTGATTTTTAAAGAGGTTTTCTTACGATAATACCTAATTGTTTTTTTTTTTTTTTTTAAGACTAGCCTGTCTTGAATTTCATGTCATTTTTTTTATAAATGGCATTTCCACTATTTTTTTTCAGTTACATTACGTCAGTTACGTACGTTACGTCTGTTCAGTTACGTCCACTAGTTTTTGTACGTTGATGTTTCTAATTTATTTCTCCCTTTGCAGATTCGCTAGAAAAGGTATTTTAAAGAAATTAGTATAACCTTTGTGCAACTCTTTTCGAACTATGTGCTTCTATTAAGTGTATAGTTGTGTACATAACTTGTTAAATGTATAAAAAAGTAACACAACCCTTAAAAACAGGGCAATGAGACCTTAGAGTCTAAATCAGATGATGGAAAATTCATTACATTTTTACAACTTGTATTAAATGGTGATTTGTGTCACTCTTCATAAGAATGCCTAATCACATCACCACACTCGTCATACTTGTTTAAATATGCATTTTATACTTTTGAAAATATTCTACTAATATAGTTAACGCGAAAGTTGCATAAGTATGGATTGGATGTTTGTTACTCTTTGACGCTCAAACGACTTAACCAATTTTGAAGAAATTTCGTATGGAGTTAGCTGACAACCTGGATTAAAACATAGACTTTTTAACCGACTGCGTCAGAGGAGGGCAATGTTTTCCAGTTATAACCGACACTCGTGCGGTCGAAGTTGCGGGCGACCACTAAGTCCTTTATAAGTTTAATTTGAATGTCTTTTGTATCACTATACTTAAGTTTTGATTGAACTTAATTGTTTTTTCAATACTACAACTTTACCAAAATAAACTGAGGTTGCGAATATTGTTATACTGTTTACCTCTGGAATATTTCTACACCTTTAAAAATGATGTACTTGGGTACATAAAAAAAATTGTCTCGTCAGTTCCCAAGTAGCAAAATTTGGTAACTTCTTACGTTAATTGCTGCAAAAAATGTGTTAAAAGTAGTATCGCTATTTATTTTATTAGTCAATAAATATTATTATTAAAATAATGTAGGTTACGTCAGATAACAATATCAAGAAAATAAAACAAAGTCACATGTGACTTTGTATACTACTACTTTGTATTCCTACTGATATAAGTGTCAAATTTATTGAAAGAATAAACTAATAATAAAAAAAAAACAAAAAAACCCGACTGTAAAAAAACAACCACTAAGTAAAAAGGGAAAAACAAAGTCAATAATTTAGTGTGAAGAGTATGCAGTACACCGTGCGTCTACATTATATAATTTATACGTAAAAAAATAATGCAGGCGGCACAAACAAATCTACAAGCAGTACAATCTGTATCTTGCATTAGGTGAACATTAATTAAACCCTTTTGTAGAAATATTAGTACTGTCAACTTAGTAATTTGTTTGTCAATTTTTAACGCATAAATTTATTAATAATTGACCTCGTGAGCCCTTAATTGTTGTGAATTCTCACCACTACTTACTCAAAGCAAACAAAACTAGTTAAATATGTAAAAAAGTAACACAACCCCTAAAAACAGGCCACGAAATAGTTTTGATACAGAAGAATACGTTAGCAGTTAACGCAGTTATACCAGTGTTAACGTGCTCCCGACTCCGTCGCAGCGCGCATACTGGAGTAAATGGCACTTGCGCGTACGTGACGCGGCGCACGCGACTACCTACACTGGTGCAAGTGACTTACATCAGTGTAGATGGTCGTGTGGCCGAAAATCATGTCACTTATATTAGTTTACAAGTTTGTATCTCTGAAATTACTGAATAAAATAATATAATTTTTACAGGGTATATAGTTAAGGTAATTTTAAGGCTTTTGGTGCAAAAAAACGTATTTTGGTGTTTTGCTGGTTACACCAGTCTACGTAGGACCCGTCGATATAGAGTGTCGACTGCGTCAGAGATTATGTTTTCGGTTTTGCGGAAGTCGCGGGTAGCACGCTAGTTTCATACAAGAATTGTAAGCTATTTTATTTGACTTGCAACCCGGCCTCGTCAGCTCATAATTAAGGACCCCGGTTAGGTTTGAAGGTCGGGCTATCCCGATAAATAAACGCAAATAAACCGTTAACACATAGTTTAGAATTTAAAAATCGTAAACATTGCTTTGGTTGGTACCTACCTCATAAATGTTCACTATTGATAGTTGTTGAAACAAAACAAAACTAGGCGTCTTGTTACGCGCCATCTCGCTTCCACAAAGGCAACAGTCGAAAATAGCTCACCATACTATTTTCTTCAGAAAGGCGAAGCAGTAAATCAACGAAGATTCCTTTATTAAAACAACATTTCTATCATTACACAATGAACGGCACGCAAGCCAAGAACTCATTCAGACTTGTTGCTGAGTAAGCAACGAAAATCTCGACGTTAAAAAAAAGGTTTTATGACGTCACACGTTTTATCGCGTCACATGAACTCTTTGACAAACTCATGTTCGTATATTACATAACATAATTGGATTTGGAGGAACACCTTTTGTATATTAAATAGACTGTTATGCAAATTAATTAAAACTCCTGATGTATTTTGGAGGTAATAATTTTGTAGTATATTATTAAAGGTAACATGATTATTTTGTACGGTTTCCTTTGATGTTTATTTAATGTGCAATGTTTAATATTAATTAAGTTAAAATGTAAACGTTACGTCTTGCTTTTGCCCGTGGCCCTCTTTCCGTGGATATTTATGTATTTATTTATTTAATGATTTACACGGCTTGAAGCCAATTACATAAATCACAGGAAAAACTTAAAGTAATACAATTAAAGATATACAACGTTGATAAAAGCGAGAGGCATTAAATGAAACCACATATTCTGTATATCATTATAAGGCTACACAACAAAAATCAAATCAATGTAAGCAATAGTTTAGTCACAGGATATTTTTTTAGTTTTTTTTTTAGTTTGAACATGCTGTATCTTCCTGATTAGGTGACTAAGTTTTATAGGCATAGTTATCTAGTTGGCTCCGGTTGGGTCCGAAACTAGTCGGGCTATCCCGATAAATACGCGTGAGTAAACCGTTATAACGTTTTAAGTATGAATCATCCTCACGAAAGTTATTATAAAAATATTGCTTACATTGATTTGATTTTTGTTGTGTAGCCTTATAATGATATACAGAATATGTGGTTTCATTTAATGCCTCTCGCTTTTATCAACGTTGTATACGGCTATAGCAATAAAAGTCACCAAAGATTTTTTTTGTATTATTAGATCATACATATTTTTTATCCATATGTGGATCAAACTGAAACTTCGCAGTGGACAATGATATAATGGCCTAAAATAAACAATCCGAAGTACATTATCCACGTCAATTTAACTCAACCTAAGTAATACAAAGTTAACATACTCAGACATAGTTTATACTAAAACTAAACGATAAACATGTTTAATAGTACCGCGTTTATAGTCGTTTTATAGCTTTCATATAGAAAATAAGGAAGATAAGACGCCCCACCTCTTATCTCTTACTTATTTCTTGCGAAATGACAACTAAACCCGAATGATCTTTTTAATCGCCTGAAATACGATGTCACGGGAAACTTTACTCTATATAAAAGGACATAAAATGTAGTTTCGTATTTGTTTTATGTTAAGATAAGGAAATAACTTCGGATATAAGAAGACGGTTAATGAAACACGTTTATGTTTAGCTAGGTTTTACTCTCGGCTTTCCTTATAGATGTCATTCCTGGCAAAAATTAGCCAATGTACTAATTCAGGGTGTCACTTTTCCTCATACATTTTTTTTGCGAAATAGGTCCAGTTTTTGAGTGGTTCGAGGTAATAAACATACATATAAACTTTTGCCTTTCAAATGACAGAAACAAGCATTCGGTTCAATCCCCACATCTTCCTTAATAGCCCTTGTCACCCCAGCTGCAGTTTTGTCACGCAACTGTATTTTGCTGACGCAATAAACGTGCCAACTGAGACTGTCGTGTTGGGCCACCAGTGCACTAAAACCTTAAGGATCGAATTCACCAGCTGTAACAAAAACTAAGTTTCACGGTGACTGAGTTTAAAATACGATTCTCTCACCTAGCAATTACGTTTAAAAATGCTCCTTAAGTGAAAATATTGCGGAGCACAAAATTGTTCGTCCAATCACAAACCTACAGAACAAAGCAGTTTATAAATTAAATTATAATTTTCATAGTAACATTATACCACTTAGTACTCATTAAAATTGAACTCAGTTATGCGCAAACGAGATTAGCTTTAACCTTTTTCCACAGACCTAAGCATAGCATGAGTGCAAGCCTATGGCCCATAAATATCTTAATGTGATATTATCGCAGTTATAGAAGATATGAAGTTCTACAATATGTAGCGCGCTATCTCGCTTCCAAACCTGTAATATTGGTCTAAGAAGTGGTCACACTGACTGGAGGTGGCACTCTGATCGCGTTCAATTGTTCTTGTGATATTGGCCTTAAAACTCAACACGCGTAACGAGTGGGACACTCCTGGCTCTTAAGGCCTCGCTTACGTAAGGGATAACTCGCCAGTACTGAAGCCTCATACAAATTACACGCCTGACTCTGTCTTCACGAATTGTTTGTTTTAGATACCTTTGACCCTACTTGTCTTAATAGTCCTAACTGTAACTTAAGTGTGGTACGATGTTGGTTATTGAAGACTTCAGTATTTCAAATATTGATGAGAAACAGCTTTCATCTTCCGATTAAGCGATAGTTTATTCCATAAAAAAAAATGCTGTGCCTTACAAATTTGACAATGACTTATCACTTGTTTTTACTTACTTGATATTTTAAAAGTAGTCGTTCATTTCCATAAGCACAAGAAGACATTTAAATATGAATAAGATCTATTTACATACGTAATTAACAAAGTAGTATATGTATTTTAATCCATATAGATCACACTAATATTACACTTCACTTTAATTTTATAAAGGCGAGAGTATCTGATTATGTGTGTATGTGTTTATATTTGTTTCCTCCCTACGCATAAACCAATTTGAATGAACTGTGGCATGGAGTTAGCTGACACCCTGGATTGACACAGGCTACATTTTCCCCGATTGCGTAAATGCAGGTTTATGTTTTTGCAGTTAAAACAGCCGTGCAAAGAAGCGAGAAAAACTTAGTGTAAATAATATTGAGTTCTATACATTTCGTTATCATAAATAAAATAAATAAATATATATTTCTCAACATTCACACAACACCATTTGGTCTCAAGTTAAGCATACTTAGTAGTAGTAGTAACTATGTGTTATGAGTACTAGACAACCGATAAACTTACTTGTATATTTCTAAATACATACATACAATAGATAAATTACACCCAGACACTTATAATAATAAGCATTAATAATCTTTCCTTACATACCTACCAACATTTAATTTCAGCTTCATACATTCTAGTCGACGAAAACAAGCGTTGAACCAGCGCGGAACGTAAACAAATGTGAAAAGTTTAAAACGTAAAGTTTTAGCTATCAATTTCAATTTACTTTTCACTTAGTATCCATAGTTTAACTACAGAAGTTGGTTAACGGCACCGTACTACGGTCTAAACTGATGTGTTTTTTTTTTTATAATAGTTCAATTAGTAAAATTTCTAAGAAACCTACAAGATAGGCGAAAAGATAGAATACTCTTTATTGTACACCGTAGCTATAGCTATGAAAAATAAATTATGTACAGTAAAGGTACAATTGCGGTCTTAGCGCTAATAGCAGGTATATTCTTAAATAATGTCGAATCTGTGATTAAGAAAAAAATCAACGATGCAAAATTTGGGTTATAACTAAAGAAAATATCTCTAATTTCATCAAAATTTTGATCAACTGATTATAAATTATAACGAAAGATCATTAGGGTTCCGTGAGTTATTTCGTTTTTTGCTTTGAAGAGATATTAAATACTAAATTGTTTATTGCATTCCATATGTTACAGAGATGATAAATGTACTTATAGCTGAAGGTTATTTACATGCATTATTTAAGTCAAGTGTAAGAGAACCTATGCTAGTACCCAGTAATAAATCGTATATAGAATAATAGACACTATCAATTGAACCCACTAGAACATAACTTAGGTACCATACTTAAAAGCACTCGAATTCAATATTAACACTTTCGTATCGTTCTTTATCACCATTTTTCCTCCCTGGGGTGATGTAAATCGCATTATTGGAAAGGTCGAATGTTCGGACGAGACAAAAAATACTCTTCGGACAACATGTGTTTTGATTTTCTAAAGGCAACCGTGACATGAATTTATAAAGCCTTTTTGATAAGGGACTTAGTGACTAGAGGATTCATATTTTGTCTTCACAGCCTCACCAGTAAACGTGCGTTGAATTATAAGCGTAATAAATCTAATTAGGACTTCAAATTTACATGCGATGTGCAAATGTTACAGCTGGCATTTTTTTTATATCTATACTTATATTATAAACGTGAAAGTTTGTATGTATGGATGTTTGTTACTCTTTCACGCTCAAACGGCTAAATCAATTTGGTGAAATTTGGTATGAAGTTAACTGGCGCCGTGGAATAACACATAGGCTACTTTTTAACCGACTGCGTCAGAGAGGGGTTATGCTTTTGCCCTTAAATCTGATATTTGCGCGAGCGAAGTCGCGGGCAACAGCTAGTAAAATATATATTATACTACGAAGGTTTAGTGGTTTCGACCCTTGTACCCGCGTCATGTTTGTGGTTGTAATTAATTGGGAAAATCAACCTATTTTTGGTGAAACCACTAAAAACAATTTGTTTTAAAAATGACTTGGTAAATTGCAATATTGGTTTGGACAAGTTGTTTTATTTGCTTTATTAGGGATCTTTGCATAATTACGGATATTTCATAGCGATAAACGAACTACGAGTCTCCTAAATTAATATAAAAGAAATTTCATAATGTAATATACATAAATTACCCACACTAATAATGCTATCTAAACCCGATATTTATTAGATAAGTTCGGTTTCCTATTTCGTGAAACAGAAATAGGCTTGAAAAATCTATCGTGTTGTTATTTTTCTACCTCTGATCATCATCGAAGAATCATCTTCGTCATTCTCGTATATTACTGCACAGTTCTTATCACTCATTAATGTAACGATAGTAAGGAGCTTATAGTTCCTCAAAAATTTCTCGAGACATTTTCCTTTCATATGCAATTAACTAATTTTAACAGAAAATGTTCGCAATTTCACACCTAAGATTATGTATCAAAACGTTATAAATAGTGGCACTACGAGTGATACAAGAAGTTTTACGACGTCCAATACATCAAAATCTCTCTTTCTTATGTGGTAAATGGTAAAATTTGCTTGCATACATTTTACCTTTTAAACAATCGTGTATAAAGTGTGCATGGGACATGTAAAACCTAGGATACACATAGTAACTCAAAAAAAAACAAATGAGAGTCGATACTCGAGAGTGCGGGTACAAAATCCTTTTGATGTACCAATCACTATGACGATAGTAACAAAAAACATGGCAGGCAAAGGCCCAACGCCGCTCCACCTCAAAGCTTAGTTAATTGGGTTGCCAGCCGCAAATATTTGTTTTCCCCCACAATGTTGCCACGTTACCCGCAACACATGTCGCTCAGTGAGCAACGCAGCAACGCGAGCTTTATTTTTTAATTTTCTTTATCAAGCGTATAAAATACGTTGTTTAATAAAACGTTAATTTTAATAATGTTGGAATGTAATTACTTTGGAAGCGTTGTTGATGGAAGTAGCGAGCTTTCTCATTAACTCTGTGACAATGTGATTCAAAAGAAATAGGAGTTAAATAGTTGTGTAGGGATTGGATGGACTAAGTGGGTACAAAAATATAAAACTTGCAAATATTTATTTATATTGTTAAGAACATGTTTAAAATGATAGTAAAAGGTGAAGGACCTTTTAAAACTGAGCCTTGAGGGACACCCACAGTAATATGGCTAATAACTAAGTATTAGCCATATTACTGTGGCTGGTGTACTGTACTATTCTTTTGGTGTACTGTACTATTCTTTTAGTCAAAATTCTTTCAGTCTTTCAGTCAAACACCGGGACTAATTACCATGACATTAGGTATGAAGATAAATAATTCACACATAAACTTTTCAGTGATAACCACCATCAAAACGGTAGGTAAACGTAAAGCCAGGCAAAATCTAGTCTAAAATGAGATGCAGATTTCATTATTTATGTTTACAAGTGAAGTTCAACAGAAAATTGATAAATCACATATAATATGGGTATAGAAGTATAAGCCATTTGTCGGTACTTTATCACAGCTCGCAAACTGTCACCGCTAATGCACTTTCCATTGGAGTAAGATCCAACCACAGTATACTAATATGTACAGTATGAAGCCTTCATATAAACGGGCGCAACGCGAGTTATGCCCACGCTATCGGATCATGACATGGCCGTGGCATGATACAGTCGTGAGCGTGTCGCAGTGGCGAACGGACGGTGAGTTGTTGATATGATTAAAATGCTACAGCCACGCGGCTATAGGCATTTATTTTTTAGAAATGGCGGAGTCAAGCTACTGTATATACAGCCACGGGCAAAAACATGTATACACGATGTGTCTTATGTCATATTTCTAAAACTGTTTTAGAATATTTCTGATATTGTACGCTAAACATAAAATGTTTAATTAGAAAGATAATTTCACGATTTCATAAACTATAAGACTAAGTAGTAGGTAATTGAACTTCAATTATTTAATCGAGTATGCGTATTCTTGCTGGTGACTGTACTACTGAATTATACTGTGACTCAACAGCAGGCATACATCTCTTAAAGTAATACTGTTGCAAGTGAGGAACCGAGACGACACTCTACGCCGTGTAGTATGCCGTCTCGCTTTAACGACTGCAATAGAATAACTTTTTGAGATGGTGGTAGACTCCTAGAATGTAGCTTTGAACGGTGACAACACGTGAAATAGAGGCTATCGATTGAGCTTCCTCCCATAAGGGAAGATGAGTGCAGCCATTTTAAAAGCTTGTCAGACTGTTTCAATATCATGAATGTTTAGTTTTAAAGAGATTTTATTTACAAACGTTTTTAGGTTTTGAAAAATTGGCCATATAAGGTGGAATGTACAATTTGGTAGATTTATTAAAAGTAAGTTAGACTTTTTCGACATTCAATTGTTTAAAGAGTATTTAGCGCTTCAGATCTACTCGTAATAGTTCTGAAAAATACTAAATCTCAAAATTATACAATCCCATAATTATACCACATTTTTTGTGTGATTTATCTCTAGACAGTCTTCTTCAGCTTTTATCATTCATCACTTGTTTTCTAATAACAAAACATTTCAAAAATGCTAACATTAAACACGGTAGACTTTCACAAATATAATCTAACGACAGTTAAAAATACCGGTAGCCCAGCTTATTAATCAATCACTGATGATACATCAATAATAAACTAAGTACATAATAATTACCAGTCAACTTCTGATACAGGAAACTAGTCCTTATGTCATATAGAAATAAAGCTCACGTGAGCTCATTTCAGTTAGACTAAATAAAGGTACATGGGACCCTTGGGACTCTAATCAACTGCACAAAAAGGACACTCGGACGAAAACCGATTTATTGTTATCTATTTATCTGTTAACCCCCAATAAGGGTGACTTTATTGCGATTGGGGTCAACGTGACCGCTTCGACGGAATAAGGCTTATATTTTTGCAACAAAGCATTGTTCATGGCGAAAGATTTGTATTACCAAAGCTTACAGATTACATGATTTACCGAGTATTTATAATTGAATTAAAAATAGGTACATAATATTATCACAATTTGTTTAATCTTTAGCTCCGGTGATAATCTCGTGAAACAGTCAGTGATCGCAAATATGACGAGCCATTCGAAAATGTCAGTAAAAAATAAAAAAAAATATTGTAATTACTTTAACTTGCGTTATATTTTTTACCCACTCATTATTTATACATCCATACACCGTACCTACATGAATTTAGAGTGAGACAGAAATATATATTGTTCTACGTAAAGCCATCCAACATATTGGTTTAAGATATCAGCAAAATACATATCCATTACGAGTTACAACAAACACCTAAATCTCAATTTCAAATTCAAAATGTACGACAACCATAATGATAAAGACATTCAACGTCAAACTTCCTTTCTGTAAAACTTCTTGTTCGACCCCACTTTAGTTCTGAGTACATTTTAAAAGCACCTATCGACAAGAATAAATAACGAGAGTACAGAAAAGCCCGGATTACACGGAGGCACCGCTGGCAGCTCATAAAATTGACTTGACAGTCTCCGTCACAACGTCGTACAGATGGCCTTCCACCACACCATTTTATAGGGTTCCGTACTCAACAAGTAAAACGGAACCCTATTTCTAAGCCTCCGCTGTCTGTCTCCAGGCTGTATCTCAGAAACCGTGATAGGTGGAAAGCTGAAATTTTTACAAATGATGTATTTCCGTTGCCGCTATAACAACAAATACTAAAAAAAAAGAAAGAAATATTAAGGGAGGTCCCCATACAATAAACGTAATTTTTTACTCGATCTTAATAAACGAGTAGAAACTTGAATATTTGATTAGTATAACTACAACAAACGTGATTTTTCATTATAGATTATAGTACGGAACCCATCGTGCACGAGTCCGACTCGCATTTGGCTGGTTTTAAAGTATAATTGCAGTTGCGAAAGAGACGCCGCTCTGCGCCGAGTAGTGCGCTGTCACGCTTCCACAACTACAGTGACATGACTTTATAATGTGGAAGTAGAAGCTCCCAGATGTCAAACTCCAACTTGTGCCAGAACTAAAGATGTAAAATACCCCTGAGATTATGAAGCATGTTTGAAATAGTTTGAATCACGTAGTTTTTGGTTTAACTCAAAAATCTTTGATCTTTTATGCAACTGGTTTGAAAGGTATATCGAACATTTGCGAAGGCCGATAAAAAAAAAATTGGCTCATTTTGTATTGGATTGAGCAGTTGACGGTTTTTTAACGACCCTAAGAGAACACATAATGTTCGAGACGAAATGTTATATTTCTTATATCACTAAAGTGGCAAATAAGCGGTTCACCTGAGGGTGAGCGGTTACGGCCTTTGAACGCTGGCAATAATAGGAAAGCATCACTTACACATTGCCATTTGATCTCAGTGGCTAATAAATTATCATGACCTAGTTAATGCTATTTTTAGAGTATTGTCCATGGAAAAAAAATGTTCTGAAATTTTCGCAAATACATACAAAAATATACCTAAACTGACCTATTTAGTTTTCATTTTTCTACTCTTAATAAATGTATAATTGTAAGTAAAATAATGTAGATAGCTAGTACATTTAAGAGTTACTCGATCCCTTTGCGCAGTCCGCTGGTATATAAATCTAAGTATAAACGTAACCGGACCTGCGAGACTAATTTATAGCCAGGACACAGCCGTTATGGTGTCTGCGTAAATAAGTTTCATAAGTATTATAAAGTTTCTAAGTAACATAACGTTTATAAAATATATGAGCAATTGCTTTCAAAAATGATCGCATGAGGACGTGTTTAAGTTTTATGTTAAAATAATGTGTAAAACATAACCATTATAAAAAAAAAAACCGAATTATATGTTAGATCAAAGGATCTGGCCCCCTTTGTAACCCTTAAAGTTATCCCGTAAATCAAAAGATATACAAATATAACATTCCTCAAAATTCAGTCTCAAATAAAGTATACCAGAGTAATTTGTGTTTTGTATATTTGTGTTGTGTGTTTGGTATAAGTACTAGCCAACTGATAAACATGCTTATATTATGGGTAAATTACACCCAAACACGGAACAAATAATCGTGCTCATCACATAAACGTTTATGATTGTAGAATCACCCACATGACTGTTCATTACTATGGCAAAAAATCACAACCTTTCTTGAAGTCCTAGCTTCTAACCAAGTCGAAAGCATAACATACCAAGAATAAACTAAACCATTCAAACAAGACAACTACAGCTAAACCAACTCAATATAAAAACTACTGTAACTGCACAAAAACTCCCTCGTGACAACACGAAAACCCTTTACAAACCAACTAGATTTTACTGGATGTTCTGCCAAGCTTTTACCAGGAAATATAAATATACGCAGGAAAAGAACTCGAACTATCCTGATAAATAAGTTAGCGGGGAGTTTACGAGGGTCCGTTCGAGGCAAACAAGATGGCTCGCAAACAGCATTACAGAGTCGACCAACTAACCAAATAAGTGCAATTCGATGCTACCCACGCAATGTTTTAACAAGCTAGTGATTTGTGAACATATTTTATAATAAGAACATGTGACAAATTTTGTAAATTTCCTATTTCGTATGACGTCTGATAGGATAGAATGGAAGAAAAAAACGTGTTTAATACTTAAGAGAGATATATAACGGTTTACTCACGCGTATTTATCGGGACAGCTCGACTAGTTTCGGACCCAACCGGAGTCCTTAATCATGAGCTGACGCGGCGGCGGGGTCGCGACTTGAGTAAAAAAAAAACGTGTTGCGTCGACCCCCGTGGTCGACCCCAAGTAAAATGGGATATGGGCAGGAAGATTATGATGATATACAGTATTTAGTCTCGTATAAGTTAGATGACTATACCGCTTGATGCTATTGCTACATTTTTTTAGGTTAATATAATTTTGACAAGTTCACACATCTGGTTCCGAACTAGGTAGAGCTGGTATGTTCGTAAGTATTTACCTAATTACAATACTTAACAAGTTAAATACACACAATAATATATAACAACTGTATGACATAGAACGAACACCTTTTTTATCACATTATGAAACGAATGGAATAAACAAATTGACAAAATGAATGAAATAAACGAAATGAATGAATTGAACGAAATAGACAAAATAAATGACATGAATGAAATGAACGAAACGAACGAGAACGAAACGCACCAGCCGGCGTAGAGTATTCTCTTTTGCACAAATGCAAGAATACTCGTGCGGTGGTGGTAGAGCTCCAGGTTTGCAAAATGTACCGACGAAAGATAATCGATAAAGTATACTAATATTGGCAGATCTACATCACTGAGGACATTCCCCAGGGATTTGCTAGAGCAAACTAAGAAGGGGGCCACTCGAGGTCGCCACCATGTTCCAAAATACGACGGAAATTTCAATAAGAATTTCCAAAAATTGAATTTCAAACGCTCACTCGGGCAATTCTCGGAATCTCTTGTACGAATATTGCGTTCGGATACTCGATCTTTATTGAATTCGTAAAGTAAGCCCACAGACTAACGGAGTGTATTGAAAAACTTCCCATACTCTGACTTGGATTCGATTCTTGGCGGTGTAATATGAAATATCTAGAGCAAATCCCTGGGTACGAATGTTAAGGTTTATTTGTCAAGTCAACTATTTTACAGCAGTTTTTGAGGACTTTTTTCTTTTTTTGTCTATTTAATATACTTACACACCAAATTGTGCACGATTATTACGCGCCCTGTTTGCATGTGACGTAGACTTTGAATTGTCATTTCATTAGGTTAGATCGATTACCGCAGCTTACTAATCCACCCATTTAATTAAAATTGTTGCAGTTGTAAGATAATAGTAGGTAAACAGGCAAACAAAATTTTTATTATGGGTCTGAATGATATAATAGTTTAAGCTGCTAAAAGTACCAGGCTGTCACAAGAAACAGGAGTTCTACTAATTTATTTTTACATCCTCCATAATCTGTCATGTATTGATAGAAATTCGGCGTTACAAAAAAATCATTCGATTGCCTTCAAAATTAAAGTTGTACTTGAGTCTCTACTTCGCCTTCCCCAATTTTACAAGAATCCTATGATAAATTTATTTATGATAAAATTAAAAACTTTTCTAATTTCTCTATAGCGGCAATAAGTTTGTTTTGGTCCAAAATTGTTAACTTATATCCACTATTCGCAGCTATGAAACATTTACTTTTGCATAAAGTCCACCAAAATATAAGGCCCACCTTAAAGTGGAACATCAATGTGCCGTCGGCTGATCGAGTTAGGTACCAGGCTACACTGCCGACTCGTTTTGGTGGTTTAGGTATTTGTAAAGTTTCCAGCTTAAGTTTACTAGCGTTTCGGTCTTCGGTTCAAAGCATTGAATAATAGACCAGGGAAATCTTGCGCAGAGTAAATTGTGTTAGTCCTCTTGGTATGTCCTGCAGCAGGAGCGTGGGGCGCATAGCGCGCTATGCGAGTATTAATGACATTATTCGTCGTGCTCTTGTCACTGCTGGTATACCTGCCGTTTTAGAACCCAATGGTTTGGGAAGCATCGATAGTAAGAGATCTGACGGAATGTCTTTGCTTCCTTGGAAATTGGGTCGGCCTTTGGGTGGGACGCAACGTGCGTCGATATCCTTGTGCCATCCCGTTTGGCGGTAATTTATATCATAGTTTGTTCGTTTGGTGGCTTGGCTATATCACTTAAGTGATTTAACTGAAATAACCCCATCCAAGGGTACAAATTTTAATGGTATAACGAAATTTGAATGTCAACTGTTGTAGTGTAGTGTGTGACATTTTTTGGTGTATTAAATTAACATTATTATATCTCGGTTGTTAGAGCATTCAACAACTAAGACAAAATTAATTAGAATTTGCAGGTTGATTTGAAGTCGCACAGAATAATTTAATTAATAAAAATATTTATAAGGTCGCGAAGAATAGCTAGTACGTATTAATTTAATTGGATAAAATACCTAATATGATTTCTAAATAAACCATCACACATTAACACGTACTTTTTCCAGATCATAAAACTAAAAGCCTATTTCTGCCCTTTTGGGGGCGTTAAAAGTAAATAAAATGGAGCACTCACATTTAAGTGGCTACGTGTAGCGTGTCATAAAAATCTTAGATATTTATCCACACTAATATGATTATACCTATACGGGTAGAGGCTTGTGCCCAGCAGTGGGACGTACATATATTATAAAGGCTGATTCATTTCTATGTATTTTTTAAGACTTTTGTCCTCCCTTCTGAAGGAGTAGTCAAGTGCAAAAAGTGTTTATGAGAGTATAGTAGAAAAATCAGTAGAGATGGAAGATATGGTGAAATATTTGCGAGTGAGTCGGCAGGTATGACAGCTTTCTGCAAGGTGTTAAATATATGCTTTGGAATAATTAATATGGGAAGAAGCCTATGTCCAGCAGTGGACTGCAACGGGCTGATGATGATGATGAAACAATTTTGTCGAGAAATTTATAAATGATTGCACCGGTTTTATTCCACCGTAGTCACAAGTGACGTGATCGTGGACTTACACCTCTTACCTACGATTAGAAAAATAGATGTGTTAGCCATTGGGGCCTAAAACAAAAAAAAATACCATACAATAATCTCGTATCCGCTTAAAATATGTAATTTACTTATACATACATATTTATTACTAGCCGTTAGTTTCCCACTGCAGGGCAAAGGCCTCACTTCCCTCCTTCCACCTATCCCGGTGGTATACTAATTTTCTTAGCAGAGTTTATTCACCTGTGTATATTTTAATACCGAACGATTTCAATGAAAGGTCAAACAATGGAACCAAGTCCAATTTTACATCACAGGTGAAACAAACCATTGCACTAAGAGCGCGTTTTAATATCGTTCGGATTTCATCACGAATGTAGGTTTGGCTTAAACGTACGAAAACCCCGGAAATTACCTCATAATAAAAGCATTTCTTTGAAATTTTGCGCCGCACTGAATGTTCTCCTTTATAAACATACAGTTACAAGTGAAAGTGCAATTAAAAATTCAAATTACCTACTTTTCCAAACCTTTAAATTTTGATGGGACAACACGTAATTAACTTCTGTATGGTCACTTGTGTTTAGAGAATGATAGGTTAATTAAAAAAAAAACAATTTTCATAAACTAACAATTTATTGCGATAAATGTTACATTTTTAACTAAAACTGTCCTTCGTTATTTAAATTAAACTTAAATTAATTAAACCAATACCAACCATATGTTTCTAATCAAGACATATGGAAAAATAGCCTTATTATGATGACTAGGTAGGTACATAAATTAAACAAAAATACACGTAAACGCTAAATTGACCTCTATAACATAGTATTAACAAATTAATGACTACCTACAAAATACGAAGTATCCGAAGGAACTCACGCTATCCGAACAAAGGTTAAAACAAGGAGTAAAAATAAAAAAGGATGTCAATTGCGACCCTACTTAACGTACACGTTTTATAAATAAGTCATCATTAATTTCATATCACTTTTCTTGTTAGGCTTAAGGCGGGGAACTATAAAGGTTGATATTTCTAGTCCCTCCTAGCAGTGTCCCCCAGAATGACGTCTGGGTAATTTCTGTTCAGTTGTCAGTACAAAATTACTAGTGGTTGAAATCAACTGTGATATCAACAAAATTTTATCAAAATTTTAATACTACTGATTCTCGCGTCGCATTTGCGCAGAGACAATACTGCGTCTACGTCACGTCTGCCCAGCATACGCTTTACCAACCTACACTTACACTGGAGAAACTATAGCGTTAAGGACCACTGCACTAGCCCAAGTGGACAACTTAATAGGTGGAGTAGACAGACAATCGAGAAAAATAAGTTTCCAGTTACCTCCTGTGGCACGAACCGAAGAGACATTAGGGGGGGGGGACACGACTAATTCAGATCAGACGATCTATGTCAGACTAATATACATAAAATCACTGTCGCGGTGTTTGTGACCCAAAATTCTTCAAAGCAGCCAAATCGAGTTTTGTTAAATTTACTCATATTTTTGATTTCTAAAATATCCTGGGTATTTGTGAGACGAGCGAATGTGTTAGTAGTTATGTAGTTTGATAAAAAAGCGCATCAATCACGTGACTATAAGACTTGACGATTCTATTTAAGGATAGAATCGTGATGTCAAGTCTTATAGACACGTGACTGATGCGCTTTTTTTTTGTATTATCATTAACTGTTAGGCCAAAGGAAAATCACTGGGTCAGCGCGGCGCGGCGTAGGCAACACTGCAGGGCGCAGCTAGGTTGCCACTCAACAATTTCAAATTTGTTTCAGCCGGTAGCAAAAAATACTAGTTAGACATCATGACCTTGAAATAGTCAACAAAAATGCTGTACTTCGATTCGTTCCACCTGAGCTAGTAGAGAGAATTGTTTTAAAGCATTAGACTGAGAATTAGGTTTCTATTTACGGCTATATGGTTGTTGGACCCAGGAGACAACTGATTTGGAAATTCCCAGAGATCACCTTGGGATACGGTGCTAGCTGGAACTATTGGGAATATAGACATGATATTTCGTTTATACTGGCCGATTTTCGATCCAGCCAGAAAACCAACTTTGAAATAATAAAAAGTCTTGAATTTAATACCTCGTTAGCATATGAGTAGGAAACATAAAAAATAAGTTCATTCCCACTAGTTCTACTACATGGCTCTACCGTAGGACTAGTGGGATTTTATTCCCACTAGTTATGCGATAATAGCCGTAACAAACAAAACGTGTTTACTTATTTACTACTAAAATAAAGAAAATAGTGAGAGTATCCGCTGAATAGAATTGATGGAATTGATTTTGATTTTGCCCAGTATTAAAACAAACAGGAAAATTAAATCTCAGATAGCGCAAAAAGTTTTGACCTTTTTAGATTTTAAATTCGAATTGCTGAAAGAACCAGGCTGCCATAAGACACATGGGTTCTATTCACCTCTATTAGAATTATACCTACAGATAAAACAAATGGGACAATACGAATCTCACTATTTTGTGTATATCTAGAGTATTACCCATTCTACTATTTTGTTTTACCTAATATCGTAGTAAAAAAGTCCCATTAGTCCTACGATAGAACTGTTTAATAGAACTAGTGGGAACAAACCAAAATGTACACCTTTTTACGATGGTTCTTCCGTGGTGGGGGGTGCTCCATCTGGTCCTTGCACATCCTTAAAGCTGATCCCTTCGTCGTCAGGGTCGAACAAATACGGTGCCCACAAGAGTAAGGCGAGCCATAAGATTATGAGACAAATCCAAACTGCCAAAAACGAATATTTAAACTGAAAAATAAAGCAAAATATCATGATTGGAAAACTATGTTATTTTATAATTCCGCTCCATTAATACTAAAAGATTAATTGAGTTGCTTGACGTTTTTTCCCCTACTTAAACTACTTCCAAAGTCAGGGAATAAACGCGTCGTCGTAAGAGTTTCAATAATATCATGCACAAAAACACCCAGACTTGCAAAGGGTAGAAATACCATGCAAATACCTGTTGCTTAAATAGTTATTATTTTTCTGTCTAACGTAGTACGATCTGACTAGTTCGGGATCAGAGAGCCGTGTTTGAGTGTGAAAAAGATATTATATTATCATCGGAAATTTTGATGCAATTACGCTTTATTCCATTCTGAACACTCAAAGAGACTGCTGGACACAAACTCAGCGGACAGGACAATGTACAGAGATACGATGTGTTAGTGTGTGCGCAGGTCTCGTGTTCCAAGACAATGAGTCGATTTTTTACTAAGGATTTTGCTATTGTTTGCGTGACCAAGAAACACTTACATTATGACGCAACACACGCTTCAAAGTACTCATGATCAGTTCATTGAAACTAGAATTCGGGTGAAAAACAACACATGGTTTGTGACCTCGTTTTCGCTACTCAGACCGCCAATATTAAGACACAACATAGTCCTGTATTTCCGTGTGGTGTCCGGATATAAAGAATAGCACCACCCCATATCCTCCACTGGGTGTCGTAAAAGGCGACTAATGGACCTTAAGACCCAGTGCACTGTACCAAGCACCTTGGGTCACCCGAATGGTGGCGGGTAAACAACCAACTATCGCATTCCCAAAGAGGGTTAGTGTCAGGCAGGCGGGCGACTATAAAACCATAGCCAAAACTTTAAGCAACAGGTCTAGAAGACGTGTTGCGCCGACCCCAAGTGAATTGGGATAAGGGCAGGAAGATGATGAACATAGTCCTGTACAATGCCAAGTGTATTATAAACTATGTAGTATAAAGCAAATACAAACTCTTATGTTGGGTCTTAATATGGGATGTGCGAATGGGAATCTAAACCGTAACCTGAACCTGTTATATTATATAAAATTCCAAAGTAGCAGTATGTCTTAAAAGACTTACCATTTTTTTTATAGGCACTTTTCCTGTATGGTGGCAGAAATAAGCCGGAGTGTACATAAAGGGAAAGCAAAAACCAAACGAAGATGCTACTCCGACAGCCAATGCGCCAATGTACGACTTACTCGGCCACGGCAACACTGCACCGCGGCTCTGAAAGTATGGCCAATCAGATACTTTCACAAAGATAAAGTTTCTTTTTATTACTAAATTATAAGTATTAATTATTCACAAATCTTGATTGAGAAGTTTTAGAGTAAAAGTTACACATTTTACGTCTTTGGCGGTGTCTCGTGCAAAATATTTCATTAAAAAAAATATTATCAAAGCAATATCATTTTTAAAGACCTATTCATTGAGGTTCACCTTCGTTTGAACTTACAATGTTTCGTCTAATTTCATTTGCCCTAATTTTCATTTGAACTAATTTCATTTGACCGAATTATTCATATTTTGAACTAATTTCAGTTCACAGCATTTTCATTTGAATAAATTATATTTCACCGAATTTTCGAATGCACTAATTTCATTATAATAATATTTCAATGCACTAATTTTATTTAAAGTAATGTTTCACTACAGTAATAAAAAAAAACCTGACTTCATATTATAAGCTAGGTTAAGTTAGGTCAGGTTTTTTTTTGTTTTTTTCTGAATACTATATAAAATGAAAATTAGGGGAAATAAAAATTTGGTTAAATAAAATCAGTTCAAATGAATATTCGACGAACTGAAAATTATATCAAACGATATTATGCGAACTGAAAATTATGTCAAACGTTGTTCGACGAAGTGAAATTAGGTGAAATGTTGTTAGTTCAAACGAAGGTGAACCATTCATAGATACACCACGATCGTACCTACGTCCAAAAAAGACGTCTACAGAACGAGATGAAATGAATAATTTTGAAGTTGATTTATTTGAAGACTCAATGAAATTTTCCATTCATATTACTTTGTACTAGTAGTTTTACTATAGTATTACTTACCATACACATGACAAATGGTAAGAATACTGCACATGCCGCCGTCGCTGTCATAATGTTACTCAAAATCGAAGTTATAAAAACCACTAGAAATATAGATGTATTCCATGTGTTCCCAGTGATACTAGTTCCAATGTTTTCGGCTATAATATCGGCTAAGCCGGTGTCTCGGGCTGAATGGAGTATCGCAAAAGCAGCCCCTGTAAAATAAAAGCAGTCTCATTAATGTTCAATGTTTTAAAAATATTCAATTAATTGTTATAATTATATCTGATATACAATTTGAAACATGTTTGAGCTAGAATATTTGTTTTCTTGGTGGCATAACAGAAATCTAAATTTAGACAGGATTTTGCGGGAAGAATAAGATTCTACATTACGTACCAAATACTAAAAAGTATCCCCAGTTAGTATTCTTGTCAACAAATCGCCACCATAGGATAGCCGAGGCCGCTTTTAAAGGAGGTAGCTCGCTTTTCTCTAAAATCAAAAAGCAACAACAAACATGTACTGAAACTGGCTGGCAAGAAGGCTTAATTAAGAAACCAGTAAGGAGTTTTAGTGTGATATTATAGAGTGGGTGAAGCATTGATACAAAATTAACTTACTTTCGGCATCAAAAAATGACAGGAACGAGTAACTTTTAGGCAATGAGTGTAACAAAATCACAAATATTGCAGCCACTGTAGCGTCTTTTATTCTGAAACAATCTTTATATTAATACGTAATTCAAAAACTTTGGACACCTTTTTACGAAAATTGCGCGAAAGCAGGAGCATAAAATTTGGCATACTTATAGTTTATGTGTTGGAGAAGTGCAGAACCCTAATATTTTTCAATAATAATGTTTAGAAAGTACATTAAATCAATAAAAAAAACATTACATACACTACCATGCATTTCGCACACATAGATACACACGTATTTGTACACGCATACTCTGTTGTCAAATTGTTTCTTTTCCTTATTATAGACATAGTTGAATGTCAAACAGAAATAACGACCAAGGACATTTAATGAAAGAGTTTTACAAAAAACATTGTTTTCAAAGAAGTTTTAAATCAAATTGATAAAAAAATGCTCTAAATGGATAGTATTTTTTACGCATGATTTTTTGTTATACATCTTGTTATAACGTTTTGTTTTATTTTATTTTTTTAAATCGGTATTGTTTGTAAATATTAATTAAAAGAAGTAAATCTTTTAATTTCATATCAGTTGTTCAAAAGAGTAATTGCCAAATAACAGTCTTCAGTTATAGTAGTTTAGTTTTCGACAGTAGAACCTTAATAATGTTTGAATATTATATTTTAATAATGAATATTAAGAGGTCGAATTTTGACCACTAGGCGACCACTAGCAATTATAATTGTAACATCTATCTATATAAGTATAGAGATTTATGACAATTGTCGGTTCTGAACGAACTTCTAAGACTGCACGGTGGTATAGCCTATAGGTCACCACACCAATTATTATTATTACTATGCGTGAGACGTGTCGCGGGTTAGATCTTCGGTTAGGACAAGAATTTGTGCGATCCACAGATACTTTTTAAACTCTGGGTGTCTTTGTGAATGTGAATTGTATGTCTGTGAAACCCCGCGACACAGCGTTTATTCTTTTTTGTGTGGAGTCGTTTTTCTTTTTTAACTGAATGTATGAAAAAAAAATGTTATTTTGTTGGTTCTATTTAAGTTAGTTCTATTATTTTACGTATAATTTAAGTGCCTGCTATAAAACGTAGAAGTCCCGTAATGCTACGAAGCGCCAACCTGACGAGCAACGAAAAACGCGAAATGAAAATAATTAAAATCAATTTCATGTCATCTATAAAATGTAATTGTTTTACAAATCGTCAAAACCAGTCAAATTGGGTCTATTCTACATAGAAACACCTACATAAGTTGTTTAAATACCAGAAAATACTTTTGATTGATGTCTTTTTCATAATAAAGAAGACAGGACCTCATGCGTCGGATCAGCTAGATAAACTACACTTAGCACTCTTACTTAAACGTTATAACGGTTTACTCACGCGTATTTATCGGGATAACTATCGGCTGACGCGGCGGTGGGGTCGCGAGTTTAAAAGTTCGACTCGCGACCCCACCGCCGCGTCAGCTCATGATTAAGGACTCCGGTTGGGACCGAAACTAGTCGGGCTATCCCGATAAATACGTTTAAGTATGAATCATCCTCACGAAAGTTATTATAAAAACTTAGCACTCTTGTTCAGTACCTTGGTATTTCGGGTGAGACAGCATCTACTCTGAACTCGGACCAGCCTTCGAGCCATTTGTTCCATCGGAAGACGAAAACGAGTAAGTACACTATTGTAAATAGTACGGACAGCTGAAACCAAACATTACCAACAGCTACAAAATATTTATTTAAACAAACCCCTTCATATTTTAAAATATATAGCTTGTTTCGTTATAGATGTCAATGAACATCATTCTTTGATTGATTTAAGATAACAAGTAAAATTATAATTATTGGCGAAACAAAAAACCTGACAGCGAAATTTAGTGTCTCATATTATTGTTTATAGAAATACTTGGTATATGAGAGGAATAGACTACGTTCATTTGATGCCCACACTTTTTTGTTCATTTTTGGGCGCCTTTTAAAAATTAACGTAGCCTATTCATTTACCAGTTCTAATAATTTTAAAGACATCTAATATGTCAAATCGGTCGAAACGATTGGGTAGTAGAGCAAAGAAATATATACGTATGTCACCGGAAAATAACAAGATCCGTAAGTTTATCAATTTCCTAACAAGAATCTACTCAATTATCCGTCAAAAGTTAGTTCTCATATAAATCGGCATTATAGTTTGACCATTACCGCTGTACCGCGCCTTAGAAAGGCGTGGGGCGAGACTGGGGAAACATCGGCCGATTGGATGTGATTTGTCAATTCGCCGTCAAACTTATGGCGGGCGCTAGTGTCAAGTTCAAATTTGAATTCAAATTCGGACAGAACTGTTTATGTCAGAAGCACATGAGATTAATATTCAAAGATGGGTCATGCGATATCTCGTGATGTTGAGTTAATGGTTTTCGGAATTCAAGAAATTCAAACTTATAATAAACCAAGTTCTGGTTTGAAAAAAGCTTAGTAAAATATGACTATTTCACTAATATACATTAACTAAGTAAAATACATAAAATATTATTATAGTTAAATGAAATGAAATATTTAGGTATATTTAATTTAATTAATTTCAAAGTAACTTATTAACCTCAATTAAATAATTTAATTTTGTCGTGCCTATAGAATTTTAACATGATATAGTAAGATCTATACAACAATATCAATCTCATGTGAGCTCATGCATTTTTCTTCCCGGCCCCACCTCACCGCGCCTTCCTAAGGCGCGGTACAGCGGTTTTGGTCAAACTATAGTTCCGATTTCGTTCATCTGTCAAAAGATTTTCTATAGGATTTAAACTTTTCGAAACTTTAAGGCCACGGGTTCAAAATACCCTTGAGTACTTTGTATTTCTTCTACTTATAATATTAAATCATTAAACTTATAAGACGGGCCTGTTGGTCTAGTGGTTAGTGACCCTGACTTCTAAGCCGGAGGTCGTGGGTTCGATTCCCACCCAGGACAAATGTTTGTGTGATGAGCACGATCATTTGTTCTGTGTCTGGGTGTTATTTATGTTTATCAGCCGTCTGATTACCATAACACAAGCTCTGCTTAGCTTGGGATCAGATGGCCGTGTGTGGATATTGTCCCAAGATATTTATTTATTTATTTATTAAAATAAACCAACCCTTTCGTGTAGAGTAGTTCTACGGGGCAAGTCAGTCTTATGTTTCATAATCATTCTCCGCAATTCTGCCATACTCGCCGGCGACATGGGTTTGTCCAGAATGCTTAAAATTGAAATAAATTATGTTCGTATAGGTATATATTTTTTTTGTGTTATAATGTAAAAAAAAACAGAATAATCTGACAAACTGTTGACTTAAAGTGATTTAATTATATAAATAAATATTTGTTCTTTAAAAAGAAAAGGACAAGCGTTACAATTTTAGGGGCATGGCAAAGTGGGCCAGAACAAAAATGACTTACTAACTTGAATTAGAAAAAAAATATGCTATAAAACAATTATTATGAAAGTAAATAAAGATTAACTCACGCATTTGCTAGAATCATGTGATAGGTGAAATTCGCAATAAACATAACGAGAGCCACGGGAAAAGCAAATGCAGAGTATTGTAAATAGTTAAATACATCAGGTAATTCCTTTCCTCTGTTTGGTGACCTGAAAAATAAAAGTAAGTTATTTACAATTAATACCTAGCTCAAGTAATCATGTTATCAATGATAATTATGTTAATGGTGCTATAGACGAATGATGGATGGAAAAAATCTACGAAAAACGAGGTTCACCAAATATAATGCCCGTTGTGATATCTGATTAGTGCGTTGCATTGCATAATCGTAAATAGTGTTGCTAGACGGATGTAAGACGAAGCGGGAGGGAGGGGGGACGAGGCGCGCTGCGCTGTTAAAGCTCCATTTTAACAACAGACAATATCCTACTGCTGGAAGCAAACTAGCTAGCGTCGGCCTTCTGCGATGTGTGGCCGTGTGCCGTCTCACCTCAGATTTCACATCCAATGCTTTGATCCATTGCGACGACGCAGGACAACGCACCAGTAAGGTATCACTGAATTAGCTTTGCTAATCAAGTTAAAATTTTAGAATCTTTTATTTAAAGCAGAAATTAAAAACATCAAAACAATTACCCTGATATAAATATTTTTTTTACCGAAATAAATAATTCGTGATAAGGTATTACGAAGGTGAACTACCTATAATTCAAAAGAAACTTACTCTTGAAAACAACCACGGAATAGCAAAGTGGCGTAAGACGAATGCACAATTGCAGTACTACCTGAAACGATATATACATACTTTTAAAAACCTTGGAAAACCAACATACTCAAGTTGCGTAAACTCAGGGGAAGCGGCAAAAGGCATTTCCCCTCCGAATTTTTAACGAAGACCCAGAACATTCAAACTTATTATTTCCTAACTTTACGATGTTTGTATTACACATTTCGACAGGCCTGTTCGTCTAGTGATCAGTGGCCCTGACCTATACCAGAGGTCCTGGGTTCGATCCCCACCCAGATGTGTGTTTGTGTGATGAGCACGATCATTTAACCTATATCTGGGTGTAATTTATCTATAGTATGTATGTATTTAGCAGTATATAAGTATGTTTATCAGTTGTTTAGTACCCAAAATACAAGCTTTGTTTAGTTAGACTAGATGGCGTTGTGTGAAAAGTTGTGGAATGTTTTTTTATTTTTGATATAAAGTCCATAGCGGAAAAAGATCCTGGGTGCTAACACTCCGAACCCACGTATGTGCAATGCAGCTGATGAATGCAACATCACGCGGCTGGTATATTTCGGATTCACTCTCTCGCTTTCGGAACAGTGCTATAATTTTTTACCCCTATCTAAATTGTTACTGTTAACTTATTTGTAGTTTAATTTCTCTTTTATTCAATGCATATTGTGTTTGCTTGTAATTTGTTAGGTATTGATCATAAACAGCCATGCATATGTCCTAGTGTAAATAAATTTAAATAAATAAATAAAAGTAAGGAAGTTTTAAATGACGCACCAATTCCTGAAGCTGTCTGGATTGCATTGTTTATGATGTATCGCATCTCATCGAAATTTGGTTCGGCGCCCTTCTTAGTAGACGACTGAAAAGTACATTGATTTAGTAGACACTTGACATAACATAATATACTATCTAATTTTTTTTTAGCCTAAATAAAATCCCACTGCTTGACAAAGCAGACTTTTCCATTATTTTCTCCTTCCAGACCTCTTTATCTTTTTCCTTTCTTCTTGAGGATTTTAAGTCTTATTTATTTATTATTTACACCAACGGCATTTACGTCACACATAATGTTTACAAATGAAATTCTAAAGTAAAGTACTAATGCACATGCCAATTACAGTTATACACGACATATAAAAATTAAATAACATAGCAATTATCTTATAACTACGTATAAAATCATGCAAATAGAACAAATACAAAAAGGTGAAGTAAATAACAACAATTTATCCACTCATAGTAAGTATTTTTGCGTCAATGTCCGTTTCCCCCTGCATATAAGAAGAGCAGTCTTCGTAATCAGTACTTACTTTCAGGGACATCAACGGACTAGTCACGTACTGAGTGATAGTCGATGTCGCTATCAATCGGCTACTGAACATCGATAGGAAGAACGCCGCCGTACTCGCTTTAAAAATTAACCTGTGAAAGTTTGAAGCTATTTAAGTCACAAACGATATTTTCCAAATTTTTTGATCCTATGATTGTGCACAACCCATGCAGGGTTGTGCACAATCATAGGATCAAAAAATGAGAGTATCAACCGAATTTCTTTGTTTCGCGTTTAATTATAATCTACTAATATTATTTAATATTTGACGTTTGACGACATATGAAATTGACGTTTTATATTGTAAAAGTAAAATGTTGTTTTTTTGTAGGAATTAATCTAAATTCAATCAAAATATTATGCACTGTTGTTATTTATGTACACTTGCTATTTCAGGGGTAGTTCATTTATTCCTTTGCTGCAAAAATCTGGGTACTGGGAGTCAATGAAGCATTTTCATTTATTTTTCCTAATATACAAAAAAAAAATATTGTATATGTATTATGTACGGACCTAATATCATTGATAGTGCACGCCGTTTAATGTTCAATCGCTGAACTTGATTAATTTTATTAATATGATTGGAATTGTCTTTTTTTCTAAATCACATTTTTTTGCAATGAGCGCATTAAAACTAAAATAATAACATACCTCTTTGCAGAAAACTGGCATGCGTCACCAGAACACAAGAAACACAATGCTATGCGTCGATCCAATCCAGAGTTGTTTAAAAGGAGCAAGAGCATACTGGCTAATAGAAACAGAATTATGTGTTCCTGAAAAATACAATGACATCTATAATGGCCTACACTACCACCTACCACACTATTTCAAATACTCCAATACAGATCGATAGACAATAATTTTATATACACTTGTTCCTCTTTTTATTCCATTTAACTACATTGACAGAAGATTACATAATATTACTTGGTCATTGTTAGTATTCGGTGTTTCAATACGTTTGATGAGCGTTTTCTTTAAGGCAGTAATATACTTCAGCATTTACATGTAATAGCACTAAGAGCTACTCAGATAGATGCCCTAGTGTATCCCTTTATAAACCAAAAATTGGGGTTCGAAGTTTTGAGAAAAAGACGAAATGTTATATGTGTTACAGCCAAAGTGATTAATCTAGATATTATGTATACTGGCTAGCTATTATGAATAATATCTACTCAATTTGGATAAAGTGATAATTCACACAAAATTAATCACATTAACTAGCTATCTTATATATAAAAATCAATTGCTGTTTGTGTTAGTCTCGCTAAAACTCGAGAACGGCTGAACGGATTTATCTTATCTTGGTCTTGAAATGTTCGTGGAGGTCTAGGGAAGGTTTAAAAGGTGAGAATTTTTTTTTTATTTATCGTTGGGGCAGTACGAAGTCTGCCGAGTCAGCTAGTTATACATAATATCTTCAAAGAATTGTATAAAGTGATAAAACAAGTAGATGTTCGTTTAAGAATAAATTTGTATTTCAATTTTCCTTAAGCATACATATCAGAAAGATTATTTTACAATTAAAATAACATAAGATAATATTTTCACCTCAATAAACATAGATTTTAACAAATAAAAAAAAAACCTAACCTCACCTAATTTAGGTTAGGTTAGGTTTTTTTTTATCCAGGAGTGTGGATATCAAATGAACATTATACCTTTTGATCATTAGCGCAAATGTTGATATAGAAAATAAATATTCGACGAACTGAAAATTATGTCAAACGACATTATACGAAGTGATGATTTTCTTAACCGCTGTTCGATTGAGTAATATTATATCAAACGTTCGATCAAACAAGGGTGAACCTAAGGTAAAGACCGTATTATTACTTTGGCTAACTTTGACACGATATTATGAATAATAACTAGATAATGTGATTAATTTATTAAACTGTCTAGTGAATTTAGCTATTATCCATAATGACTAGTCATTATGTATAATCGCTCATTAATCACTGTGACTGTAACATATGCATTTCTCCGAATAGAAAGCCAAGCATTCACGCGAACGTTAATAATGCCCCAAGCGATTTCGGCCTCGGTGCTAGTGTGACTATGACATCAGCCAGCTTCGCGGGGCATACTATAATGCACAAGCGTGTGTGCGAACACAGGTGCACTCTCTATTCCGTTACTTTAAGGCTAAGAACTCACGGAGCGATTTTTAACTGTGCCCGCAGCGGTTGTGGAACTGCGGTTTTATTTCCAAACTCACGAGACCGGTTATTTGCGCGGTCACACAGCCGCTGCGGTTGAGATTAACGCCCGCAAACGTGGCGGGCGATGATCGCAAGACGCAAGACTGGCCTCTGCGCCACTGCGATCGCCCGTCAATCGTCCGCAGAGCGCGCGGGCGCAACCCGCCACGGTTGAGGGTGACCACGGCCCGCGCGATTCTACTAGTTGCCCGCCGGTGCAACGGGACCCGCAAACAAACTGCGCAGACTGCGGGCGTAAATTGCGTCGTGAAGTGTGCTTTAATTTTTTACATGTAAATCTACACTCTTTAGAAGCCGCGAGCCCGCCACTGCGGCGGGCGCGGTTTAAAATCGCTTCGTGAGTTCTTGGTACGGCAATCCGACACAACCGGTGAGAGATCAGGCGCAGGGCCTACAGTTTTCCGTGCCTTCAGAAACATGGAAGCTATGAACTTTATATCTACACTCAACATTCGAAAAGTTGGTGCGCGCATTGGGGTTTGTTACTGTACTCGAGATCTTCGACTTGGCAGTCCTGCGGCCTTACTACTAAGCAATCACAGCTTCCAACGTAACATCAAGAAATGATAGAGAAAATGTTCCAAGTGTATCCGATCATTGTAAGACTTCTGTCAGGCCCGCGATAGTACTTACATTCATATAACACTCGCAAGTTAGACTGCTACTCATACATCCGGACATTGGCAGAAAAAACACTGGAATCAAACCCGAGACCGGTACAGCAACCGGTTGGACTAGGAAAAACCAGAAAACCCACATCCACATTATCTCCACCTTCTTGCTAGGCTGAAAAATAGGCAGAAATACAAATTGTTAGCAAAAAACCTCTATTTATGATGATGCATTAAGAGTTAATCATGCTTTTGCCAAGCGACCTAAAATGGTGCAGGCAAAGGAGATCAGCTTAGGATAACGAAGGGTGTCAAAACTATACAAAAAAATGTTAGTAATACATATAAAATAGGAGTTTCTGTTGTGTCTGTTTTTCAATATTGAAGTAACCGTTGTTTTCTATACCTATGCGTATAAGTATATGTATACGGTACATACACCATAATAATATTTATTTCAATTTATGTCTATCTGCTTGTTTCCGCTAATCTCTAAAATGACTGGACCGATTTTGATGGGACTCATTAGCAGGTAACTAAAAATAATAAAGAGAATTACTTTTATTTTAGAAAATAAAGTTTTATGTTTCTGAAAATTAACTAACTTTTTTTGGTAAATACACGCGGGCGAAATCGTCGGTACAGGTAGTAGATAATATATGCTAATACATTCTGTACTACGATTGAGAAAAAAGCTTAGCACTCTCTGGAACCTGACTTATGAAAACAAGACAGCGCATTACATAGAGTAGAGCAGCGTCTCATTTTCACAACTGCAATAATTTTGTTCTATTTCTTCCCCAAAGGGTAAAACGGAACCCTATTACTAAGCCTCCACTGTCTGTCTGTCTGTCTCTCTCCAGGCTGCATCTCATAAATATCGTGATATTAACCATAACCGTTTAATTGTCTAGTTATCACGTTTCGTGAGAATGAGTATAGCGATAGTCGGACCGGCAGCGGAGCCTTGATAATAAGCTGCTTTTGAACGGTAAAAGCAAGGGTTCGGGTCCGAAATACACCGAGTAGTTGAGCCTGCTTCATAGCTTCTGGTCTCGTAACCATAAATAAATAAACTTTCGACGTGATGTCGATGATTAAACTTTACTAAATAACAAAATATATTATGTAAACGTACAATTCACAAACTTACCGCATATCGCTCAAATTGCCATGACAACGCCGCTATAGGTACAATACATCCTATGAGACCTCTAAAATTGTTCTTTAGCAAATTTTTTACTCTTGGCCCGAAGCCCTTTATTGGTTTCTTATCCTTATCTTCTCTTTTCCTTTAATTAAAAACAATTTATTACAAATTATTTCTAAGAATGAGCTGTATGAAGAAGTTTATATCCACTGAATTTCCTGTCTGGTGAACTATGTATAGTTTTGGTTAAAAACATGGTTTTCATTACCATTTTAGAACGGATTCAACTATCGGTGGGTTTAGGTCTCCCCTTTTTTCTGTCATTTGTCTCTCTATTGCGCGTGCATCATTCGAGTGCTTCTAGAAAACCTAACTATGCCATCACCCTACGACCTTTCGGTCATCCCTGATGCCTTAAATGTCTTTACCGAGCAAAAACAGGCTATTATCCTGTTAGCTTGCTTCTGTAGCAAGAGACGAACAGTGCTTGCTGATCACTGGTTGACTGCTTCAGTAGTCCGTATAATTTATGTTACAATACATTAATAAGACGGCTGTTACTTACCAAAGATTTGACAAGTACCTATAAACAAAATGAAATACATTACAAGAAAATCACGTTGATATTAGGGATTAATGATTTATCAAGTACTTATAATACAAGCTCTGCTTTGTTTGAGACTAGATGGCGTTGTATGAAAGTCGTGGAATATTTTATTATTATTAATTGATACTCTATTACGATGAAATTTGAAAAAGATCCTCTTTGCGACGTATAGCGCGTCGTCTCACTTCCACAACTGTCAGTATTATTAGCGATGATGGTGAATCTAGGTATTATTTATTTATAGCTATGTATCCTCGCACATCAGTGCAATAAAAAATATATGACCGAGTAACTGTCTTTCTTCTTCGTGCTACAAGGAATGCACATATAGCTGACAAAGATACAATCAATGTCGTTTTAAAAAACCCGTTAATTTTACGAATCACATTATTTTTCTACAAAACTGTTAAATATGAAAATGCTTGGGTGATGAAAGGCGTAGGTACTTACCCTCCCATGATGACTTCTTATACTAACTTACAATAAACATTATCTCATTTTATGAGCACTACTGACAAGACACTAAACGAAAATAAATTTGTTGTCAATATTCGAATGTATTCTATTTAAATATCAAAATTAAAAATCAAACCTCTTTAGATGTCATTAGTCAAAAAAGATGAAAAAACGCAGTTATAACTCGATACACTAATACTCGAAATTTATTTATATATTATAGCTGTTGCCTGCGACTTCGTACGCGAAAAAAAAATAAGAAATTGGGAAAAATATTGTTAGGCCAAGTCCAGACCTACTGAATACACAAAATACACACACACATATACAAAATTTCATAAATATCGGCCGAGTAGTTTCGAATTCTATACATTAGATTTTTTCAGGTCAATATTAAAATGAATTTTAAACACTAAAGGGACACTCCGACACTGTATTTTACACGCTATTGAATGTATCATTTTAACGTTTATACGCAGTAACATCGTCGAATGTTAGTTACAAAATAATATTGCTGTGCAAAGGGAGATCACGTAACTTTAATACTTGTCCAAATCTGAAAACTTAAATAAAAAGTTACTAAAAATACACCCAAAAATATTTAAATTGTAAATTACATTCATTAGATTAACTGAAAAACAAAGATTATTTTATTATTCAAATACGTGTCGCACTCGCTTTCAAATTAGGTAAAACGATATTTTTTTGATTTATTACTTTACTTGAATGTTAAGTACGCCAAAGTTAACAACTTCTTTTGTTCAAGTCGTTCCAACTTATTAAAGTTAGGCTTAAGTGATTTAAGTAAACGCTTATTTTTTTTGCAAAATAGGGAAAGGCCTATATCAAAATAAGTAGACAGGAGAGAACTTTCCTGTTTTGGCGTTATTCATATTATTTTCTACTTTCAATAATAAGTAATACCAAAGTATGGGCGTCCCACTGCTGTGTCCAGACCGCTTCCTATAAAGGGAATGATTGAGCCACGCCAGCTCACTGCGAATTGGCGATATGGAATTTGAATACTTGGAATCTAGGTTTCCACACAATGTTTTCTTTTCTCAGTGGTATCTTAGTATATTTAATAGTCTCCTACATTTTGTGCCCAATTTTTTGAATCAGCTATTGACACAATACTAACATACACTAACGTGTTACTCCAAACCCATTAAATTCATAGTTACCAATTCTCGGACTAAAGCAAACGGAGTTTATCTTTTTTTACTAATTGTAGGAACTAACTGCTGACGCATTAGTTTGTAAATATGAGGCGCACGTTGCTAAGGGGTCCCCGCATCTATGCAGTTAGGTGACAATCATGTAATAGGTAATTCTCAATATTAAGGTTAAAAAAGTTCATGGTTACGTAGAATACACAAGTTAATTTGGAAGTTGGGAATGGCACGTACAAAACTGTTCTGGCAACGTCTACGGTAGAGAAAGTACGAAACTTAGTTTAAATGGACTTTACATTTAGGTACTTGAGGCTTATTGTATTATAGATGAGGTAGCTCTGCTGCACGAAAAAAAAATCTAAATACATAGCAATTAATTTTACGATACGTTAGATAATTTTTACGTTGGCTATAGACTAAACAACTTTTGCAGTTGTAGGACGTAATAGTTTAACGAGTTTTTGGAAAACCAAAATCAAAACGCCATTTTTTTATAATAGGCATATAGCACTACTTGAACGTCAAGATAGATACATTTTAGATCCAGCTCAGCAGCTTAGCACCCCATCGCCACACTTTACGCGTTTAGGTTTTGTTAGGTTGCAAATATAATAATATTTTGCAACCTAGTAAAAAAAGACTTAAATAACATTCTTATATTAATAAAGCTTACACCGTATTCTATTTTTTCGATTCTTTAACCCTTAACATATTCACGCAACTTTTGGAACCCGACAGCAAAGTGTATACCTGCATGTTTTTGCTGTAAAATATCTCATTTTATGAGCACTACTGACAAGACACTAAACGAAAATAAACGTTTGATACTTGAATATTGCGGAAGAAATAATATTGTAAATATATGACGAGTTTCATATGGTTACCTATCTTAATCCCGAATTTTAAAATTCCGAACATCATAATCCAGAAAACGATTGGTCATTTTATCAAAATCCCGAATTTTAAAATTCCGAAGTTTTATTTGCCATACAATCGCAACTCCAAATTTCACTTACCCATTTATTCATTTGTACGATGTTTCAGAATCCAGACACACGAAATCTAAATGCACAAAATCCAGATGACCGTAATCCATATACTAGAAAGCCCGATGTTTTAAAACACAGATTTTTGAATGTCAAATAATTGAAATCCAGATTTTTTAAAACAAGATTTTTCAAATTCAAATAAACGATATCTAGAAAAACTAAATCCATGTATTTTAAATCCGGTAATATAATATTAATGTACTAAATTTTGTTCGGTATTTTAGTAATCTGGCAACATAAATCAGTTTGTTTATTTAAAATAAATAGAAAAAGGAGGTAGCTATATCTCTTAGCCACAATACTACCTTCATTTTCCTTTATAATTAATTAATAACACGGTGTCACGAGAACCATGCATTATAAGTGAAGTGTGTGTCAATTGAAGTTATTTACATACTAGCTGTTACCCGCGACTTTGTCTGCGTGATATGGAAGATGTGAAGTGCTGTACAAAAAGTAAAGCTAAATAATGTTTAATGCAAGCTCCTTAATCCAGTTCTGTTCCAAAATTATATCTTAACTTTCTATTCATAACCTGTAGTCTTACAAACATATTTGACTGTTAACACTGCTAGTTTTAATGGTTAGTGCAACCTTCACATGATGAAGGGTCATTTATTGTATTTTTGTTGTGGCTACTATCTATCTTCTACTGATTTGACAACTTGGATTGACTGGATTTGAAAACGGGTGAAGGTAAAGGGGTGTGTCGTACTCTTACAGGCTAAAACCGGCGGAGTGCTTCTCCGCCACGGGAACGTTTTCGCAAACTACTGCAAACCCGGACAGGGGAGCTTTTCTTTTAAAGGGATATTCTTCATTGGCTTGAAGTCAGTTTTCCCCATCGCTTATCAAGAAGCCATCTTTGCCTTTATCCAGTACAGTAGACATCCCCAAGACTACTGCCGTAGGCTATTTACGGTGGTTGGAGGGGAGCAAGTTGGACCCTTTTTTTTTCGGGGGGAAATTCTCATGGACTTCCTCCGCCTGGGGAGAGGTGGAGAGGCGTGCCGGACTCCTACCGGCTAAAAACCCCCGATGTCATCTCGCACCTGCGCGCGGGGCCGTGGGAATCCGGATTCTTCCGCAGCCCCGCGCTAGTGCTGGCCCGGTGCGTCCGGGCCTCGCCTCGTGCACGGGGTGGTGAGGTGTTAACCACCCCGTGCATCGTCTCAAAGGCGCGTGGCGACAACCCACAGCTCCGTCTCGGGTCCGTCGAATCGGGGGCAGGGACTTCCCCAAGTTCCACGCCCCTGGACCCATTTAGGGGGGCTGGAAAAGGACGTTATCCGCCCTTCCCCTGCGCCTGGTGCACTCTCTGCGGCCCGGGAAGGGAGTGGAGATCTCCCTCTCCCGTTCCGCAGTCTCCTTCTGCTACATCACGTCCTCGCAAGCACCACCGCGTCCCACGACTCTGCGCCGCCGACCATCTCCTACGTACTATGGCCGGCAGCGACAGGTCGCCTCCTACTACATTTGTGAGGACACGGCGCTGCTCGTCCCAAGCTGCACACTCGGCGAGCGTGTGTTGCGCGGTGTCCTCCCCGCATTGGACGCAGTGGTGGCACCGAGCGTCCGGCTCCCTGCCTATGCGGCACAGGTACTTGCCGAAGCAACCGTGCTCCGACAGCACCTGTATCACCCTGAACGACAGGGAGCCGTGTCTTCTCCCGAGCCAGTCGTCGAGTACTGGCCGGATCGCCTCGACGGTAGCGGGGCCGGCGGCAGGGCGCAGTAACCTTTGCAGCAAGTAGGGCCCTGCGTCTATCCCTTGCTCGGGCACGGATCCGGTGGCGAGATGAGGCCTCCCGTTGCTCTTTTCTTGGAGCTCCATCACTTTTTCGCAGAATTCAATGACGGCACATCAATTAACCGCGCTTACGGCAAACGAATACCCTCTGGTTTAACTAACGAAATCGCAAAAATGTTATCGATTTTTATTCAACAATTTTATGTTTAAATTTATTGCTGAAACACTGCAAATAATAATGTATTGAATTAGGTTGTGGAGCATGTTGCGTCGCTTCTTCTCCATTTTTAAGTTTAATGAGAAAAACCTTCTTCTTCCTCTTTTCGTGTCAATTGTACATAGTATTTAGCAACACCAATTGCAGCATCATTGGTGAATTATGTTATATCCTCCGAATTGCAGAATATGTGCGGATACTTTGGGCACTCTAGGTGGTGTGACATCGCCTGTACAGAAATGCCGCATTCTCACTGGATGTTAGAGGGGTCTGTATGCCCAAATTTACTAATTTTTGTTTGCAGCGACCTACTTGAGTTCTCAGACATTTGAATGCTTTCCAAACAGGCCACTTCAAGGTACCTCCGGGCGGCAGATGTCCCTGAGGTAGGACATACGTGGTTCTTCGACATGTTTTTCGAGCGCGCATGCGACTTCTCCTCTAACGTTAGGAAGAGCATAGGGAGAACTTATTAAGCGGGGTTGGTTTTAAAAAGCCTGATATTATTCGACACATTTCGTTGAGCGCTATGTGCTGTGTTGGGAGAACATCAGGTACCGCTCCCCATTTGGTAGATGTATGTATGTGCAGCAGATTATTCCAGGCACCTCCATCTTCTATTTCGTTTTCTTTCCAAAAATGCCTGGTTATTGGTCTAATTCTGGTTGTTCGAGCCCAAGCCAACTGAGCCTGAAGAAGGTTAATGCTACCCACACGTAACAAACTATTTGCGGGAGTACGCGTGCGGGGCACACTCGTACTCGAGATTTAATAGACATGAATGATCGAATATCGATACACTTTCACTTATGCAACTACCCTATACCATCGCAATTGGTGCACAATTTTGTAGTGCATAGGTACTATCAAATCTTCAAAACCACGTGTCACACACAATAAAATTCCAGTCAACAGCTCGATCATAAAATATAGTAAATCATTTACCGTCCAAACTATTTTTTTTTGTTGGTATTTGGTTTACTGTCATGTCAGTAAATATCCACAGCTCCATCTACATCGGATAAGACTTTCAGAGCTCATAATTTTGAGAAACAATATTAAGTATGTTAAAAAAAAAACCAAGTGCTTCTTACAATACTTTTGATCTACCAAAAAATGATAGGAAAAAAGAAAATTTTATGCTCGACTGAAATTTGAATTTGTACTCAAAAATTATTAAAAGATAAATTCAAAAAGTGTGTGTCGAAATGAAATTTGAACTTGGAGTATAAAAATGCGAAGCTCTCTATTTCCTGACCCGGCTATTTTGATTGCTTGATTGTGTGCTAAATAAGTTGTCAATATGAATGTCAAAACATAAAACCATAGCAACAGTATTTTGGTCGCTATGGTGAAGATTCGCTTCTGTCAGACCAGTTACGTGAACTTTAAAAATATTTTAATCGTAATTTTTTACCATTTAGGGCTGATTTAAAAAAAAAAATAGCCTAAGTCACTCTCCAGCCCTTCAACTATCCCCACACAAAAAATCATGCCAATCCTTTGCGCCGTTTTTACGTGAAAGACGAACAAACAAACAAACACACTTTCGCATTTATAATATTAGTATGGATATATGTAATTAAAGTAATTAATCTAGATATTATGCATACTGTACTGTACACTGTACACTGTACTCAATTTGGATAAAGGAATAATTCACACAAAATTAATCACATTAACTAGCTATTATACATAATATCTTCAAAGAATTGGATAAAGTGATAAAACAAGTAGATTCTGATATTCGTTTAAGAATAAATTTGTATTTCAATTTGCCTTAAGCATACATATCAGAAAGATTATTTTAACAATTAAAATAACATAAGATATATTTTCACCTCAATAAACATAGATTTTAACAAATAAAAAAAAAACCTAACCCCCACCTAATTTAGGTTAGGTTAGGTTTTTTTTTAGGCAGGAGTGTGGATATCAATTGAACATTATACCTTTTGATCATTAGCGCAAATGTTGATATAGCAAATAAATATTCGACGAACTGAAAATTATGTCAAACGACATTATATGTACAAAGTGATGATTTTCTTAAACGTTGTTCAATTAAAAAAAAATATTGATTATTAAAATTCTGGTAATAGTTCATCTGGAATATGATTGTATGGAAATCAAATAAAACGATTATGAAAATCTGGTAATAGTTTATTTGGAAAATGGTACGATGGGAAATAAAAAAAAGTATTCTGAGAATCTGGTATAACTGTATCTGGATTATGAGAATATGGGAAACAAAAAAATACTTTTTGTAAATTTGGTTTTAGTGCATCTGGAAATTGATTCATCTGGGAAATTAAAAAAGGGATTTTAAAAAGTTGTCAATCATTACACCTGTCTTTTAAAAGTTCTACCAAGCGTTTTCGGGGTTTTAAGATTCGGGTAACAGAAATTCGAGATTTTAATAGGTTACCGTTTCATATACATATTGGTACATGTATGGATTATAAAATACTAAGTAACAAAAAAGCTACCTATTTACTTTTTATATGAAGTGCGATTAACTCTTATGGAACAGTTAGAATATTAGCCACCACTACTCTTTAAAACATAATTCATAAAAAAAAAACTCTTAAAAAAAAGTTTTAGAATACTTTAAGTCTGATATCATCTTACAAATCTTGAAGGAAAGCCCCAGGACTGGCGTGAAATTGATTTAGCTTTTCTTTAGACGAAAATTCTCAGAAATTCAAGTTGTGCAGAATCGAGTATTGTTTTCAGTTCAAGTGTTTTGTTTGTCCAAAGGGGTTCTAACAACACTTCATCGTGAGGCCAAGAGGCTTCATTAGTTTATTTCCTCATTTGCGAGTGCTGAACAAAGTCGGGTTCAGACCTTTATTCTGCCATCAATTTTCTGTTTATGACCTATTTTATTGACATACCAATCTAGTAGAGATCTATAATTTTATTTTCAAAAATTGTTTTCCAAATATGAAGATGAGCGAATAATCTAAGTCGCTACTAAAAAAAAACAAATCTTCATTTGCTAAAAATGTACAACTTAGAATTGGAATAAACCATATATTTTTCTTCCTAAGATGTACTGGGTAGTACAGCTTAAATTAACATCGGCCAGAAAAAAAAAATACTGCACTTAGCAGTGATAAGTAAAGGTAGAAAAAGGTAGTAGGTCCAAAACACACAAAAATTTGTCGTCAATATACTCAAAATAAAATAATAAAACAAGCTTGATTGAACCATTTAACACCGACGTTTCGTTTCGAGAACAGTTCTGTAGATTTCAACGTTTATGGAGCTCTTGAGGGGCAAGTGACAAAATAAACTGCTCACAAAAGATCTCGCGCTGCCGGCGACACTTTTGAAGCGGTGCCGCGTGAACTTCGTGCCATAATAGCTCATTGTACGACGAAATGTTGATATAATTTAAGACAGGGTTGCGCCTGACTATTTTTATTAGTGATAATTTAAACCAGGGCCTTTAACTTCTGGGATACAGAGAGAGACAGTAGCATTTTCGATATTTATCGGTCTGTGTCCAACGAAATTAAATAACAACAATGAAATATTTGATTAATGACACATATTTGTGGTCTGTAATCCGTAGGTAGGTAACATCAATAATTTAATACTGATAACATTTTGTTTTGTTTGGCAAACATAATCAAATTCAAATTTTGCCACGCATTAACACTCCTAAACTTAATAACAAGCATATTGATATCCACGCAAAACATAAGTATTCAATGTTTTTTTGTGTATTTTACTTTTTCACGATACCTACTAATTTATTAATATCTATCATAGGCGTGAATACGGATTTGTTTTTCACTTTAATATTTATGCGAGCATTACGATACCAAGTACCCATGTTTCAGGAGATCTCATACAATGGCCACCCACTATAAATAATCCTCTTACCTACATATCCCACTTTTGTGCGACGTTGAATCTCGTTCGGTATTTCGTCAACAAGGAAAATACCAAACATGCCTCCATACCTTTTTTATGCCTTCATTTTACGAGACAAATATTTACGATATGACAAATTTGTTCCAATTCAAATAATGTTATGTGGATATTTACTTAATAATATAACCTAGTCATTTTATCGGACTTTAAAAAAGGATGTTTTGGTAACATCTTTTCGTTAAATCTAAAAGAAGTAAATGAAAGGGTTAACCACGTATACGTGATCCCCTTTCTTTATATAGGGTAAACGCAGGTATTAACGACCCCCTTAAGGCAATTTCAAAATCAAACGTATTTTTTTAGTATACTGGTTTGTCTGAAGATTAATATTTTAATTTTATATGCTAGTATTATGTATAAAAAAGAATATTTACTAAATCAAATACTTTTAAATATACGATTATCTAGTAAAAAATAATTTAGAATGTGACTTAGTCGAATGTGGCCATTACCGACCCATTTAAACGGCTGTGAAGCTATTAACGATTTTTATGCAGCTATTACCGATCGTGTATGATAGGGGATTGATCCAGCTATGAAATTTATATAAACTAGTGATGATGATGATTACCGACCTTAATAAAAAAAAACGAAATAAAAAAGTAAACATTTATTCGTATTTTTTGAATACCGGTATTTTTAATAAAACAAATTAGTACCTCTTAATACCTATGAACTAAATAATTATAAACTTTTAAATTAATTAATATAATACTGGTAATACATATTATATATTTTAATTTTAAAATGTCAAACTCTAGGACATATCCTTATGATATCGCGATCATGATCATTTTTAGAAAATTATGATATTAATCATCACAGTCATTGGTTATATTTCCCGTCCCGTTTGTCTCGTAATGTAGTTTTGGGAATATTATACCTTTTAAATGCCTCATATACACTTGCACTCCCATTAATTGCTTTAATTTATTCGGCGAGAAGTGTTTCACTAGATACATACTTTTTGGCGCTTTTGTTGCTCCACATTTTTGGAAAAAGATATAATTGTATGTTACATATTCCTTTATTCAAGAAGTTGGATTAATTAATAGGTTTACCATTATTTCATAAAAGTAGATGACAAACTAAATAATCTATAAACGATCGGTATTAGCGTCTTATAGTTGGTATTGCCGACCCTCATGGGTCGGTAATAAAGTATGTAAGTATAAACATAAATTGTATTACCGACTCATAAAAAAATGGTTATTTTTAATGATTTGACCTTCAGACTATTAAATAGATTAATGTCACAAAAAATACGAACAAATGCACAGTTTTTATACACAAAAACAATGATCTATTAAATGTAACTATTCAACATCGATTCTCGTAAAATATCTCAACTTTTGTTAAATTGACAACGCTAAAAGGTGAAAACTAGACCAAAAAGTTTAGTCGTTAATAGATTTTTATAAAGACTGATATCTTAGATTTAAACTAGTCCATAAAAATCCTTGTGTTAATGTGATATAATAACATAAAAATAAAATAAATGAAAAGTAACGTTGCTGTCATTACCGACTCATGGGTCGTTGATAGCTGCCACGACCAAAACTGATGAAGCTAACACCGTTCAATTTTAATTTAAAGTTTTATAGTTTTAAATTACTTTTTATTAATAAAAGGTCGTAAGAAATCAAGAGTTGACACTTAAATGAATACAATTAATAATATAAGATAAAGTATATACGTCATTTGTTTGTATAAAAGTCTTACATAGAAAAGACACGTACTTACTTGAAGGAACAAGGGACAGTACGACAAGACCTGCGCCCACAGTAACTGACGTATTTTATCCCTTTTTTGCATAGCTACTTCCACTAAAGTAAAAGTATACGATGCTCAAGGAATACACGCGTGGGTGACTTTGCCTACATATAGCAAAAATAGTTCTGGTTACGTTAAAATTTCGAATTACTTTTTAGGTCGGTAATACCTGCAGATTTTCGATGGGTCGTTAATAGCTGCGTTTACCCTACTTTTTTCTATGACGACCGGTGTTGTTTTTTCTTACGTTGTCGGTAGGAATCATTTCTGGCCAAAGGCATCCCATAAATCTTTAATTTATGACACTTCGCGGTATGTGGGGTCTCTCCACTCTTCCTGAGCTTTTAAAGTAATATTACTGTGGTAGTGAAAGAGAGACGCCGTGTAGTGCGCTGTCATGCTTCCACAACTGCAATAATATTACTTCGAAGCTGTGATAGCTTAGTGGCAAGACCGTAGGACTGCTAAGTCAGAGGTCTTGAGTTCGATCCCCACGCCTGATCTCTCTCCGGTCGTGTCGGATTACCGTCCCATCGGGCAATGAGAGTAAAAGGAATAGAGAGTGCACCTGTGTTTGCGCACAAGCTTGTGCACTATAATATGTCCTGCGTAGCAGGCTGGTGTCATAGTAACACAGGCCGCCGTGGCCAAAATCGGTTTGGACCGCGGACAAAATATTACTTACAGATGTGACGGTAAGTTCCTCCTGTTTCTGTTCTTCCTCCACTCGCGATCCCGCGACTCTGGCTTTGGCAATAGTATAGAAGGGGTCTGGGGTGTTTTTGGTCAGTGTAAGCCCGACATATCCCCACGCCGTGCCTTCAGTGTGGGTTGAAGTCATAGAAATAGAAAAGAAGGTTGAAGTCATTAGAGTTTCACTCCGGAAACTAAAAAAAAAAACAAAAAGTTTCCTCCTGTTTATGGTGTCTATTGTTTGATTAAAGGGTCTCCGATGTGGAGCCACATTTCGTAGTGCGAGTGTAGTCCCGGTACTGAGTGAAGAAATCAACGCAATTTACACGTCGGCCTCTCTAACGTGATGAATTGCTATGCATTGCCACGCACCAACCAAATACGGGACACGGTACACGCCGGTTCAGGCTTATTTAGTAAGAATCTGATATTACCTACTTCCTCCCCCTAGAAGGTAGCTTCCCCCGTCTAAAGAAAAAAAAGGTCTTCCTTTACTTCTCTTATGGTTTTTATTTATTTTATTCTCTATCACAATAAAATTGAAAATAATCAACCCAACCAGATTAAAGGATGAAAGTACTGTATATTGATAAAATATTACGCATTTTATATTGCGTTTAATGTGTTGTGACAAATATTCGTAAATCACCGCGTGTCGAAACAATTTAATTTGCGCATCATTAATACCATAATATAATTAATCGAATCTCCATTTGTTGATCCAATATAAGCAGCTTTCCGTATTACAGAAGATAATCTATTTTAAAGTATTTTATGGGCCTTTTAATTAAATTTGATTTGATTAACATTGGTTTTTTACCTGACTGCGCCTGAGAAGGAGGGTTATGTTTTTCGAGAGTAAGTATTTTCTAAATTATATTATTACTAACTTTATTTCGTTGTTCCGGAGGTTGGTTATAGCTGCAAAACATTAATCTCCTTTTTCGCAGTTGGGTAAAAAGTAACCATGTGTTAATCCAGAATGTCGGCTAACTCTATACCAAATTTCATCTAAATTGGTTAAGCCGAATAAACGTAAAAGAGTAACAAACATCCAACCAACAGTTTTCTTTTTAAGATTTATGTAGTTATAATTTGCACACTGCAGCCAATCCTGCGTTTACTTTAAAACCTATGTATAGTGCTTAATAACTTATATATTAGTAGGTAGTCCTAAGAGCTAATTCCCTCTATTCCGGCATAATACAATACTGTCATGTCAAGTAATTGTTCGTGAATATTCGATCTCCATATCATAGCATCTGCATTGCACAGCTTGGCGGTAATGGAGAAGCGAGCGTTATAATTAAACGATAAGGGAAGACTTGATTGTTGAGAATTTCCTATGGATAATTTAGATACCAAAAGGGAAAATACTAATTCTAGATCTTCAAATACGTAGTTATTTTTTATAACGTCTTTAAGTTCCAATTCTAGTGTATTTGTTAATATATTTTTTTCCAGTTTTATTTTAGATGCAACTTCTTTTTTCATATCCATGTAGTTAACCTCTGCACAAGTTTTGACTGCCCTATTCTGATATGTTAAAAACTATTCTATTATTTTAGATACAGCCTAATTCAACAGTGGTTTCCACCAGGTGAGAAAACATTCTACCGCATTCCCGATTCGAAAAGCAAAACATTTAAAAGTAGTTCCAGCCACCCAGAAAAATCCACAGCCCTTGATATTTGAATAATTGTGTCTTGATAACCCTACACGCGGTTCGAAGGCGGTGCCCCGTCGCGTCCGTAGCTCCAACTCTCGCTTCACATCCTGAATTTGAATTTTAAAAGTGTATGTTCAATTTTAAATTTAAATTTCAAAGCGACCGTTATAATTCCTTCGCGGAAAAAAGTTATAATTAAGGTTGTATTAACTTTCCTGACGCAGAATTTCAGAATTTCCCGCCTTGTAGGAGGTTGATGGTGTGTGGATCGTAAACCGTATATGGGGAGACTATTAACTGCAGGTCCATAAAAGAAAAAACATACTTGTACAGATGTAAAAAATTGTTCGTCGATAATACACGGGTAGCACAGTTAGCAACAGAGGTTGGTTAACATAATCCGATATACAAAGTTCCAGTATTGTACAGTATACATGACAGATTCGATGTGGCGCAGGACATAAAAACGTGTACGGACCTGGGAGAGGCTCTTGCTCAGCAGCGGGATACATTAGGCTAAGATGTAAAAGAATCGATTTAACTGTACCAGAAGGTTAAGCTTCCGTCTACCAAGGTCTGTTTCTGGTCTCACTCGCCCTCGTTCCAAATATACTTCGTGACTGTGTAGTCCAATGAACATAGAAATGCAGTTGTAGAAAGTTCTTTTTTCCCTAGCCTGTTGTTTCCTACCGCTGAACAAATGCCTCTCCCAAATATTTCCTCATTTTTTTCTATCCTACGCCACCTCGAACCAGTCCCCTTATTTTACTTACAAATTCTTAAATATTATGCACGTTTTTATTTCCACTAACAAAGCTAAAACCGTGAAGCACACAGCAATCAACTATATCAACAATTATACCGATCTCCATCAGTTAATTAATTGCAGTAGTTTGTGTTTAAACCCGGAGCAGTATTATCTCTGCATCCGTTCAGTTTAACTTTCAAATTTCTAGTTACATTAATGGAATTATCAATTTGTGTAATTGAATAGCAATAGTATGAAGCGGCGCAAGATGGAGAATTGTGGAAAGACTTGGGGAGGCTTTCGCCCAGTAGTGGGAGAGTAGCAACAGGCTAGAAAACAATAAATAAAAAAATGACAATACATATATGAAAACGGTAGTGTCGTTTGATTGTCCTGTACGGCTGATGTAGTATCTGATTTAATCGAAAACCAGTGTCGAATCAATTGTAACAAATTTGTAATCTGAGTATCACGAAATGGTACAAAAACACACAAAATTTAAAAAAAATATCACATAAATGTTTCTTTCGCTTTCGAGTTAGACTAGTATGATTATACCCCTACGACTTATTCGTTTTCGCCAATAAATACTACATCAGTTCTTTAACATGCTAATTTTTTACGTATCGTTTGGTGTTGAACCGTTATTATTTGTAAACGAATAAAACACAATCACTGTATGTAGAATCTTTTATAATATGGACACATTTCTATAACCTTAGCATCATTATCAATAAGCCTAGAAAATAATCTGAAAAAAAAAATCTTTAGGTTATCTAGTAGGCTTGACTAGTTACGGTCTTATTATACGCATTTTATCATGGCCTGAAACGATGATACGGTCTGGCTGCGGTCTCAAACTTACTTTTATCCAACAAAATTAAAACCATTTTACAAATAAAATTAACGTATATTTACAACGCAATAACGTTAACAATATCCAGACATTCCAGACAAATAGAAGTTAGTGCTAGTTTTAAAACAAGTAATCCTGACTAGGGTCCGCAATGCGGCACCAACTAAAATAATGACCTTCTCCCAGCTATGATTCTGAAGTACTAGAACTATTGATCTGGACCTTATATTGTAGTTTTATGTAACCTCTGAATTATCCATTGCGATTTAGTATTTTTAGTCGGGTTACAAAAATCTTACCACTACTTTATAAAGTAAAATTTCCTGTTGTGCAAGCGAGACGGCGCATAAGTCTCTGTGCGTCTCGCTCACACAACTACGATAGTCATATTTTACGAGGTGCTGCAATCATCATCATCGTATGTAGAATCAAAAGATTCTACATACGATGATTGTGTTGTATTCGTTTACAAATAATAACGGTTCAACACCAAATGTTACCAAATTCATATCTAGTATATCTACACATTAATACTTCAATCAGTAGCTTAATTAGCTCAACCTGGTACAACGAGAACCCCTATTAATACTTCAATCAGTAGCTTAATTAGCTCAACCTGGTACAACGAGAACCCCATCCCAATAAAGCTATGAGAGGACCAACCACCACATTTTATAGTAACACTATCGCAGTTGTGTCTTCATATAAACAGGCGCAAGACCAGTTATGTGGTGAGTTTTTGATGTAATTAAAATGCTGTAAGTAGACAGCCCTTTTGCTAATACGTAGCGGTTTTAGGCAATTATTTTATAATACTGTATAATATATTCATACTGTAGTATAAGGTCATGGTAGGGCCCCAAAAGTTGTATAAAAAAATAAACCTCAACTGATTTATACATGAAAGAAAAACGAACTTGAATAAAACTATTTATCTTGACAAACACAAGTACAACTTTTGCTCGTCAATACATCCCAATATTTACTTTAATACCTCAATAATTAAATTATGAAAAAACCCCAAGCAAAAAAGATAAAGGTAATCAATTAACTAATTGTTCCGCGTTAATAGCTCGGCGTTTTGAATTCCGAGTCAAGCTTTTAACTTATTAACAGGGACTAATTAATTTTATTAATTAGCCATCGAGTACCACGAACGAACGAGGGTTGAAAGTTACAGAAAATTTTAAATTAAATCAATAAACAGGAAACAATGAACCAATTGGGGTGTTTTGCCTTTTCGGTTCGAGCACTTGGGATAATTAATAATTTACCGTAAGAGACCAATCACGGTTGAGGGCTCGAACAGTTTTAACTGAATCAAAACTGTTTGTTGCTTTACATTATTGATCTAGAATCAAGACTGTAGATAGAACTTTGAAGATAAGATTACCATGTTAAACGCGACCACCAACCACGAATTTCGCGCAACATCATCCAGTCTCAAACTAAGCATAGCTGGTATTATGAGTACTAGACAACTTGTAAACATTATAATTTTATACGAGCTATGTAAAGTGAACGAGTGAACTGCGATGTAAAGATAAAATTAAATACATCTCACAGAATATACTAGATTTAACCAGATGATCAGAAATAGTATGTCATTATCTGTCCATGATGAATATCTTATATTAATGACCCAGACACTACAAACGGCAAGCTACTAAGGGTCATTACCTTATAATACCCATACTTTATAGTTATTTCCTCCTGTAGGTCAGAGGGTCCAATTAATAAATAAAGACTATCATACAATCAGACCTAGTTTACTCGTGTCATATTTTTATTGCAATACGTGGAAGTATTACGAATGGGTACAAGAATAGCATTGTTTCACTGAAAACATTTACATACAGTACAGTCACGATGGTAAGTGTAATACTGAAACAGTATACCGAGTTTTGTAGCTACGAGATTAAGCATCTACCTCAGCATATGGATTATTGTTTACCCAGTAATTTTGACCAATTTATCAAAATAGAAATGTTTACGAAGTAAACGTTTACGAAGTATATATTGCTGTCTCAGTATTATATCGACTTTACAGTACATGCTATCGATAGTTTTGAGTTAACGTATCGACGTATATGTTTTGGCAAACCAAATACCCAAACAACTGAAGTATGATTTCCAACGAAATTGAATAAAATCATGTACACTGCATGTGACTGTTCGAGCACTTATAACATTGCGCGTGGGATGTGCATACGAATGGTATTGTTTCAAAAATATACACGTGTACAGCACGTGACCATGCACGCAATCCGCTTAAAGTTTGCGCATTCACGATGGCGCCATTTGGCGAGACTCTAAATTTTTGAGTCTTTTTTAAGTCCAACGGATGGACGACAAAATTGGCTATATTTATTTAAAAAAAAGTAGATTAGAAAAAGCAAATATTCAAACATGTGAAGAGAATAGAAGAGGGAAACTGTTTGGCCATCTACTTAAACACGAAGATATTTTAAGAAAAGATTTAGAAAAAAAAATAGAAAGCGAAGAAGACCAACTACAATACATTTAGACCAGATAAAGGAATGGACTGGCGAGGAGGCATAATGAGAGGTTAAAGAGCTAGCATTAGATAGGAAGAAATGGAAGTTGCTACAGCAATAAGTTCCTAGCACTGAAATCTAAATATACTAAGTTTATATTTTTTTAAAACCTCTTTCTAATTCTCAGAATGATATGAACTCAAATGGATGTAGTTCAGACGTTCTAGACAAAAATAAGGTGGTTTCATTCTGCCGGGGGTGAGGTGAATACAAAAACGAACTTCGTGCCCCGGCCATAGGCAGGTGAGGACGCTCCAGAGGTTTTAGCCGGTAAGAGTCCGACAAACCCCTTTGTCAAGTCCCTGAGGATTTCCACTAGGATCCAAAAAATGGATGGTGCAAAGTCATTGCGAGGCCTAAGTTTAAAGAGATGAATGGAGCTTGGAGTTAACCAGTTTGACGTTATGGCATGACCGTGAATGGACCCTATGTTCTGGTTTAAGCTTCGTGTACGAATGCTATTGTAGAGCCATTGTAAAGCTGTGTATTCATAGTGTTAGGTGCACAGCTCACTGGCGTCATTCGATAGTGTGTCGAGCGTCGCTTGCTTTTATTGACTTTCGGAAACTACAATTTTTATTGTGAAAATGTTTTTCCAAACAAAGTTATTCTTTATACTAAAGTCAGTGTTTGTTTTGGATGTCTATAATTTTTATTTGAAGAAAAAGAAAAAAGCTCTAAACCATTTCAAAGACACTGCTCATTTTATAACAAAATAACTTTTGTAATAAAATTAATTAATGTCGAGAAGAAATTCATTTGCAAAGGAGATGTTACGGGATAACATTAAAAATGCAGGTAAAGTAATGTTCAGCACAAAATTAACATTTTAGCTCTTATATTCAATAGAATTAAGTTCAATATTGCGTTAGGAATTTTGGATTCCTTGAATAGACTCTCCGCTTTTACTCCTCTAGGTAATAACATGCATTGTTGCATCCAAGCATAATATTAGTACAGTCAGCAACAGATTTCGGTTAACACAATCCGATTTACAAAATGTTACTATTTCCATGACAAGAACAATTAAGTGTATTGTGTGTTTTAACTATACTAATTTCCAAAATTATTTGGTTACCCAATGACAGAACAACACATCGATTTTCATTGTGTTTTGAAAATCTTACCACAATATTTCTGTTGCTGACCGTACGTTTTCATTCAACGATGCCCCGAAACTGATTGAAACAAAACACGGCGTTTGTTTACTATTAATAAGTCTCGTTGAAAGATTGGATATGTCTGTAGTTGTGTGGAAATCTCTGGGGTATAGACAAGAGATCTATTTCACCAGGCGACTGAGCCTGACACAGCTCGGGATGCAATCTCTACGTGTTAGACCTACTACTGGAATTCGAACGAAGGATTTTCTTTTTATTTAAAATGATCATATACCTGATGGATTATTATTTCAAGATAAAACTAAAAAAAGTATCAAATAAAAAAAAAATAAGGTTCTAGGTATATGAAGATTTTATGTGTGTGTGCATGTGTTTGTGCGTGTTTAAGTGTGTGTGTGTGCATATTTTTTGCTTAAGATTTGAAAATGAGCCTACCTAAATTTTAACAGGGTGAGGTAGGTTTTACTTATATCTACCTAAATGGGGTTTGAAGGGATTATTAAAGTCAAATAGCTTTTGCTTTAATGTTGTAAACTTTATAACTATTACTAAAATTAAGTTGGTACAAAATATTATAGTGTTTACTTTAATTAATAAAAAGAAGAGAAAATCTTAACCGTACACTCAATTAAAATTCAAAATAATTTTAAACACGTTTCTCATTCGAGAACACTTCGAGTTTCCATAGTAAATATATATTATCGAATGTCGTTTGTTTTCTTTTTCAGAGCCGTGAGCGTGGCTTTGTTTCCGATTACACAGGTCGATTATTCGCAGAAACCGGCGACGTATGGACGTACGAAAACAAACAGAAAGTCTACCACCACCGCTTGAAGTAATATTATTGTAAGCGTGCAAAAGAGATACCGCTCTACACCGTGTAACGTGCCGTCTCGCTTTCACACCCGAAATAATATTATTTTAATACGTGGACGGAGGCCCCTTGCGCTGTATTTACGCACTCTGTAGCTTTACACTTGATTAAATACAATATTAAAAGTAAATCGGATTCTTTTATTTCAGTCTTGCATGAATGTATTGCTCTCAAGCGTGTTAATCAATAGATTACTTATTTATGGACCATGAACTATTCTATCCGTACGATGCCCTTTGGGATATTTACAGGCTGATCTCATATGAATAGATTTTCCGTAGAGCTTGGAATTTTCTTTGATTTTTCCTTTTATTAATCCAAAGTACCTACATACTATTTATGTTGTTGTAATTGAAACAAAACTGTAGTGTAAAAGAAACATATTTTTTTATTAGTAAAAGCAAAGATTACTGGGTAGTGGCGTATGATCTGTAGTGGAAGCATAATAATATATATTAATATTAAGTAGGCTGTCCACGCTTTACAATTAATGCTAAATTTTTCGGGCACTAGAAAAAAACAAAACAAAACACTTTAAACCTCACCGATTTAGCACACGAGAGTTTATTTACGTTTGAGTACAAAGGGGGAAATACTAAAAAGAGGTGTATTATTCTATTGTGATCTGCTTTGAATGGTTTACTAGTGGGCGTGGTTTGACATTCTATTGTCAGGCAAAATAACTACAACCGTATTGTATGCAAGGTTGGAATATTTGAAGTGGTACCTGAATTAATATTGAAGCGAAATTATTCAAATCATGCAGACGAAAATTTGGTAAAACTCTCCTAATAATAATTCTAAAAAGGTGAGATCACTTTTTAAAGGGTATAGCCAATAACCACCTCTTGAAATAACCTGTTGCGGTTGCGGAAGAGAGGATTCTACGAGATTTAGAAAGGTGTCTCTCTTCCATTATGAGAGGTAAGCCCCGAAACAAAATGATGACATTTTTTTATGTCCGTTTTATAGTTTAATGAAAAATTTTGGATACGTATTTTTTCTTTTGTCCCGCAGACAAAAATTCATCAAAGTACAATCAATGAAACTTCTGCGTGACGTCACTTCTTGGTATAAATTCTGCGCAGTCGTTACGTCACAAGTCTCTCTCCTAAACTATAAAGCTAATCTGTGTCATTTTTTATTGGTCAGATAAACGCAAAAATACGTAGTACGTATGTAGTATTTTTTAATTATTTATCTAAATATTTTTAATTAGATTTTTACTTTTCGTACCTAGTCATCATCCCTATTGTCTTAAAATGGCAGACGACATGCAGTTTGTAGCGCGTGTAATGAAATACATTCGCAAATAAGTAACCAACTGACGTGACTTTTCTGAACTGAGTTTGAAAATTTGAAATAATTTCAAACCTCTTGTTGACCCTTGGTACGATTAACTGTCGCGTAGAATAAGTTCATAGCAAGGTACAGAGATTGGTCAGTCAACAAGGATAATTGTAAGGTCGAGTGCACACGGTGTACAATACTTACTTATGCTGTTATTTGGGAAGAAATACCGGAAGTACAGACACGAGAAAAAACATGTGTACACGACCAAACAGTTGCAGCACAATTCTTATACGAAATTTTTGAAGCTGCTGTTATTGTAAGCTAAACAGAAAGTTATTAGTTTGAAAGGAAATTTCGTGATTTCATAAATCATTTCACAAAGACTTTCAAGAAGAATTTTTCAATTGTTTGGTCGTGTACATCAATTTACCCAATACTTCAGCCCACTGTTTTTGACCCAAGTAGGTACTTAATATGAAAAATGCGAATAAAGTCCATATAATAGCAGCGTCCATATAAGTCCATATACTAAGCAGTAAATATTTATGAATGTAGTGTAACGGATCGGGGTATCGTGACATCTTGCGAAGGACTCATGAATAAGGGCTGAATCTGAAACTAGTCGGCCATATGTCCTGAACATATCGGAAACAATTTTTACGGAACATATAATTTTTTTTCTAAAACATGGTAACAGAAAACATTTTCTTACAATAAAGAGACGCGGGATCATATAAAGGTAAAAAAATAAATTGATACTACGAGTATATTGTGTATTAAGTGATAAATATTTACGGACCAAGATGAAAAAATGAAGTTTCTGAAACATTTCGATGCAGGCAAATATAATTACGTATATAAAGATTTGTCCAAGCAACACGTTTGCAGGACACAGGTCGGCCGCACACAAGGCGCCACCGCCTTTGAAAGCGATATTATTGTAGTGGAAAAGAGCCCTATGCTGTGTGGTTACTATCGCGATTCCTATACTACAATAATGTTACGTAAATAAATTCTTACTAACAACCAATTAATACCTCAATCGGGTACTTGACTACAAAAATCGAATTAACCCGTCAGATAAATCTTCAAAAATTTAATATGTATTTTATTTATCAAATCAACGAAGAATGCAAATGGGGGCTAGTAACGTCACTTATCGGTAAAAATAATACTGAGACGTGACGTCACACGAGATTTCTACTTACCGTATAGTCTTTATTTCATATTTACGCGATAAAAGAAAAGACTGCCGTGCAATATTTGAACACACCTTTGAAACAAAAACACATCAGCCCAGTTTTCAACTTACACAATAAAAATGATATACACAAAGACATTTTTTCCAACTTGACCGAACAATATTCTTCAAAGTCTGGACGAGAATGGTTTCTCAATACAAAAGATAATAGAAAAGTTTACAATGGGCTATTCTACTTAGTAATACTTTATTGCAATAACGTGATGTAGTTGGAAAGTTGTAAAACTTGTGCCGCTTTGAACAGTCAAGTCGACTTGTTACAGGAGAAATTATCACAAGTTTAAAAGTAGTTAGGGTGAGAGATTTATCATTAATTTAAAATTGTCTTTCTTCTCTAAGTATTATTTTTTGGGGTTTACCAATTTAGGGGTTAGGGTCACCTACAACTATGTACAATAAAGACTTGTATTATGTACAGTGAATATATTATTTACATTGAAGGAGAAACGTGAACATACAATACAAGATGAAAATTTTATGACATGAGAAAATTTTGTTTTTTCGACAGATGTCAAGTTCCAAAATCGATGATAAAATATTTACAATTAATGAGGCTGCCACCGATGAGTTTGTAACCCCAAATCTGTGCGGAGGCAGCACCGCCACAATTTCATATAGATTTAATTATAAAGAATAGATTTTGACTAGAATTGATATTGATTATGTAATTAAAAACGTGTGCATGCTATAAAAAGTAATGAACAATCCGTCAAACATAACCTTAAGTCTCATTATTCTACACAATATAATTAGTACATTGTAATCAAAAACTACATATAACTAGAGCAAACAATTTCTAACACTACATTGATTAAAACGTGATTAAACAATATTCGATTGAAATTTCAATCACGTATTAAATTTACATTTGTTGATGGAAAACCACGGCGTGAAATTACTAAGCGTAAATCATAACTAGGGTTCATGTCTGCGGCAGTAAACACGCCTACAATTGTAATATATAAAGCGTTAAACAATTAGTTTAGTTTTTACTATAAACGGAAGGTTTACGAACAGATTCCGAAGTTATGTAAAACTGCCAGATAGCAGTGTGGTATAAGTCATCACGCTAAATTCCACTGTGCGCGACGTGTCGCCGGTTCGAGCCCCGTGTGGAAAAAGTATTTATGCGATCCACAGCTTATTCTAAGTTTGGGTCTCTTTATGTATGTGATTTGAATGTCTACTGAATCTATCTGCAACATAAGGATAAAATTCTTACTACGGGAATCGTATACAAAAAGGCCTATTATATGTGGGTATATTAGAATTACAATTAAAACAAAAAAAAATGGAAAAAAGAACTATCATATTAATAATATGGAAAAAAGGTATCCTGACGAGCCTCAGTGTCTCTAGGAGCCCCAGTATCTTGGTGAGCATCAGTATCCTGGCGAGCTTCGGCATCCTTAGCTGCCTCGGTATCCTGACGAGCCTCGATATTCTGGGGAGCCTCGGGTACCTGGTGAGCCCCAGTATCCTGGCGAGCTTCGACATCCTTGGGTGCCTCGGTATCCTTGGGTGCCTCGGTATCCTTAGCTGCCTCGGTATCCTGACGAGCCTCGATATTCTGGGGAGCCTCGGGTACCTGGTGAGCCCCAGTATCTTGGGGAGCCTCAACACCTTTAGGTACCTCGGTATCTTTGGGTGCGTTGGTATCCTTGGGAGCTTCGATATCCTGACGAGCCTCGATATTCTGGGGAGCCTCGGGTTCCTGGCGAACCCCAGTATCCTGGGGAGCCTCAATGCCTTTAGGTGCCTCGGTATCTTTGGGTGCGTTGGTATCCTTAGCTGCCTCGGTATCCTGACGAGCCTCGATATTCTGGGAAGCCTCGGGTTCCTGGCGAGCCCCAGTATCCTGGGGAGCCTCAATACCTTTAGGTGCCTCGGTATCCTTGGGTGCGTTGGTATCCTTGGTTGCGTCCGTATCCTTAGGATCCTCGACATCCTGGCGAGCCCCAGTATCCTGGGGAGCCTCGGTATCTTTGGGAGCCTCCGTATCCTGGGGAGCCTCGGTATCTTTAGGAGCCTCGGTATCTTTAGGAGCCTCGGTATCTTTGGGTGCCTCGGTATCCTTAGGAGCCTCGGTATCTTTGGCAGCCACGGTATCCTTGGGTGCCTCGGTATCCTTAGGAGCCTCGGTATCTTTGGCGGCCACGGTATCCTTGGGTGCCACAGTATTCTCAGGAACTTCGGTATCATGGCGAGCCTCGGTACCTTTTGGAGCCTCGGTATCTTGGTGAGCCTCAGTATTCTTGGGTGCCTCGGTATCCTTGGGTGCCACAGTATCCTCAGGAACTTTAGTATCCTCAGGAGCCTCGGTATCATGGCGAGCCTCGGTACCTTTTGGAGCCTCGGTATCTTGGTGAGCCTCAGTATTCTTGGGTGCCTCGGTATCCTTGGGTGCCACGGTATCATCAGGAACTTTAGTATCTTCAGGAGCTTCGGTATCCTGGTGAGCCTGGTGAGCCTGGGTATCATGGCGAGCCTCGGTATCCTTGACAGCCTTGGTATCCTTGGGAGATTCGATGTCCTTGGAAGGCTCGATATCCTCGGGAGCCTCGGCACCCTCGGGAGCATCGGCACCTTCGGGATCCCCGGTGCCCTCGGCAGCCTCGGCATCGTTGTGAGCATCAGTATCCTGGGAAGCGTCGGTATCTTTGGGATACGACGCCTCAATACTCCCGACCTTGGGAGGTCCTGAAATATTTTCTTTCGACTCTACTAATTGTAGCACTGCTTCCATAACTTCCTCGGCAATGGATTTTATCTCTTCTCGGTCCTGTAGATTTTCTAATTCTCTTGTCTCTACCATGAATGAGTAAAGAACGTTTTTCTTGTGGTACATCCAGTCGACTGACATGCCCGAAGTATACCTTGAACTGTCTTCAACGAAGCCATATGCATAGTCGATGCCGGCTACTAAACTCATAGCCTGAAAAAATACATGTTAGTGTCTCATTTCCTCCTTATGAGATTAGGTGCAGTCCTTTAAATAGCTTGGGATATGACTAGAAAGAGAATTTAGAATGACATCTGATGATATTCCATTTTCAAGCCGTGGAAAGTATATTCTGGAATGTTGTTTGTAAAATGTAAGGGACATATTTTTTAGCCATACAATGCATGGATGTCTTTAGACAGAACGAGACCTATAACATCATAAACCGTTAATAAGTTAAAATGCGTGATAGTTTTAGGTTATAAACCTACCGCCGCCATTTCCTCAGCCACTTTCAGTTCTTCAGTATCATCTGATGGATCCTGTCCTCGACTCCGTGGACACAAAACCTGACTTCCATTAGAATGGATAGACACATATCCTTTAAATTCTGTTTTTTCTACAAGTTTCTAAAATGGAAATAAAATAAGCGAATTAATTTGTAATAATGGCAATTATGAAGTCATCCAGCTGGCGGAATGTTGTAGAAGAGTTTCAAAAAATAATGCTGGTGTTATTATAAAATTTGGTTTTAAAAAGAGGTCATAATTATGCGCTCATTACAAGTATCGGATGAAAGTTTGACTAAAATAATTTCATTGCAACTGCTTCTGTTTGCGAACGTTTATCATCATGATTGATGTCATCATCATCATCATACTAAAAGTAATAATAGCCCATATCTTAGTACTGGGTTTCATTATTATTGTCTACTTCCTCTCCTTCCATCTTTCTCGTCAGAACCATACTGTTCCAGTTACGGTTAAAGATTTTTTTTTTAATAATCTGAAGTTAACTCGCCTGGAAAGCTTTAGTTTCTTCTTCAGAAAACGCAAAGGGTCCAGAGTTAGAACTATTGCATTTTTCTCTGTGTTGTCCAGTCAAAGTAAAGTTGTAACTAGAAAAAATTAAATGGAAGGATCAATTTTTAATTCATTCAATCATTTTGGTGGATGGAACACCATGCCCATATAGAATAGTTATGATTTATTGTTTGTCCCACTTTACTTTCTTTTTTTTGCAGTCTCTCTCGCATGTCCCGGGTTTAATTATTAGGGGTTGGCATTATATGTAGTTAGTGTTCTTTTTATTTAACATATCAGTGATACGCAGCACAACACATAAATAAATACAATTTGAACATATCGATCGATCAAAAATAATCTTAATAATTTACAACTAACAAATAAGACCCACAAAGCATGACGAAACCTTCAAAATATATGAACATACTCGAAACCCAGTCACAGCGGAATGTAATTCCGTACCCTGACAAAGAAAATGATTTTCTTTATGAATATTTTATTGCATTTTTTTTCTACAATATATTTCAAACACCAGCTCTATAAATTGGAATCTTCCATAAACTGCTATACGCAGTTAGGCATATTAAAATTAATATTTATGTTATTGAAAAGGCTTCCTCGCACACTTGTTTTTTATGTAGGTTTTTTTTTTCATTTATTTTCCTGTGAAAACAAAACTGTTCTAGCGTCTGTTGCATATTTTTTAGTTTTTCAATCTGTATTAAACCAATTAGGCTAATGTTTTTGGAACTCAACCTCGCAAATGACAAATGCTAATTGACACTTTATTCAGCAATGTTCATAACATCCAATTCTATTTCACAATTAAAATGGACAACGCATCCATTTTGACCACGTTGACCATTTTGTTTTTCGTGTCTTCTGCAATATCCTAATATCAAAAACACATTTGAGATAAATGTCAGCAACTACTCTTTCTCCATAGATTTGTTTAAACCAATCCCGGTGGTGTTTGCTGTGATTTTAACATGAATTAATACATAAAAAAAAACAAGTCGATTCCAAAAAAATCATTTCTGGACAACATTTTCATCACTAGTCTAGAATATGTTCATTTCATATTTTTACATTAACCGTTGCTTTTTAAAGAGATGTAGTAAAATAGAGCTTCATACACAAATATATTCTAATATCTTACTTATTATGGGAAGAAGGGAACACTATATCAGTCCATATTTAGTTGTCCGTATATGGAAAGAGGTTGAAAGCTCTATATTACACGAGGCATCGAATGTCGGGAATGCATTAGCGACTGCTGTTCTGCGGCAGATATTATTATTTGTGGACGATGGTCATTATTTTCCATTATGCATTATGCTACGGATTTCGGATGCTATTACTTTATAAGCTAGATACCTATATGGTAATATTTTAACCCTTACGTATGTACCTACTTACTATCCTTAAGATTTTATGTTCATTTATAGTTCTGATAAGTTATTATCGTAATCTTGTAAGAAAAGCTTTAATTAATACAAAAATAAAAAGGAAACATGTGTGCTTAAAAGAACCTTTGCATGCCATAAGGCTAGACTAGCTTTTAGAACAGGTAGTCCTATATTTTATGGCTTTGACACAATGTCATTCATTTTAAGTAAAATATACCTACGAGTATACCATATACATTTGATTTGGCACAAAATTTGCCTACCTAACAAAACTAAATTTTCTAAATTAATTACTATTTAACAAAGAAATATTCAGAGCCCAAAATGAGAAGACAAGAGTTCACAAAAACCCTACTAACTTATCTTTTAAAGAAGGCTTAGCTGCAATTTGGGCTGTAACACTAAACTCCACTAAAGCACATAACTCTTAACCCGACCCTCTTTACTAAGGGGAGAAGCCCCTTATATAACCAGTTATAACAACATCGTAAGTCAAACTGCGAAACGTACAAACAGAGATAATTGCTCGGCAAAAGTTTGCAGATCTCATCAAATTTGGGGTAAGATCGCGAAGTGCAGGGAAACAGCCCGCTGTAACGCCCTTAGAAATGAGTAATTACACTAAGTGCCACTCAGTGTCAACAAGCGCATTCAGACATTAACTAAAAATACTTATTAAATTAAATGCAGCTCCACTTATAACCACGAAATATAAAATTTCATCAAACGAGCTTGAAGCATGTGAATTTGACATATCTTATAAATCAGCTGCGAAAACGAATAAACATGGTCATACTAAAAACGACAAAATTGTCTTACACGCTCGTTCCCCTTGCCCTTAACAAACGCGAAGGAACATGCACTGATCTGGAAAATTAAAGCCGGGGGCGAAAAAAAAACAAAAGAACATCAACGGCGTTTTTTTAACCATAATCAACTGGGTCAAGAACGTAAAATAAGTACGAAATATGAAAGAGTCAGATAAAGAAATAATTAAAAATTCCCAACAAAAGGACGTAGCCTTACATTTAATGAGAGTGCAACCGCGCCCTTTCATCCAATCCCGCAATTGGTACTTTGAGCACTTAAAAGAAAGGCAGTTGTTTCCCTGCATTTTAATTTTCCTTGACTTTTGTTTTGCAGTTATATGTTGGATATATCCTTACGTTTCTATATTTCAGAGTTGATGGAAACTTGACATTCTGTTAAGTTAGAAGTAGTCAGATCTACAATACAGCCGGTCTAAATGTAACCAGATTTAGAACGAATATACGCATTAAAATGTATAATGTCATAAATCAACTTGATCTGGCGACCTACCACTATCTCTATCATTGCAGTCAAAACGCGACAATGCTCTGTGTAAAATATAGTACTATATAAAAGCGTTGAGTTACCAATTTTCTAAAACATTTCTGTAAAAATACTTATATATCCATCCATCCATACTTACACATTCGCATTTTTTATATTAGTAGGAATAAAGAGAAGTACTTACTTAAAATTTCGATTTAAGTCAACGCCTGCACATTTAACACTATATTTACGTCTATTTCTCTTCCACTTTTTGTCAAAGTCCATACTGTAGTCATAACCATCTGGATTTAAAACGGGTATAATGTACCTGAAACACGAAGTACTGTAATTTATATTTTTTTACAAACTTTTTAAACCGCCGGCCGGTTTGTGACGAAACGCATTCGCAAAATCTTGTACCAAATGTGAATTATCAGTAAATTTGTGTTAGCGGGACAAAAGAAAAATATAGACACAATATTATTCATTTGACTACATGGCCGACACCAAAAAATTGTCATCATCTATGTGTACTATTTTGTTAAAAAAAGGTATAAAATACCAGTACACATACCAGTTCTTGTTCTTAATATAACTTGGTTGTCTATCAAAGTTTTGCGCAATGGTGTCGATGAAGTATAAGGCAGACATAACTGAGGTCCAGTCTCGTCCATGTATCCCGCCATTGATCAAGAATGCCTCATTTCCTGGGTTATTGTTCGATATCTTTATCATCTAAAACATGTATTTTAATACTTAGTACACTAATAGCCTTATATAAAAACAACAGTCAGATAAGTTACGTTTTTCCATGTCTTTTTGACTTCACATTTTACTTGGCATTTTTTGTTTCCATTTCGTCATAATCTACAGATCAGAAAACAAGAAATTTACGTAACGACTAAGACTTATTAAAACACAAAACCATCATTTGAGCTCGATTTTCACATTTCTAATAAATCTTTACACATAGCAATCACAAGTCAAATATCACTTATACATATGGAATCACTTATACATACTTATGTATATGGAAATATATGCCCCATACTCAACATACGAGAATAAGTTCAACGATTTCTGGCAAAAGCCTCATTACAATGGTTAGGCCCAACTTTTAGAATGAAGGCCCTGTCAAGGAGATCCGTTTTCTGTATCAGACCCTCGACCCAGTTGCCTAACGAGACCCTCTTGACAGTACAGCTAACAATTACTATTATTGCCGAACAATTATTATTATTGATTTTAATATATAGATAGAGTATTCTTTATTGTACACCACATGAATAACGGACGCCACAATGGGCGGTCTTATTACTAAAAGCGTTTTCTTACAAACAACTTTGTGATGGACTTGGTACTAAAGGTGTAATATTTGTGCAAGTTTCATATGTAAAGGCCCTTAAATGTCCTACTGCTAGACACAGACCTCTTGCCCATATAATAAAGGTTTGAGCATTGATTGCCACGCTTGCTTTTATGGGATTTGCGAATCTATTATCCATTATTTGGCACACGGTTACCTTATGGCATTTTCATTTACCGTTTGTCTTATATTTTAAGATCGAACTTGCAAATAAACCACAACTAATTATAAAAAAAAAAAACAAACACAATCCAGAAATCAATAGTCGAAAAGAGTTATATGTCCACAATATACAATATTCTTGTAGCTATCTAGGACCATTCATGTAAGTTCTTCTATAGAGCAGGGGTGGATGGCGCTTGGCAGAAGCCCTATCTTGGGTCACATTAATATTCCTAACAGGCCTCTGCGTGTTAGATCTGTGTCCCCGTAGAAGCCTTTAAAAAAGAGCGGGCTCCTTTCCTTAAAGAGATATCAATAATGAAAATATCTTACGCTAATAGGGTTCCGTTTGAATGTCCAGCCAAGAGCGGTCACGGTGACGTGTGAGTAGGTCGAAGCAAGTTTTACTAAGTATCGGTTGATATCGCCCAAGTAGGGCAATGTTACCCATGTGAACGAATCCCCTTCAACAGCTCCTTGAACTAAAACTTGGGTTTATCACCCACATTATAATAAATAGTTTTTTTCTTTATGATAACCATCGCGTGGCGGATTTATTCTTAGATTATGAAACTGTTCTTCTCATGATCCCGCCACCACGACAGCTCATGTTTAAGTACGTCGGTTGCACCCGAAACTAGTCGAGTGATCCCTATGAATATGTGAGAGTAAACTGTTTTCTCATTTAAAATGGAGATTATATCTGGACTTTACCTTTCAGAAGTCTAAGTAACAATTAAATTATAAGTAACGATAAATGTCACAAAAAAGATATTGAAACTCGTTTTGTAAGTTATATTTTATTTAATTCACAAACTAATTTAATACTACATATTTATCATATTTTTAATTAGATATAATCAATCAGTATCAATAAATAATCAAAAAGTTTAAGATTAAAAACCTTTTAGTATTGACATATTATCAACCCGATCGCTATTTTCTCAAAATCATACACGAGGGAACTTTAGAATTTATATTAATACTCAATATTATCTTTATTTCCTATACCATAAGGTATAAAACACAATGGCCAAAAAATAGATGTGATTGCTTAAGGAACCATTCCCGTATCGAACAATAGAGGTAGAGACATATTCAATGCTCTTCTTACTGGTATTTTTTTAATAGAATTTTCATCAATCCTCTCCTTAACATTTTCAATAAGCACTTTGTACTCAACATCATGTTTCGCCAAAAAATCTTTCAACCAAGGTATTTCATGTACATCTATTAAAAAATCTATTGTATCGTGATTCCTCAACCATATGTCTTCTGTCATACGTGCTGCAAGTAAATTTAGAATTATATTAGTAATGCTTAAATGACATTAGCTGTCTATCTATCAGAACAGATTTTGATGGAATTTAGTATGAAGCGTTATTTTGAAAAGTATTGACTGAACGTCAAGATGTGGAAAGTATATTTGCATATTTGCGTAAATCTCATTACGCAAACATTTTGAAAATTTGGACCCCAAAAAGAATAGTAATAAATGTCTTACTGCGGGGCCAAGACCTCCTCCTATATCGGGAAAGTTTGAGCATTGAACATAAGGATACAAGCAATTTACACCTGGCAGCCGTTGGAAAAACTGACCACAATATTCCATGTTTAAACAGACCCCGGTCAGATTTGAAATATCATTTCGATAAATAAATAAGAACAAAATGATGAAAAATTTGGATAATTCTAAAAATAAATTGAGATTCTCATACTAATAAAGCTCCTCGTTCCATACAAAATTGTCCTCAGGATATCGAAGGAATGTCCACATTCCTATGAAGGAAGTGTATGATGTCCACGTTTCTTTTTTAAGAATGAAGCACAGTTTTCTTAAAGAAGGTTGTGGTTGTAGGTGGTTAAAGAAGATTGGTCGTGTTTTTCAAAATCTGAACCGACTTCGCCTAAACACGTTTTACAAAGTAAATCAAACCTAACAAAATATAAGAAAACATACAATAGACAAATACTTATGTTTCAAGTCGGTTCAATAGCTTTACTTGAACCGCATATTATGTTTCATGGTCCATTGAGTTTCGGGGTTCGTTTTGTGGGACAGTTACCGTTACACAAACACATTAGAAGCTTATAGTGTAGTTTGCCCGATGGAATGATTACTGCTAAATCGTCCGGAACGAATCCTATACTTTGATAAGTTCAACTATTTCGAGCCGCGTGATGTGCTTTTGTTTTAAATTATATAATCGCGAAATCTCATCAAGGAAAATGGTTTGAATTTACGGAAATGAATTTTAAATGTTTTGTTATAGTTTCACCGTAATTTGTGTGATTTTTTTAAAGTGGAAACAAGAGAAACTCCATGAGGATTTTTCCGGGTAAAAAGGGCTGATTTTGTGCCTACCTATCGAATTTATTCATGTTAAGAATGTCTCTACAAGTAACAAGCTGGTCGCGTAAAATTTAGTTCATGATACTTTTAGTCAAATCCTTACGTAGTTTTCTTACGGGCTTCATAATTTTAAAGCGCCTAAAATAGTTGTTAAAAATACCTCTTTCATAAAATGTATCTCTAACTTCTTCATCTAAGTCTCCTTCGACTCTCCAAAGTTGGACATTATTTTGCTGGTCCGCCACATTTGTTTCATCCTGATCAGCCGTAGAACCTAGAACAATATTAAATGTTAATCTGTCATTGTGATTCTGCCTCGCAAAGGTTAATGTAACAATATTATCTGTTTTAATCATATTTTTCACGTCTTGTACTCAGCTCTCAATTTCACAAACTCCTTATAAACTCATAAATATTCTTATTAAATTATAATCTTATACATTGATAAATAGCACTCAGGCACTAGAAATAGGTGTTTTACTTATTTCTATACTCATAACATAAATTATACTCCTGAGTGGGAATCGAACCCGGTATGGGTTCGATCCCCACTCCATCCATTCACTCCATCCACTCCATCAATATACCCGTCCAAAATAACTACACAACCTTCACTAAAACTCGTAACAACTTCATTTAAATATCTACCTTTTAAAATTAAATACAAAAAAACGCTTAACCAAATCATGTTTATCGTAAAATTCTCAGAAGGTCGTTTCAATAAGAAATGTTGAGTAAAAACAATATTGCGTTTACAAAGAAAATTAATTGAACCACTATTGTTTTTCAAACACCAGAACCACAGTATAATACGATATACAGTATGAAGTCTTCATATAAACGGATGAAACGCGAATTATGCCTACGCTATCGAATCTTGGCATGACCGTGGCATGATACGGTCGCGAGAGTGTCGCAATGACGAAGAGTCGATAATGTAATTAAAACGCTGTAAAGCTGCTACGTACCGCGCGGCTGTTGAAATTTCAATTTTAGAAACGGCCGAGATAAACAGACTACTGTATTTATACTGTACTAGAACGCTTGGCAGAATAAACAAGATCTCAAAGAGTTTCGATTTAAAAGAATTGTGAGAACGAATAAAACTAAAACGTATTCTCTTTGTAGAATTGAAAATAGTTTCGAATCTGTTTTTTTTTTCTATATAAGGTAAAGCTTGTTATAGATTGAGAAAGTCTAAATATTGTATATTAAGAAAATAATTGTAGTTTGTAATTCGATTTCTTTTTTTTGCATTGTCAGATAATTTTTTTGTTATTTATATAACACTTGGTTAATAAATCGGTTATTTATTAAAAATACTGAGACACAAATGACAAAAAAATTAAAGTCATATAAATATTTACGAATAATTTCGCTTAGCATTCACTGTTGGACATAGGCTTCGCCCAACTTTGCCTTTAGCAACTCTTATTCAACTTCAGTTACTATTTTATTCAAATCCATTATAGTTATAAACGTTATCTTCGTGTAATTAAAACTAAAAATAAGCCTTTATATCAACACAACTCTTCAAAAATCATCATCATTATCTTCCTGCCCGTATCCCATTTAACTAATACAACTCTTCAAACCAGAATCTGAAATGCAGGAAATTTCTCCACTAACAGAAACTTTGGTGCCACAAAGTCTATGGCAAATTGAAAGCCATTACCGACAGTCAAACACGCTGGACTAAGCTGCTTCAATAGAATGACACAGAATAGGCTTAAACTCAACCTGGATGACTCAAAGGGGTTAGTCACTGACAACTTTCAGCTAAGTGGATGTTCCTTTACATTCATGCTGGTTGACAACCTATTTGGTTATTCGTTACTGTTGTCCATTAAATGGTTTAAAATTTCTAAGATCAAGTTTTATATAAAGTGTATGTCATAGTATTTTATTTATCGGATATTAATCCGATTTATTAAACAATGTAATCATACTAATATTATAAACGTCAAATTTGTTAGGTAGAGGTTAATGGATAGATGGAGAGATCTTTTTATCTGTTTTTGTGAAATCTATGTTATAACACAACGGCTAAATCAGTTTTGATGGAATGATATTTAGAACGGAAGTAGCTGACATTACCCTACATTAATTAATACGTTGGCACTTCTTAACCGATTGCGTCATTTGCGACATTTTGACGCCTAAATAAATTTCACTGTTACGAGTACATTACTATATCAAAAATTACATCGGTATGAACTTTAACTAATATTTTGGGGATATTTTTAAACACGCAGTGCCATTAATATAACTTGTAATACAAAAGAGAGAAACAAAAACGTCGTGCCGTTAAATCTGAAACAAAAAAGACAGGTCCTTAGCGTAAAATCCTAAATGGGTCAAAACGTCTCCGGATGTCAATTTTCCCAGCTCTACGATTTAAGTTTCGTCCGGAATACCGTAGCTACGGACTTTCCGGATCAGAATGGCTTGTGGCCTAAATATTTGTGCTTGTAATTAAGTTTGATCACGTTGATACACGGAATCTTTGAGTTGGACTAGAGTCCAACCACGTTAACTAACAATTATAATAGGTAATTGATATTAACCGTGCAACCAGCAATGCCACCAATCTCCTGGGCACGTTTTTCGCCATTGACGGAAATGACATATTATTTGAGACTTTTTATGCTAAAGATACTGATTAAATCTTCATTGGATATCAAAAGAAATAATTCATTTAAATCGAGTGGCTGATGATAATAAGGCTGATTTTTGTTTCTTTATTGCTAGGGATAAACTAAATCTAATCAAGCAAAAAAAGACAAAAGTATACGATAAATCGTTACAAAATGTATAGTTAGCTACCTACTTATCTGCTTCCCTTGTCTATTAGATCTCTCTAGGGCCACAAGATGTATTGTTAAGATGCAACCTCACGCTGTACAAAACAAATTAAATAACTTTTGAGATATTTATAGCTTTCCCAAACTTCCATCTTTATTTATTTCCTAAAGTTCCATTGTTAGAACTAGATTTATTTATTTCTCTTCTGTTTTCTTAAAGGTCAGATGCTGTTACCTACAGTGCTATTGTTGTTCTCAAAGTTAGTCAATGCCTTTTTATAAAAATAAGTTATGGTTAACTAACTACTGGTTTTGCCATTAATTATAAGATTTTGGATCGCTCGGAGACTAAGGCGCTGTCTCCACGAGCGAGAGAATCGTGACGAGTCCGCCCTTATATTGCCGGAGAATCTCCACAAACGAGAGATAATTCCACCGCGTATCGTTGTAACGAAATCGCAGCTTTTCCGTGGTGACTCATTGTAAAATGAAGGCAACGCTGAAATGACGATGCGTTTGAAAGCAGGCCCGCTGCTAGTCACAACGCGGCGATAATATCACCGTGTGGAGACGGCTCCCTAGAGTATGTATAGAAATGTGTGAATGTTATGCACGACGATAATATTTACCGCGATTCTCTCGCTCGTGGGGACGGCGTCTGAAAGTCAGCACTGTCTCACTATAAAAAATAAATTATTATTACCCACTGTTGGGCATAGGACTCCCGCAAATAGCATTTAAACTCCTGGAGTTCAGCCGTCCAGAGTTTCTTTGCTTTTATTTTCGCGTCTTGTATGAACGATTTTTGTCTCCAGTAATTACGTAATAACTATGCAATAAACCAGCCATATAATGAACTAGCGACCAGCCCTAGCTTCGCTCTACAATACTACATTTAAACCTACTCGTATCTCTTAAAACCTTATGGGATAAGGGCAGGAAGATGATGATGATCTCTTAAAACCTTCTGTCTATTAACAAAAATACATAGAAATCCATGCCGTAGTTTTAACGTTCTAAGATTAAACTCCTAAAACAGCAGGAAGCTACTTTGTTTTACACTATGTAGTGATACGTATATAAATTAAACCGTAAACCAATATTTGTTGTACGTTTTTCTTATCGTCGAGAAAAAAAAAAGCTATTTGAATTTGCTCCCCACACATAATTTCTTAGAACACATCAGTCTGTTTCCCTTACTTATCTTCTTATATTCGCTATACGTAATTTTTGTTGAACTGTGTGTCAGCTGTGTCCCATTCATGCTTGAAACACCACAAATTCAGGGAAACAAAATGTAAAAACTCCTGTCTGTTTGTACGGTATGTATCCTGAAAGGAAACCTGTAAATTATGATTATACTAGCTGTTGCCTGCGACTTCGCAAGCGCGAATATCGTTATCCATTTCAGCCGAGTCGGTAAAAACAAATTTGATCCAGCCGTTTGAGTGTGAAAGAGTTACAAACATCCATACTCACAAACTTCCACATATATAATGTTAGTAGGATTTCGAGTATAATTAAACGACGCTAGTACTTAAATTATTTAGTTCAAAATTTTACATTTTTACGTACCCAGTAACAATTGACATTCGTTACTGGGTACGTTCTCATACATTATTATTTTACGTGTTTTCTGCATTCCTAAAAGGTTGTCGACAAGCCTTATATTATGAAAAAGTATTTCTGTTTTAAAAAAACACTAAATTCCAACCGCTCTTACCATCGCATGAAAGTCTTTAATACCTACACGTGTTTCCAAAAAATACAACGATATATTTCGTACTAGAGAATATCGATTACAAGTAAATATTGTTTGCGGCAAAAAACGCTTACTCTGGCCCTTAACTAGGACAATCCATTTCCATTTGATTGCCTATAAATGTTATCCTAAACCTACTTACATATATTCGTATAAAATACGCTAATACACTCAGACATTATTCATAGAAAATCGTAAAAGTGCGGTCAAAGTCGTAACTGTAAATACCAAAAGGACGGCATAATCAAAATAGACTTACTTTAAGAATGTTTATAAGCGAGTTAAATTATACAACGTTGATATAAGCGAGAGGCATTAAATGAAACCACATATTCTGTATATCATTATAAGGCTACACAACAAAAATCAAATCAATGTAAGCAATAGTTTAGTCACAGGATATTTTTTTAGTTTTTTTTTAGTTTGAACATGCTGTATCTTCCTGATTAGGTGACTAAGTTTTATAGGCATAGTTATCTAGTTGGCTCCGGTTGGGTCCGAAACTAGTCGGGCTATCCCGATAAATACGCGTGAGTAAACCGTTATAACGTTTTAAGTATGAATCATCCTCACGAAAGTTATTATAAAAATATTGCTTACATTGATTTGATTTTTGTTGTGTAGCCTTATAATGATATACAGAATATGTGGTTTCATTTAATGCCTCTCGCTTTTATCAACGTTGTATAAATAAATAACAAAACTTTTCTTGCTAAATACATCATACTTAAACTAACCTTATGGGGAACGACGTTTTATAATATTATGATACTTAAATTACGTCCTATTAATATCATAAACGCGAAAGTTTGTGATTGTCGATAGATGGATGTTTATAAGGGCGCGTTTAAGGAGACGCGGTGCGTCGAGCAGTGTGGTGAGCAAAGTGGGCTGCCAGAAATATTAACTTCAGTGTTTCCTTTAACTAACTTATAAATTTCTATATGTTTGGGTTTGCGCGAACTATAAACGGTTTAAACGCACGACGCGCTGCGACAAGACACGCCGCAGCTTTTTTAGTTATAATTGACATTTGTGTGTAAGGGTAAGTTGATTCATACAAAAAATAATACAAATTCCGGCTTCTCAATGTCTTACAGCTGGAAAAAGACCTTTTTTCTGGGCATATTAAAAAAGGATATTAATATTGCATTGAAAAGTTACACCGGTCACATCACTAGATTTAATCGTTCAACCTTTTAGGGCTCTTTCAATTTAGACGTTTCGTGTCGTACGGCTGCCGCACGTTAACCGTGCCGCTGGTTATAGCCCGCTGCCGTACCGCTGCGGTACGTTAGCCGTCCGACACCAAACGCCTAAATTGAAAGCGTATCTGACTGCCGTGCGTTTGTATGTTAGTGTTGTTTTAAATTCATGTGACAGCAGTGTAGCCATGGACTCTGACGAAGAAACATTACTGTTAACATTTATTAACATTACTGTTAATAAAATTTGATTGAAATAAATAGTTACCTGCTGCGTTTTTTTCACCAGTATTTTTATTTTTAAAATCCTTTATAAATTTTTCACATATACCTTCCCAAGCATTTTTTGTTTCCGTGCGATTACTGTGTTTGTCGCTTTTGGAGTTCCATATAGCAGGACGTAATTCAATTTCATTTATAAATTCTTCCACGTCTATATCATCCATTTTAAGCAAATAATAAACATGAAAATTCAATGAAATTAGCTGTCACGTTTAGTCACCGCACTATTCAACAGCGAAATGAACACGTGGAGCTTGCGACGTTACCGTCCTGTCGTCGTGCGTTCTCGGTACCGACACCGCACTGTTGCCGCACCGTGCCATTTGTATGAAAACAAATGACCGTCCGTGCACCGTACGACAAACGCACCGTTTCGGCACTGCTGCGGTCCGACACGATACGGCTAAATTGAAAGAGCCCTTAACCTTGTATTTCTACGGCAAATTATATTTTTACTTTTGGGTCATATTTTTCATCATCATCGATTCAATTTCGTACTACCCCGCCAAATTGTCATATAATCCCAATCATGGTTACTTGTAACAATGTATGGGAAATCCCTCGAAGGGTTGTCCCGAGACATGGGTCTAACATGCAAACGCCCTTTGGGAATTTTAATCTAAAATAGAAAGGGACGCTGTCCGGTACCGATATTAAATCATTATGCAATGCTGCTAACATGAATAGGACTATTATTATATATTCCATCCTTTTTGTTATGTACAATAATGCGTATAAATCGATAGGGTGTATAAGTTTAGCTGTATACAACTCGTCTAAAAACGATTATCTTAAGCTCTACCTCGGCTCTACCATAACCTCATAAACAAATATGAATGCAGTTGTTGAAGACAGACGTTGCTTTACACGTGTATATATGTTATGGACCAAGTGATAAATTGAGCAGTATACATAATGCCCGGGCACTATGAAAAATGCCCAATATGAGAGTGCACTTTGATAATAATTACGACCCCAAATAATAATAATTGGGATAAGGGCAGGGGAATGATGACTTTGATAATAATTATTCAAATAACCGGGCACTATACATATATGGCCTATCACCTTTTGGGCAAAGTAATACAAATGTTACAGCCAAAGTGATCAATCTGGATATTATAGATACTGTTTAGCATACTATATATAATATCTTCGAAGAATTAGATAAAGTAATAAAACAAGTAGATATTTGTTTCAGAATTAATTTGTATTTTAATTTGCCTTAAGCGTACATATCATAAAGATTATTTTAACAATTAAAATAACATAAGATGATATTTTCACCTCAATAAATATAGGTTTTGACAAATAAAAAAAAAAAACCTAACCTCACCTAATTTAGGTGGTTAGGTTAGGTTAGGTTTTTTTTTTATTTCTGCCAACATTACGACCGCAATCAACATCGGAACTCGAACTCTTACGGTGTCCCCAATTGCAGCCATGGTTTATTTAGCGCTTGATACAACTTAAATATAGCATTAGTATCAAATTGCCCAACTATCATTTAGCAATATAATAATGACCTAGCGATATGATAATAATGAAGTTAAGATAGTAATTAATCACTTAGCACGATAATGCTAGGCATTATTCATAATGCCCAAGCATTATAAATAATGCCCGCATTAATCACTTGGTCCATAACATATACATTCATATTAAATACTGGCGGTAGGATAAACATTCACGGCAATAATATAATTGGTCTTAAAAACAATTGATAGGCTTTGACTTGACTAGCTCCGAAGAAATGAGTGTGGGTCGATTTCAGAATACAGGTTTTCTATGGTCTAAGCTGCTTGACAATATCTTAGGTATACTACATGACATGACATGATAGTCTTCTTGTGAATAAAACACATTTCTGGAAAACCTGTAAGTGTATCTACAGTGTAGTGTCTGGACATGTACTTGTTAGAACAGGTCTTAATTTGTTTACGAATCATAATAATTTGTACAAATACATATATTTTTAAGTTTATTGTGGTGATACATTTCCGCATTTATGTATAACGAGCCGCTCGTAGAAAATTATTCGAGTACCAAGCTTACCAACCATTCACGTATCGAATGTCCAACGCGCTTGCCATTACTCGTAAGCTTACAATGCGTACATTCTTTTAGGCCGCGCTCAACCTATTGTCGATATTTTGCACGAGCACGGGCGATGCACTACGAGATCCCTTATTTCAACAAAAACATCAAAATGATAAGTCGGGTCCAGACGAGAGCTAAAACAACCTTAAATTTAAACCTGCATATAAGCCTTGATTTTCGAATACCAGAATGCGATGTATTTTTGTGTACCATACTAACTGATGAAACCTAAATGCTCCTGGAAAGCAATGTCATAGGAGTTGTCAAAGAGAAACGCTAGGTAGTATGTTGTTACGCTTCCACAACTGCAATAATATCGCTTTCGGAAGTAGGCCCTCTGAATGTAATATAAATTCAGCTATATTAACTAAACAGGTAAATATCTTTGCCTTGAGTTAATCGATGCTCACTAATTAAAGCCAGTAAAGTTTAATTCGAATGTTACGATCGCAATCAAACTTAGTCCCTTTATGTCAACGTAAACTCAAATTAAAGGTATATTGAACTTTAGAAACATTAAAAGAGGTGATTTTTGTTAATTAACTTAGGCACCTGAGGGTCTATCACCACAGTTTAAAGTATTATTGCAATTGTGGAAATGAGACGCCGCAATATGCCTAACAGTGTGGTGTAACTTAAACGTTATAACGGTTTACTCACGCGTATTTTTTCGACTCGCGACCCCGCCGCCGCGTCAGCTCATGATTAAGGACTCCGGTTGGGTCCGAAACTAGTCGGGCTATCCCGATAAATACGCGTGAGTAAACCGTTATAACGTTTAAGTATGAATCATCCTCACGAAAGTTATTATAAAAATATAGTGTGGTGTAAAACTTCTACAATAAGCAAACACATTTTAAGAGACATCGGTAAGCCCTGTTATTTTTTATTTGTGTTCAGTTTAAAAGAAATTGTATTCTTTTTTTTTAATATCGACTCTCGCGCAAATAAAATTTTTGTCTTGTCGTTTCAAATTATATTTAGAAAGATACTTAAATAAAGTAATTACAGCGGATTTAAAAAAAAATGTCTGCCTCGGATATATTTCATCATATTTTGCAATTAAATTACATACATAGAGCTCTCCTTGTCTAATCTCGATCTCTTACTCTCTTACCCAGCATAGTGAGTCCTATCTATAGCTTTCTAAACAAAGACAGCATCAGAAATATCTTTCACGTTATCACGCAAGGCCTACAATTTGCTCGTCACGGACCAATTGGTCCCAAAACGTCAGTTCAGTCCCATTGCGTCTCTGTCCACCATTTTGTGGAAACATTGCACGCGATAAGAATTTATTGTCGGGTAAGACAATTTCGTAAGAAATACAGATACATCAGAAAAAATGTTCTCGAGTTACAAATTGTACGGGATTCTCAATACGTCTCAGAATTTAACCAAAAGTAAAACAAAAGCACTCCTTTAGTAGTCAAGTAATTATGAGAATGCGACTCATTCAAAGCCTAGATTAAAAAACCTTAATATCAAAGATTTGTTTTTACATTTAATAGAGCTACATCAATTCTGTTTGTAAGATTTTTGACTTGGTAGATATTACTATATTTATTTGTTTACTTAAAAACCTTTTTTTATGACAAACAGTCATTACAGCACAAAATAAATCATAATTATGTTTATGAAAAAAAAACTGTCTATTTAAGTTTTTTTCTAGCTTTGTTTTACACAGCTTATACTCATAATAATCGGATAGATATAAAAGCGAAGCTACACGTAACAGTAACTTTCATTAGAAGCTATTAACGTCAGCGTAACGCACACTTGCGATAACTTAAGACAATAATATTCCGTAATATTATCCTTTATCATAACAATATCAGAAGCACGAAGTTAGATAAATTGCCACAACAGCCATAAGAATGGGTGAAGGGTGAAATGATAAGCTAAGTTTATTTTCTTAAGTATCTAAGAAAATATTTTAATTAATTTCACAATTTATTTAAATGATACGTACGTGTAAAAGTAAAAAAGCAATTAATTTACACATATACTGCATTCGTAAAACATAACGACTCGAAATTGTGTCAGAAAAATTGTGATTCAGATTTATACAAGTGTAACTCTGAAAGCCCTTCACTTTATAATGAACTAGGCAAGGGTTATCACGCTGAGTACTGCTTACAGAAGTAGGTTGCGTTTAACGCGAGACAAAATATCAAAATAGCAGCATATTTTTGAAATAATGGAGTTGGTGCCAGTGCATTATCGCGTTCCTTTAAATTAATAGATGTATGAAGCAAAGTAACTCTTTATTGTTAAATATGGCGACAGCACACTCTATCGGAGCACGGTCAAACATAAACAAAGTTCTGTATGGTTCTATGGACGTTCTTCTAAAATGCATTTGACTATACTGACAGAAGAATACACTCAACACACAAAAGAGTATTTTTTAAGAAATAATTAAAAATATTGTATTGAGTCAGTAAAAATGCGACGGGAAATGTTTGAACATGTTGCATAATATAACTTACCACAACACCCTAAAAGTAAATACTTTTATAGTACAAAACCCAAACATCATTTTACAAACGAGTACAGCTATCAAATGTAAAAACATTTATCCACTATTCCAACATTGCAAAAAAGCTAGTAAAACAATCCCATTGTCAGGTCAGAAACAAAAAACACACGTATTTAAAAGTGAAAAGTAAATAAAACCTGCCAAAAAATAGTTTCGACTTGATTGGAAAAAGCAATCAGCGTTGGTCTGAAACGGAGTATCTATTTCAGTTCTAGACAGATATTTCAGGTGGAAAGCCAGCCGAGTCTAAAATATATGGCATTTGAAATGACCTAATACCAAAATACAGGTATAATTGTGGAACTGACCGCGCCATTTCTTTGAATTGTAACTTGAAATAGACTAACCGATGTGCCTATGGATAGATTTAGAAATTTGTGGGTTCTAAAGTAAATTTAGTTCGACTGAGTAACTAATAGTTTCTTGCCATGAATGACATTTTGGAACTTCACTTCTATAGTTATTTATTCATCTATCAAAGTGCGCAAAAAAGGCCTACTTGGAATATAAACTTTTTGATAGCCGAGTAGTATAGGTCACCACGCAAACTACCTCAGTGCGCGACGAGTGAACAAGAATTTGAACGATCTAAAAATGCTTGTTCGGAGTCTGGGTTAATTCGTGCTTGTGAATTGAATGTCTGTCTAGCCCCTCGCGACACAAGGACCAATTTCTTAGTGCGGGAGTCGTTTACTTAAAACAAAAATAGAGTGTAAATTGTGGGCATTTAAAATGACTTTATCCTAGTCTAAACATATTAAAATCTTCCCAATTTAACAATATCTATATGTAACAGAGCAAAAAACACCAATTAAATACCTCCAAAAAAAAAAACAATTACACAAAACAATCATATATCAATTCTATTATATTTAAATCGGGCTTGTTTACAATTGTCTCGTTCATCGCCCAGAACAATGTTTGTTTACACGGTAAAATGGCCGATTTTATTCCGGACTGAGTTAAAACAATGGCATTCGGAAGTGAGGTCCATTATTTACCTAATATGTTAATCATAAGCTCGTTGTGTAGGGTAAACGTTGGAATAACAGCTATTGTTCGTTGTTGTCTTGTTTTAGACGTTGTTTAACCACTGGCCCTTCAAAGGTCACTCGTACAATGTGGTTTCTTGACAACCATTTGACCTTTCAGATTTGCTCAAACCGAAAGTCAACTAAAACTTTAACTTTTGTGTTATATTTTATACAGTTAATGTAAAAGCTTTTTTAACAATCTACCCTTATTCAGAAATCAACTAACACAATAAATAAAAAGCAATTATAAAAATATTTACTAGACTGAACGCTTTGGATGTGTTTTACAATACGTGGTGACGAACTATTGTTATATAAATTATTCTCAAGAAAATGACTTAAAGTGACAAAAACCTTTTTCCAACGCCCTTTTTCAGATGTAAAAAATAATTTACTTTAGCGTCATTATTAAGAGTTGCATTGATAATATAGCAGTAATTACTTTGGCCCGCCAGTTAGGCATAATGCCAGCTCTATAACAATGTATCTAAACGACCAATAAGACCATAAAATGTAGTTCATATTTACTTGTATGTGTCTAATACTAAATTATAAACAATCTTGTCTAAAATAGACAAAAAGGCCTTAGTAGTAGTATGAGAATAACAATACCTTATCGGATGGAAAATTGTACTATTCCTTTGGAATATGTTGCCTTGCCCAAGGCAATATCTATATATATAAAACTCTTCCGTTACTGACTGACTGACTGACTGACAGACAACGCACAGCCGAAACTACTGGTCGTAGAAAGCTGAAATTTGGCATGTAGGTTCCTTGAGATATGTAGGGGTGCACTAAGAAAGGATTTTTGAAAATTCAACCCCTAAGGGGATAAAAAGGGGTCATAACGTTTCTATGAAAAATCTTATTCCTTGGGTTTATAAACTTGAAAATTGGCACGAAAACGTACATAGGCAAGTAAATAGGTTTGGTAAGGTATTTTTTTCCAAACTACCCTCCAATAGTAATTTAGGGGGTTGCGATTGGGTGACTGATTGACTTTCGCGCAGCCATAACCGCTCGGTGTAGGAGTCTAATATTTTGAACAAAGCTTCCTTTACTGACGGGAGTGAGTATTAAAAAAAGATTTTTGGAAATTGTACCCCCAAGGGGGTGAAAAGGGGTAAAAACGTTTCTATGAAAAATGTTATTCCTTAGGTTTATAACCTTGAAAATTGGCACGAAAACGTACAGAGGCAAGTAAATAGGTTTGGTAATGTAATTTTTTCCAAACTACCCTCCAATCGTGATTTCGCGGGTGTGATTTGGTGACTGATTGATTAACGCACAGCCGAAACCTCTCGGTGTAGAAGTCTGATATTTTGAACAAGGTTTCCTTTAGTAACACAATGGACCACTATGAAGGAATTTTTGGAGTAGCAAGCCCTTAGGCAGCGGGCGGGGGGGGGGGGAGGAGATCAACTGATACTTTTAATTTTTCTAGACGATGTTTTTGTCTCGCTTTACTTTTTGTTACATAACGTAATCGACAAACTCCAAAACTACTTATCGTATTCACCATAAGAAAGCTACATTATCCCTGAGTAACTCAAGCTGTATAATATAATTCAAATTCCAACAATTTTTTAGCCTATGAAAGAAAGTCCTGTCGAGATCATTAAAAAACGCCACAATTCCAAATAACACGGGCGAAGCCGCGAGCGGAAAGCTAGTGATATTATAAGGCTATTTTTGTTATGAACATGACAGAAAATTCTGTTCAGACTGAGTATAAAAGAAATTTATTATGGTTGTTTTACAACTTGACTATTAATAAGAATTGAAAGATTGGCTTTTATAATTCAAATGACAATGACGTCCACAAAGACAACCCCTCATATTGTAATAGTCAAGTCATTTAAAAATATACAATTTTGAGAAAAAACATATAATCATAAAAATACAATAAAACCTAAAATATCGGTCATAAATAAAGTCATGCAGGATATTTAACATAAAGCAACTTTCCTCATATGAATAGGCCAGAAACAGGCAATACATTCCCGTTAAAAAAACTGATCACAACAGAGGATGTGCATAAAGGAATCCGGAAAAATGGCGTCGTGAAAAAAGATTAACGACCTCTTCGCGGATTTCGGTGAGTCGACAACAAAAGGTCGAATGCTAAAGATAAAACGAACATTCAATAAGCAATAGCTATGAGAGAGAAACCCCATTTTTATGGAGACGAGAAGGTGGAAAGTTACTTGAGGGAAAAGATGTACAAATGGTTTGTTTTGATCTATTGCAGTTTGGAAAATTACATTCTAAATTTACACAAATATTATTAAATAGTTCTAATAGTACAAGACATTACACACCTGTTACCATATCCATCTGCTATAATCAATTTCGTTTTTAAATTTAATAGTATCTAACGGAAAAATTATGCTTTTATTTATAAAAGTAGACATTTTAACAACTGTGGTAATGTTAAAAAAAAACACGCATAAATTTGTATGTTTGATCAGAGGAAAGCCAAGCCATCGCAATATATAAGCGATACTCAGCACATTTTATATTTATGTTTTCTCATTTCCAGATCAACATAAAAATAGCGATTGCTTTGGTTTAAGAAATACGATCGCATCCTTCTATTCGGGCTTGTTTTTATGACAAATGATGTTCGTACTCGATACAAGAAATAAACAAGAAATACCATTTGTTTTTCCGTTGCCTGTGCATGTTTTCATATCAGAAAAACGCAGCCATGTTAGCGATAAAAAATTACAGCAGCCGTTCAAAAATAAATAGCATCACAGCGCACACACAAAAGAGCAATGAAGCTAAGCAACATGAATAAAAACAGAATTCTGGTTCAAAAATTTCCACTGTAAACGAATTTCAGAATAAAATCAGCCTCACTGTTGACAATACACGTTATGCGACGAAAACAAAATGAATAGAGCCAATTTGTATGCATTGGTACACGGTACACGTTGCAACGTCCCACGTATTCGAATTTTGCGTTCAAAACTCATTTTCGTCATTCAACCTTTATTGACATCGTATCAGCTTTATTGTTTGATGTTCTTTTTAGACTTTTGTTCTACATCGACTCTACGTGTTTCTTGGATTAGTATTATTTGTCGCTGTAATGTTGAAACAGATACCAGTTTCTCATATACCGCTTCTGTACATAACAGTGAACACCTTTCTCATGAAAAACATGGCACGACTAATTTACTGGCATGAGACAGGAGAAAACCAAAAAGAAGGTTGTGCCCAGCAAAGGATAATTCGTTTGACGAATCTACACATGAGTACAATTTGCCTTTTATTTTCGTAGAAAAAAGTCCTTAACAGAATTTTGAACTGGCTTCTGGCATACCCAACAAGACATATCATACTCGGCGTCAGTTAAACTGCAAACTATATTCGTACTCCACAATTAGTGATAAACAAAGGCAAGGGGTATAACAGGTTTACGTAGGGTATTTGCATCTACTGTCATCCGAATAAATTGAATTCAGTAGTCAAAATAGGATCTAAACCGACCCTTTTTAGAACCGCAAGCCTTAATCCTAAGCCAGCCAGCATAAGGCTAACTAAGGGTGGCGTGCAGTGGAAATGGGAAAATACTCTCAGAGCCTTTAATTGAATGTTCTCTGCACCTGAAATTTTGTTACCTCTCTTTTTTTAAGCATGTTACTAAATAAAAGTCAACTTTCAGAGATGAACTAAAAGGGTTTTTTTCCAGTCCATTACGGTAGCCCATCAAGCTAGTGGTATTTGACTAACAAGGGTATTTAAAAGAAACTAACAGAAAAATATTATGGACGTCACGTCTCAGTGCAATTTTTGATGACAAGTGTTATTATTCCTTATATCTTTAGTGATTTGATAAAAAAATACATACATATCCAAAGTTTTTTGGAAATCTATCTGACGAATTATTTCGGTTTTTTTAGTTAAATACCCAGTTATGTCTTTTATTAGAAGCAGTGTTTAGTTAAACTATATGTAACATTCCATTTCAACCGCAGCCATTTGTTTCATAAAATATTTCTAGTATTTTTTATATTTATTTTGCACATAAAATACAAGCGTTGCGCAACGCGTTCGCAAGCGCCTCTATGTGCCCCTGCAATGCGCTACAAGGGGCACAGGTGCCCCTGTCTTGCAATGACAGCAAGACTTAATCCTCTTGAGCTATCGTGCGTTGTCATGTGTTCAACCCGGGTAAGATTGGTGCAAGGGACTGAAAATCTTATCCTCTTTTATACATATAAAATTCATGTGTACAATTTCAGTTACTAAACTCCTCCGAAACGACTTAACCGATTTTTATGAAAATTTGATCCGAGAGTCGGTCATCATTTATTTTCTATCCCCAATTTCTTGTTTTTACAAAACTTTTAAATATGTGTCTGGTTTGGAAGGGTCGAAACGCTTCGGTTTTACACAAAAAATGGTATAAATCCTCTCTATATAAATCCCTCCTATCTTTGGTTTTCCAATAGACTGCATCGATATGTGATTCATATAACTTAGATCATTTCTATTAGAAAACGTGTTCCTACAAATCATGTACGTATTGTTATAGGTATTCAAATAAAAAAATGTTTGAAAGCAGTTTTAGGGCACTATTGTACATATAATAGTAGAGGCAACAATTTTGATAGTAATGTACCCTTCTTAGCATATCGATCAATGACAGTCAATATTTTCTTATACCTATACTCAGTCACACTAACAGCATTGTCGATGTCTTGTATAGGTCTTCGTGTGCAGGTGGTGGGGCACACTGGGCACAAATTAAAGTTGTTTCAAAGTATTATAAAGGTCCTTTGGCACGAGGCCGAAATAGGAACCAATGACACGTCATGTATGAAAAACTATCAATTTTTTCAGACAATTGACTTGATTCTTATCGTGAATATACACACCAACTCCCTTATGTGAATGTCATCGACGTGCCAAAAGATCCTTGTAGCTTTATATTACAATCGCACGCATATAATTCGCCGCGTGCTTAGATGATTTGCACTATCTTAACGGTTCTTGTAAATGAATGAATAAAAGATGAATACGAAATTTTTACCCTTCTTTATGTTCTTTCACCTCAACAAACCCATTCTAATTCTGACCAACAAATTAATCTAACAAAAGATTCTATAGAAATCCTTCCATGAATGGCTTCATTAAGTAAAAATGTGTTACCTAATGATTGATGAAGTTCGGTGACTGGCACTCTGTTATCGGCTGCCGAGAGCCGTACCAAAAACCCTTAAAAGAGTACTATTACACTTGAAGAAGCGAGATGGAACACTACACGTCGTAGAGCGTCGTCTCTCTTCGACAACGGCGACAATCGTACTCTAAGCCGAAGTACAAGGCCCCCTGATTGATCAGCTGCTAATTTTTTTCGGTGCGTTTCTCTTAATGAACGTGAGATATCCTCTTTTGTTTTATGTTTGAGTGTTTCTTGATGGATGGTAGCCTTTTTTTTTTGGTAATTTGTAACACGTCTAATATTCTCTGTATGTGATCTTGAACGTGTGTAATTATTATATTTCTATTACGTAAATAACTAATTTTGTTTTTTTTTTTGTCTTTTCCACGCTGAAATTAATGCATTTTAATCCAAAGTTAGTATCAGTTAAACTTGCCTATTGTACGTAAGTTTTGATGTCAAATTGTAAATGTGTAATATATTTATGTGCAATAAAAAAAAAAATACGAAAAAAAAACAGTTGATGTTATTTTAGAACGAGTATCGTGTGTTTCAAAAAATCTTCTAATGTTTCCCATAGAGAGATACAAACAGCTATTCAGCTCTTTTCGAAGGCAGACACCGCAGTCTTTTATAAGCGGACACGGCAATATTGAAAACTAATCGTCAACATAATATAATCAAATACAAGAGCCAGTCGTAGGCCAAGAAATGAAAGCACTTTCCTTCCTTCAATTTATCAGACAGCCTAAAGACCTATCACCACTTCCTAAAGTAGTATTATCGCAGTTGTGGGAGAGAGACACAGTTATACCCTGCAGTGCGCTGTTCCGCTTTTATAGCTGCAATAATATTACTTTAAGATGTAATGGTAGATGCCAGTTTTGCCGTTGTCTGATTGGATTAATATTCCTTCAGAGCACTGCAACGGATATAAAATGAAGAATATTTCGCGGTCTGTTTATATAAAATCGAGATTATTGAAATTGTAGCCAGTATTGCTAATACTTTGTATGAAATGTTGGCGGAACTTGTGATTTGTTTAAGACTATTATTTGATCTTTCATTACTTATCATTCGGTTGCATTTAGCGTTAAGAACTGTCTATACTTTGTAAGTATTTTTATATTGAGTATAATTCGCATTGTAAAATTAGTTTTGTACAACACATCGTCCGTTCGTCACTTCGTCTCTCTCGCGACTGTATCATGCCATGGTCATGCCACAATCCAAAAGCGTAGGTATAGCTCGACATGCGCTCGTTTACATGAAGACTTTATACCGTATTATGTTCTTATACTGACCGTATATATTGCTAGTGTTAAAATAAAACAACAATAACAAACAATACAAATATAAAGTTTATTTGAAATCTGAGCTATACAACGTTGATAAAAGCGAGAGGCATTAAATGAAACCACATATTCTGTATATCATTATAAGGCTACACAACAAAAATCAAATCAATGTAAGCAATAGTTTAGTCACAGGATATTTTTTTAGTTTTTTTTTAGTTTGAACATTCTGTATCTTCCTGATTAGGTGACTAAGTTTTATAGGCATAGTTATCTAGTTGGCTCCGGTTGGGTCCGAAACTAGTCGGGCTATCCCGATAAATACGCGTGAGTAAACCGTTATAACGTTTTAAGTATGAATCATCCTCACGAAAGTTATTATAAAAATATTGCTTACATTGATTTGATTTTTGTTGTGTAGCCTTATAATGATATACAGAATATGTGGTTTCATTTAATGCCTCTCGCTTTTATCAACGTTGTATATTAAAATAGTCATCGGTTCTCAGACAATTCAGGCCAACGGTCGAAACGAGTTGTTTGGAAATAGAATTTGAATAACGAACAGAATAGCTCGGAGAGTTTTATTGACATTCGACCAACAGCTCGATAACTGAGAAACGGTTAGAATATGTAATTTCTTTGAAATGCAAAGGAATAATGCTTGGCTTTCACCATGAGCCCTTAACACCAGACTGTTAACGTTGTGTGAGGGAGACGGCGCGCAACATTGTATAGCTGCGTCTCGCTTCCACGTAACCCAAAGTCCTGTTTTAAGAACTCATGGTAGACGCCTGTTCTTCCCTCGTTGTTAGTTCCTTTAACGGTGTTCTTTAAATATTTAAGTAGGTGGATTCTTGAAGATTGTATTTTTCGTTTTGCAGTTGGAAATAGAAAAGATGTCCTTAGTCTTCTATTGTTGAATTTATTTAAATCCCTTTTTTATTTTACGGTAAAATCGTCTGTAACACGAAGTTTTAAGATGGTAAACGTCATATTAGGCGTGTGGCAATGTTTATGCGTTACCTAGTTTTTTCTTAGTTTCCTTTTTATCTGCACACAAATGCGGTAGGTAGGTACATAAAATATAACCGGGCCTGTTTAGGCACGTTGTGTAACTAAACAATGTAAGTCATTGTATCACCTCTCCTGAACCTACACAAAGGACGGATTACCTTAAGTATGCCTTATCTTCCGAATGCAGGCGCTTCTCAGGATACAAATACAGGTGCCTGAGGCCCCTAAAGCATACCACTACCTCTCAAACTAATATTACAGACACTGTAGGACGCTGCGCTGTACTGTGTGGACGCTGTCACGCTTGCATAACTGTCAAGACGTGGTCAAGACATTACTTTAACAGGTAGCTATAATATTTTAATTTAATTTTATTTATTAGAGAAAGCCAACAGTCCCGCACTAACTATGAATAACAACACATAAAATAGACATATTAGTGCGTAATTAACGTTATCCACAAATTACATATTCGAATTGAAATTGGAGAGAGTACAATCTTGTAAATAAATCCTTAAAATTAGTACACCTTAAAGCTACTCACTTAAAAGTACGGTTGACCATCTATTTCCTTTATAATTTTCAGTAGATCAAAACTTATGATATACCCTCAGCATACACCGTTTCATATAAGTAAATTGTGGTTGTTTATTTTAGACAGCAAACTGGTATTACTTGCGATATAACGTTTCGGCCGTCACGCTCGGTGCAATTCGGCCAAAACGTCGGCAGAAAAAGAGTATCGTAAACCGCTGTAATTACATCGCGAGTAAGACCCGTTTGTTGTCTGAAATATGTGTACAAGTTGCGAAACTTTAAAAACATTGTGTACGTAAGTCACCCCGTTTTCTCAGTTAAACGAAACAAATAAGTTTGATAAAATTTAAAACGAAGGTAACCGACACTCAACAATAACACATAACCTAACGTATAATATTAAACGTACTCTAAGGAGTACGTTTAATCATGTTTTTATTTTATAAATATTTAATTAAAAACTTTCGTTAGTATAAGCTTTATCTACTTCCATCGTTGGTGTCTGGACATCACAGTAAAATAACCAAGACTAAGTAGTTTAAGTTGCCTTAAATATTTAATCCTAACCGTTGCTCGTAGTTCGGCTACTGCGACTGTACTGTACCTATTATACTTGGCGAATTTATATCTATGTTGAGTATTACGGTGCACTGATAGTATACGTCAAGTGTGCTACGAACGTCCAGTGTGCTACGAACGTCAATTGTGCTACGAATGTCAATTATGCTACGAACTTCAAATGTGCTACGAACGTCAAGTATGCTACGAACGTCAAGTGTGCTACGAGCGTCAAGTGTACTACGAGCGTCAAGTGTGCTACGAACGTCAAGTGTGCTAAGAACGTCAAGTGTGCTACGAACGTCAAGTATACTACAAACGTCAAGTGTGCTACGAGCGTCAAGTGTGCTACGAACGTCAAGTATGCTACGAACGTCAAGTGTGCTACGAACGTCAAGTATGCTACAAACGTCAAGTGTGCTACGAACGTCAAGTATGCTACGAACGTCAAGTGTGCTACGAACGTTAAGTATACTACTAACGTCAAGTGTGCTACGAACGTTAAGTATACTACAAACGTCAAGTGTGCTACGAACGTCAAGTCTGCTACGAACGTCAAGTGTGCTAAGAACGTCAAGTGTGCTACGAACGTCAAGTATACTACAAACGTCAAGTGTGCTACGAGCGTCAAGTGTGCTACGAACGTCAAGTATGCTACGAACGTCAAGTGTGCTACGACCGTCAAGTGTGCTACGAACGTCAAGTATGCTACGAACGTCAATTGTGCTACGAGCGTCAAGTATGCTACGAACGTCAAGTGTGCTACGAACGTCAAGTATGCTACGAACGTCAAGTGTGCTACGAACGTTAAGTATACTACTAACGTCAAGTGTGCTACGAACGTTAAGTATACTACAAACGTCAAGTGTGCTACGAACGTCAAGTCTGCTACGAACGTCAAGTGTGCTAAGAACGTCAAGTGTGCTACGAACGTCAAGTATACTACAAACGTCAAGTGTGCTACGAGCGTCAAGTGTGCTACGAACGTCAAGTATGCTACGAACGTCAAGTGTGCTACGACCGTCAAGTGTGCTACGAACGTCAAGTATGCTACGAACGTCAATTGTGCTACGAGCGTCAAGTATGCTACGAACGTCAAGTGTGCTACGAACGTCAAGTATGCTACGAACGTCAAGTGTGCTACGAACGTCAAGTATGCTATGAACGTCAAGTGTGCTACGAACGTCAAGAATGCTACGAACGTCAAGTATGCTACGAACGTCAAGTGTACTACGAACGTCAAGTATGCTACGAACGTCAAGTGTGCTACGAACGTCAAGTATGCTACAACCGTCAAGTGTGCTACGAACCTCAAGTATGCTATGAACGTCAAGTGTGCTACGAACGTCCAGTGCGCTACGAACGTCAAGTGTGTTACGAACGTCAAGTGTGCTACGAACGTCAAGTATGCTACGAACGTCAAGTGTGCTACGAACGTCAAGTATGCTACAAACGTCAAGTATGCTACAAACGTCCAGTGCGCTACGAACGTTAAGTGTGCTACGAACGTCAAGTATGCTACGAACGTCAAGTATGCTACGAACGTCCAGTGCGCTACGAACGTCAAGTGTGCTACGAACGTCAAGTATGCTATGAACGTCAAGTGTGCTACGAACGTCAAGAATGCTACGAACGTCAAGTATGCTACGAACGTCAAGTGTACTACGAACGTCAAGTATGCTACGAACGTCAAGTGTGCTACGAACGTCAAGTATGCTACAACCGTCAAGTGTGCTACGAACCTCAAGTATGCTATGAACGTCAAGTGTGCTACGAACGTCCAGTGCGCTACGAACGTCAAGTGTGTTACGAACGTCAAGTGTGCTACGAACGTCAAGTATGCTACGAACGTCAAGTGTGCTACGAACGTCAAGTATGCTACAAACGTCAAGTATGCTACAAACGTCCAGTGCGCTACGAACGTTAAGTTTGCTACGATCGTCAAGTATGCTATGAACGTCAAGTGTGCTACGAACGTCAAGAATGCTACGAACGTCAAGTATGCTACGAACGTCAAGTGTACTACGAACGTCAAGTGTGCTACGAACGTCAAGTATGCTACAACCGTCAAGTGTGCTACGAACCTCAAGTATGCTATGAACGTCAAGTGTGCTACGATTGTCAAGTATGCTACGAACGTCAAGTGTGCTACGAACGTCCAGTGCGCTACGAACGTCAAGTGTGCTACGAACGTCAAGTATGCTACGAACGTCAAGTGTGCTACGAACGTCAAGTATGCTACAAACGTCAAGTATGCTACAAACGTCCAGTGCGCTACGAACGTTAAGTTTGCTACGATCGTCAAGTATGCTACGAACGTCAAGTGTGCTACGAACGTCAAGTGTGCTACGAACGTCAAGTGTGCTAAGAACGTCAAGTGTGCTACGAGCGTCAAGTGTGCTACGAACGTCAAGTATGCTTCGAACGTCAAGTGTGCTACGAACGTCAAGTGTGCTACGAACGTCAAGTATGCTACAATCGTCAAGTATGCTACAAACGTCCAGTGCGCTACGAACGTTAAGTTTGCTACGATCGTCAAGTATGCTACGAACGTCAAGTGTGCTACGAAAGTGAAGTGTGCTACGAACGTCAAGTGTGCTACGAACGTCAAGTATGCTACAAACGTCAAGTACGCTACGAACGTCAAGTGTGCTACGAACGTCAAGTGTGCTACGAGCGTCAAGTGTGCTACGAACGTCAAGAATGCTATGAACGTCAAGTGTGCTACGAACGTCAAGAATGCTACGAACGTCAAGTATGCTACGAACGTCAAGTGTACTACGAACGTCAAGTATGCTACGAACGTCAAGTGTGCTACGAACGTCAAGTATGCTACAACCGTCAAGTGTGCTACGAACCTCAAGTATGCTATGAACGTCAAGTGTGCTACGAACGTCCAGTGCGCTACGAACGTCAAGTGTGTTACGAACGTCAAGTGTGCTACGAACGTCAAGTATGCTACGAACGTCAAGTGTGCTACGAACGTCAAGTATGCTACAAACGTCAAGTATGCTACAAACGTCCAGTGCGCTACGAACGTTAAGTTTGCTACGATCGTCAAGTATGCTACGAACGTCAAGTGTGCTACGAACGTCAAGTGTGCTACGAACGTCAAGTGTGCTAAGAACGTCAAGTGTGCTACGAGCGTCAAGTGTGCTACGAACGTCAAGTATGCTTCGAACGTCAAGTGTGCTACGAACGTCAAGTGTGCTACGAACGTCAAGTATGCTACAAACGTCAAGTATGCTACAAACGTCCAGTGCGCTACGAACGTTAAGTTTGCTACGATCGTCAAGTATGCTACGAACGTCAAGTGTGCTACGAAAGTCAAGTGTGCTACGAACGTCAAGTGTGCTAGGAACGTCAAGTATGCTACAAACGTCAAGTATGCTACGAACGTCAAGTGTGCTACGAACGTCAAGTGTGCTACGAGCGTCAAGTGTGCTACGAACGTCAAGTGTGCTACGAACGTCAAGTGTGCTACGAACGTCAAGTGTGCTACGAACGTCAAGTATGCTACGAACGTCAAGTATGCTACGAACGTCAAGTGTACTACGAACGTCAAGTGTGCTACGAACGTCAAGTATGCTATGAACGTCAAGTGTGCTACGAACGTCAAGAATGCTACGAACGTCAAGTATGCTACGAACGTCAAGTGTACTACGAACGTCAAGTGTGCTACGAACGTCAAGTATGCTACAACCGTCAAGTGTGCTACGAACCTCAAGTATGCTATGAACGTCAAGTGTGCTACGATTGTCAAGTATGCTACGAACGTCAAGTGTGCTACGAACGTCCAGTGCGCTACGAACGTCAAGTGTGCTACGAACGTCAAGTATGCTACGAACGTCAAGTGTGCTACGAACGTCAAGTATGCTACAAACGTCAAGTATGCTACAAACGTCCAGTGCGCTACGAACGTTAAGTTTGCTACGATCGTCAAGTATGCTACGAACGTCAAGTGTGCTACGAACGTCAAGTGTGCTACGAACGTCAAGTGTGCTAAGAACGTCAAGTGTGCTACGAGCGTCAAGTGTGCTACGAACGTCAAGTATGCTTCGAACGTCAAGTGTGCTACGAACGTCAAGTGTGCTACGAACGTCAAGTATGCTACAATCGTCAAGTATGCTACAAACGTCCAGTGCGCTACGAACGTTAAGTTTGCTACGATCGTCAAGTATGCTACGAACGTCAAGTGTGCTACGAAAGTGAAGTGTGCTACGAACGTCAAGTGTGCTACGAACGTCAAGTATGCTACAAACGTCAAGTACGCTACGAACGTCAAGTGTGCTACGAACGTCAAGTGTGCTACGAGCGTCAAGTGTGCTACGAACGTCAAGAATGCTACGAACGTCAAGTGTGCTACGAACGTCAAGTATGCTACGAACGTCCAGTGCGCTACGAACGTCAAGTGTGCTACGAACGTCAAGTATGCTACGAACGTCCAGTGCGCTACGAACGTCAAGTGTGCTACGAACGTCAAGTATGCTACGAACGTCAAGTGTGCTACGAACGTCAAGTATGCTACAAACGTCAAGTGTGTTGCTTGTAGTCTTTGTGTTATACTGATGAATAACCTTATTACTGTAAAGTTTCATTCAAATTCGTCCAGTAGTTTTTTTGTGAAAGACTTTCACGAAAAAACTACTTTTCAGAAAGAGACAAACATCCATACATACTCACAAACTTTCGCATTTATATTATTACTAAGATCTAAGAGCAAAAAAGGTTATAAAAAGAAAAATACTGTTTTTAAACATCCAATATTTCAAACCAGAAGTTCTTTATAAATGCATAATTAATTCCCGGCGGTTTATTTGCCCGCTCAGTTTACGCGGTTAACCTAACCCCCCGATGCTAGTTAGCTGCAAATTAATCGCTACAGAGTAACTAGATCCTGATTTATACCTGTAATAAGGTCGGTATGTTTACATCATAAAATACATGTTTTAAGCTGTATTTAAACCATTAAACGAAGTTACGTTTGTTTTGCTATTTACTACACTCTCCCTCCAAAAATCACCCGGACCGCAAACAATTAGTGTCATAAGCCATAGTTTTTTGTTCGGTAAAATCAATAAAATATTACACAAAATACTATGTGATACCGTTCACAATATAACAGAAATGAACTCATATCTCTTATTTAATAAAAAAAATTGACATAATTTTGAAAACGCAATTCATATTTTACTAAAAACAATTACTAAACTATGTATTTTGAAGCTCAATATTTAAACAATATCCACACTCGTTTATAAAGTCAATATGCAATGTTGATATTATTAATTTGATTACTCAAAATAAAACTTCGAGCGTCAGCGTAAATAATTCACTTTTAAAATTTTCGTTTCAATCAACAGCATTGTTAAACAAAAACTGAAAATGAAACTAGTTTCATATTATTTAAACGTTTCGCAACTTTTGCAAACAAACGCAATTTTTGGCTTTTGTACAGAAGTTTTGATACAATTGCTTGGTATATTTATTTTACTATTTAAATATAAGCGATGAGCGCAGATTCACTGATGCAAAAGAGGGTTCCATATGAAAACAGCAGAATTTAACTAATTAAATTACAATTATCGGGTAATCGAAGAATTAAGCCCTGCAGAGAAAAACACGCGTAACAAATGTAACAAAAATATATTTTCATATCGTAAACCTACACAATAAATTGTATTATATTCTTACACAGTACAATCTTCTCCAAAAATAAACTTCATCTGACACACGTGGAAATTAACAAAAAACAATGACGTAAAAACTTTATCAAAACATGGAAAATAAAAGGAAAACAGTCCATCAAAGAAGGAAAAACAAATTTTTACAAAGATAATCAAGAGTTCCATTCAACTGTGGTTTTCGGCAACCAGAAATGATACCTTTTCCTCATCCCTTCCCGGATCCCTTTTAAACCTTATTCATTTAGTAACTCTATACTTTATGGTTTATCAAAGGTTTACGTGATTTATATGGGTTGCCCGACATGTCACGTCATTACGATATTTGATACGTAATCAAATATTCAGACGGATTAAATATTTATGACGAAAAGTTGTCCAAAATTGACTAAAATTGTGTACGTTATATCGCATTTCTGTAGTCACGAATTGAAAAAACATGAAATGTATTGTAAAGGCATTTCTTTTTAACAAATGACGTGACTTTGACTAGCCAGTTCAATACACTTGAGCGATTTGTCCGCGTTAGCGTCCTGAGAAATATGATATGTCAGGTATTTTGATATGTAATATGACCTGAATTTAAAGTGAAATTTAATTAATTTTATACCTAGTCTTCCTATATGACAGTATAAACAATTTTATTTTGGAAATCCAATTAGTAAAACTGTAACCATATTCCCTTCACTTCCTAAACTAGTCTAGAAAGTAGTTAGTCTGTAATACCAAACCTTCTCTGAAACTTATGTGACCGTGTAAATAAATTTGGGCAGTGATTCATTGAATTTTTAATGGCCAGTGATTTGGTCGCCAAATTGATTTTACACTTTCACAAACAAGTAAACATTTGTCCAGTGCGTAATGCGCAGTAATACTATTATCGGACCAATGAATAATAAACATGTGCATACAAAACTCAATTTGTGCAACCACTAACGTAGCTAATGTTTTGCTTCAGAACCAAGAACAGAACTTGAATAATAGTTAAGCGTTATAAAAAAGTATTTTGGTATGTTTTGTAAAGATACTTAATTGGCAGTATACCATGGTACAAGGATGGTGAACCAATTGTATTACCATTGGCACGTCGATACGTATAGGTTCACCCTTCCTGCCATAGTGTGTCTAAAACAGGAATTCAAATTATTAAATAACAAAAAATTCTACACCAATTGGTAACAGTGTACATCATTTTTTATTTACAAGGATGCCTTTTAAGATGTTTATATACAAAACATGAAAGGATACTGATGACAATTTCCGGCACAATCACATCTAAATACATTTACAAGTTCAATCAAAACTGAATTCTAAAAACATATCAATACGACATGTTTTTCAACACAGCTGACACACAGCCACGTTTCTACAATAACAAACAAGGTAACAAGTTAGACGCCACATGTACGTCGGCGATGCGATAGCAATCAGGAGCAATCATATCGAGAGATCGTCGGTAACTGCGATATGACAGGTAATAACAGAAGGGTCACAATGAAAAAAATTAAAAAAGAAAACAAGTTATTAAAATTGAAGAGAGACGTCACTGCGCCGTTCTTCACCATATAGAGCGCTATTACGCATCCACAACTGCAATAATATTACTTTAAATAAAAATATTAAAATAAAAACATAACAATCCTAGGGTATTTGAAAAGTGGATCTCTATAGCAATTAGGTTATTTTTTTGTAATATAAATATTATTATAGCTACCGTCACTAGCGGTGGTGTGAGAATTCTGACGGCGACGACCCATAAACTAAATGGAATTACGCATTCAGAAGTTGCAATTAAAAAAAAATCACATAAGAAGCTGAACCCTGGTCATCACACTCCTATTTAACCTTAGAGAGACAGACCTTTCCATTTACAGCGAAAAAAAAATCGTAACCAATACTTTATGGAAATCTGTCTGACAGATTAATTAGTTTTGTACTACCTTATTGCCAAATAGGTTTTGTTTCTGTTAATCATATTTTGACCAGAGTTCTTCCCATCTTCGTTTACAATAAAGTAACAGCCAACATTCAAGAATATTTATTTATAGTGTATCTTCTTTTATTTATTTTTTTGTTGCCTTTAACTTAGACTTGCAAATTTCTCATGCATGTGTGAAGGTGTGAAAGCTACTCAGGTGTGGAAATCATAACAAGCCTGATTGCTCCAGATGCGTCTGTCATACAAGGGGTACGGCCTACCATCTCTTAAAGTAAGCTGGCTTGGCTGCGGAAAAGAGACACTGCTCTACGCTGAATAATTTGCCGTCTCGCTTCTACAACTGCTAGAGGGTAACTTTAAAAGGTGGTGGTAGGCATCGTGATTGGAAAAGCGTTATTATAAATATGCTTCATGATTTCCTTTTGTTTCTTAAGATGAAGGTGGAAAACAAATCTACAGGGAACGGGTTATCAGGGAACTATACTGTGTGGTATGATGTGCTTACCTATAAGAGATTGTGACACAAGTATTGTATTATGATATGTATTTATTTTTTTTTTCGTATAAATAATTGTGGGTAGCCAAATGAATAAAATAAAAATAAACTACTTATACTAAACATATTTACGAATATAATCCTAAACTATTCACCGAGAATAACAAGCAATTATCTGCACAGCGTTTCAGGTTTAAACTTTGACTAGTTATGTATGTACCCTGGCCTTTTCAGTAGACAAATTCCAAGAGAATTGAACAACATCGCGATTTTTTTTTTATAAGTTGTACATAAATAGAACTTCTGTATTTCTGTACTCACTGACGCAGAACAATCGTAGCTAGCGCAACTCTGATTGGGCGACCGTTTTCTCCGCCTATTTGAGACAATCGTTTGAAAGAAGGACATTGTGAAACTGAAATAAGTAAAATAATATCTTGTGGTTTCTTACATGTTCAAGTAATCGTTCAAATTACAACGACTTGGATAATTTACGAAGATTAAAAAGTTTAGAGTTGAATCATTTTCCCGTTTTCTAAGTAGACGTTTTTTACGCTCTGGTTTAATATAACATTAATTTGCCATGTCATGTTTGAGGACCTAAGCGGCACAGGGTCATGTTCGTTTTTTCAGATATTTGTCACACGGAAGTCATCAAGGAAGCAATATACTATTACTCGAAAATAAAACCTTTCTCTACTATCTCAGTTGACAATGATAATTTTTCATTGTAAACCCAATTTTTTCAATACATTGACGATTTCAATTAAAAAATGTTGTTTATTATCATATTATTGTATAATACAACTTAATTTATTTTCTTGACTCTTAAAATTACGCTTATTAGCTAAATTATCAAACATTGTTTCTGCTCTTTCCCTAATAGGGGCGCAGAACATAAATATACGGTACGACTGTGTTATGGGTCATTCAAAATTTATGTCAAGCTCTAATGCTATGGGATCACTACCAATATGAGGTTTTTATGGCTTTTGGTGTATTACCGCGATCAAGAGGGGCCGGGCAGATCCGGGTGTGTTTGTGTGATAAGAGTCTTGACTTTTGAGGTTTGACCTCGGTATAAAACTGGTCATTTTTTGAGCCATTAAGAATGGCCGGTATAGGTTTGTTTCATAATGACAAATTGACTGCAAGAAAATGCTGTATTTATTTATAGTAAATCATGAAATCAATTTTATTCTAGTTATAAATGAGAATAAAGTGAGAGACAGAACCTTATCAAGAAATTTTGTAATCGACAATTTAACCCATCCCCGTATGGCAAGAAGGCCTGGACCGAGCTGTGACACAGTTGCAGGCTCGTATAAGTATTTGAGCCATTTAAAGTGCTTCAATAGGGATGATGACAGGTTACGAAAAGTGGAAATCTAATAGTCCATCTGACAGATAATTAAAACATGTTAGGTATTTTTGTGTTTATCTGAACAATAAAAAGTGTCAATGGTAAGCTACTTTAAAGTTTAGGAGAAGGGGCTTGTGACGTAACGCATTAGGAAAATTTACACAAGGGAGACTCGTGCGTAAGTTTCAATGATTGTACTTTGGTCATTTCGTGTTTACGGGGCAATAAAAATACGTGTCCAGTAGGTATTATTCATTAAACAACATGACGAACATTAAAACAAAAGTTTTTCATCATCCCTATTGTAAATATTCCTAGGAAGGACTTACTACATCTTGTAAATAAAAAACGACCAACATTTCAGGAAGAAACTCATGCATCATGCGTTTACGAGCGTCCGCATCCCATAATACACTTACATTTCCTTCTCCGAAACATGCTGAGCTCATAAAGTCTTAAGTAAACACGCAATATTCACGACTCAGTTGCAAAATATCGCTACCAGCTGAACAACCTACCCTTATTTATATGTTTGAGTAGATCCCAAATGAGATTTATGATAGAACCATGAAATCCAATGAAAGTTTGTTTTTCTGATAAAGCAATGAATAGACGGTAATAACGAGCATGTTTCTGCATAAGAACTAACTAATTTCAAGGATAATGGCACTTAAAAGCACTTATTCGTGATATTGAATCTATCTGGATAAAATGAGGACGCCAGATAAAAGATGTTTGGTTTTCCTATCGATTTCAAACGATTTCCGTATAATTTTCCTTTAAAGATAGAAGATGACAAGGATTGCCATTCAATCCCGGAAAAATACAGTCCTTTTTATATCCATACAAATATTCTAAGTCTGAAAGTAGGTAAGTTTCTCGGTCTATTAATACGAGCATAATCCGTCCCTCTAAAACTGATCACTGTTTAGTAGAAGAACATCTTTTAATCCAAGAAAATAATTAGTGTTATTTTGTCACAGCAACCGAAAATTCTACGAACTCTCCCAAATTACAATATCCTGTCGACACTTGAACACCTAACCTGTGTATCTAGGACTAGATTAAAAAAAAACCGTTAAAGATCAAATGTACGTTTCAAATTTCTATAAGACCCATTATCCATGTTCAATCTGAAGTCTAGGTCTCTAATTGCCTCACCCCCAAACCCATTGCTTCCTAACCTCGGTCGTTACGGCCTAAAGTAAATCTTTCTCTATAAAACTCAAAGGATTGTTGATTATGTCGCTCACCCTAACATTTTATTGCCATTTACTCCATAAAGGATAAAGGTTAGTAGCGCCTGAAATTGCCCCTTTAACTAGCAAGCTATTATTAACAGGTGATGGTGATAATAAATCTTGTGTAATACTATTTGTAGACCACTATTATTGCTGGAAAAAGGAAGTCATCCTTTTTCCTTTCCGACTTTGTTTGTAGCAACTATTGCAAGCACGTCTGCTGAAATAATAGGTTCGAGTAAATAAACTAGCCTACATATGTCCCTCTCGGCACAGACCTCTTCCCATATAAAGAGGGTTTGAACATTGATCACCACGTTAACTCTCAGCGGTTTGGCGATTTCAGATTCCAGTATTTAGAATTCAGGTCTCACGATGTTTTCCTTCACCGTTGGTCAGGAGTGTATTAGAATAATTGATAAAGAACATATAACTTTGAAGGTCACATTGGTGCTTGCGTATGCTGGTATCAAACGTGCCAAATACAAGCCAACCTTTGTTATATTGTTAAGAATTCTTAATATCATTCAAAAGTCTGGAAGCGCTTAGAAAATCTCTCTCTGGGAAAATGGTCTTATCAGGCTGTTAGTAGAAAGATACAAAAAGTGCAAAACCTCGTTTTGGATAAACCGTTACTCTACTAATATCATGAACGCGAAAGTTTGTGAGTATGGATGGATGGATGTTTTTACTGTTTTACGCTCAAACGGCTGGAGCTGATCTAAATTTTGGTATGAGGTCCGATGGCACCCTGCATTACTTTTTAAGTGACTATAACTGATATTCCCGCAGTCGAAGTAATACACTATAATATCTTCTATAGCTAAATCCGTTTAAGACTACCCAAAATACGTTCTTCACAAATATGGTCACATCTGTTTTACCTCTTGTTAATCCAGTAACCATGGCAACCGTCTATTAACTGATTAATAACGTGTGTGCTATCGTATAGACATCGGACGAACAGGGATCAATCCATTGTGCGGTTAGCCGTGATAATGTTACGGTCAAGCGTGAACTCCCAATACACATTAATTAGGACAGCGCTTGTCAAACTGGATAGACATTCTTCATCAGACTACTTATAAGGGTCCACTGTTCGACGTGGGCCTCTTATAGCTGCCCGCTATGGGCCATGTTTGAAGATATTAGGTGATATCGTACTTTTCTAGGCAGCTTTTTTCTTAGTTTCTTTTTGTGTAGCTGTCACTGTGGGACAAAAGCCTCCCTCCACGTAGTTTTATTGAAGAAAGGTAATTAGGAAGTATTAAAAAAGAAACATGAGGGGATATAACAAAAATAAAAAATCATCAGCCTGTTTTAATCTAATTACGGAGTAAAATATTAAGAGTCAAACTGATATTGGACTAAAATATAATGTTGTATCAAAATATGAATTGAAATTATACTTGTAGGTTGAGAACTATATAGATTATAGTTATCAACCTACAAGTATAATTTGTAGGTTGCAAGGGAATCAATAATATGGTTAAACTAACATTTGCGGTCTTGCATTTAGCTATAAATAAATATACGTATATTGTATATATGGTATGGGGAATACCTCGCATAAGTGACTAACTTTTGTTCAGATCAAAGATGTTATTTGATTATTTAACCTTACTTAAAAATATAATAATGAATGATGATGATGATGATAAAATGAATTATTTTAGCACATGCAATTTAAGGAACACCATCATTACTTTCTTTTTAATTCTAGATGTGGCATTACCTACGTCTTAATAAGACGATACTTAAGCTTAAGAAAAAAGTCCGAATTTTAATCAATTCTTTTTAAATACATTGAGCACGCGTTACCAAATTTTCATATGGTTACGATTTTAATAACTCAATTTCCACGGCTCTAGTTACTGTCAAACATGATTTTATCACTACGAGAGTCAAGCTTTTTTCGCGAAGTAATAAATATTTATCGCAGATTCTGACATACCGAGTGTAAGGCTTGCTCCCCTATTGACGTAATCGTCAAGGTAAAAATCCAATGAATTATGCAAATTTAATGTACGAACTGTGTAAAAAGGTGTACAGAGTAGATATCAAAGGGATAAGGTAGAAGGACAAATGCGTGCAGTTCACGCAGAAGTCAAAAGGCTCAAATTGGACCCAAAAACACATGCAGTCTATACCATAGTAAATACAGTGATCTAGGCTTAAGAGCATGCTTATAATCAAGTCAATGAGGTGTTCTTCGCATACGTGATACAACCATATTTGAAGCAGAACTGAACTTATTTTTTTTTTATTTATTGAACAGAAACAATACTAAACAAGAAATATCTACATTTATAACTAAACTTATGTAACTAAAAAATTACATATTTACAAAGCGTCGAAAAAAATATCCTCATCTCCGTCAATGGCGGGAAACGTGCCCAGGAGACTGGCAGCATTACCACGCTGAATTAATTACTTAAAATCAATTTAAACACGTCACACATAAAGTCCTATTTCAAGATATTGTCGTATTGAGTCTACTGTCTGGCTTCAATGAACGGGAAAAACTTAAAAAGTAGGATATTTATAATCTCATTTTAAGCTTTACCATGCCATTTGTAAAACCTACAATATATTTTTACCTGCACATAGCAAATAATATATTTCATTAAAATCCATTTGTTTTTCTGCTTACTATCCGCAATGCGGTCCGAGAGACATTTCGCTCTGTCGAAAATACAGTGTGAAATACAGACTTCTTTGAAACTCAATAACGTAAGGAAAGGAGCGCTTCTTTCACATTTTAATCGCGATCAATTTACTTTTAATGGCTTCTGGAGGGTACTGAATGTGTTCAATAAAAGTGAAACGACAAATAAAATGGGGTAAAAAATCTAAGAAAGCAGTTCTCTGAAATGCTTCCTTTTTTAGCCTGTCGACAAATTATGTACCTACTCGTATTTTAAATGTTATTAAGCTAATAGTAACTTAACTTTTGTATTCTATTGTGTGGCATACATTTTTTTTCCTTTATTTTCTGTCTAGGACTAGCTGGTATGGCTGCAAGGAGTATTTAAGCTTGTAATAACTATCGTAAGGTGGATTCATGATTGTATGTTAACGGTTTACTTATCGTACACGTGTATTTATCCAATTTTGGAATATTAATTCGGACCCAAACGTCTTTTATCATGAGCTGACGCGTCGAGGTCGCGAGTCGATCTCTCGACCCCAACTTCAGTGGTGCAGTTTTGTCCACACGAACTTTCAGCGGTTATTATTCGGAAGCGGTTTAAATTCCATGCCCAATTCATACTTTTTTAATCTTCCGTCAAAATATACCTACACTAGACTACTACACTATACACACTAGTTATTCCGCGCGGCGTCGCCCACGTGATCGTTCAGCCATACTTAAGAGGATTTGCACCCCTCATTTTAAGATGATTATCGAAGAAATAATTTACACGAATTTTATAACTTTCAATGAAAACCGTTCCTACTGGGTTTTATTTTAATAAATTCAAAAATGGCAAAATTCTAGTACATATACCAATCGATTTCGAACTCCCACTACTAAAGACGTGCAAGCTAGCAAACATCTCATTATTACTGACATTTGCACACAAACGATTGGATTATCATAAAAAAGTTTTACTATTCCGTCTTATGATCCGGCAATGAAATCCGCTTCACGACGATAATGCCTTAGCTCTCGATAACACTTCTTCCTTATAACTTTTACAATGTACTACGAACTTTCCACTAACTCTTAAAACAGGATAAATGTGGTAGAGAAAACGAGACGCCGCATGCTATCTAATGCGCCGTCTTGCTTACACAATGCGAAAGTTCTTTCTATAAGCGCTCATAGTACAGGTACAGATAAGAGATTATGCATTCAGGGAGAATTCATATCTTCCTGATAACCTCAATCTTTGAGTGAAGGTTGGTGATTAAAGATTATTCCCTTGAAATGATATCCTATTTCGACTAGGTACATTTTTAAAAGAGTAAAAGAGCTTTAAAAGATTAATTTCATGGCGATAGAAATTTAATATATAAGCTAAAGTTTGCTTGCTAACATTAAGCAGGATTTGCGGATACTAATTCAAAATGTAATTAAAAAGGTAACCTGTGTTTTGCAGGATTTGAAAGATTTTTACTTTTTTAACAAAAAAATATCCGAAGTATATTAATTGAATTAAAAAAGCTCAGCCGTAGCCACCTGATGCTAGAAGCAAAAGAGGAATACGGAGTCTTTTATGTCACGGAGACATAACGTTTCAATTATCGTGAAGAAGATTGCATTCAGTCCACAAATCCGGTTGCAATCAATTCCATTTCATATCAATGTACAATTTTCAGGCATGAACGGTTGGAGAAATCCAATGTATGAAGATACAATCTGAGATTTGAAGAGATAGAATGCAACGATGCATCTTATGAGATTTCTTGTAAGTTATTTACGAGTCGAATTTCTATATTATTTATAATGCCTTTTTCTTCGATTCTCCGGAAAAATGAAAATTAGTAAACAACAAATTCGCTTAATGCTGTCTTCCTGTGCCTATGTACGCTTAGATCTTTAAAACTACGCAAAAGATTTTGATGTTGTTTTCAATACGTAAATTAAAATTCTTCAAGAGGAAGGTTTATAAGTATAATACTTCAGTATTGGGCTCGTGCTAAGCTGGGGCGGGTCGCTAGTTGCACATAAGACAATTTAAGTGCCCCATGGCTCACAAATTTACGATACAAACGACTGTCAATATTTAAACTCATCTCAACTAAGCTGAAATTTTGTTCTTTTGAACAACTTTTCGATAGCAATGTCATTTTTGCGATAAACAGTTTCATACCTATACTGAATCGGGTCGTTTACACTACATCTACGGATAGTTTCTCCAATACAAAGCTACTATTATCGTTATCGAGCATAATGCTTACCATTTACATATGAACGCCTCGCAAATACGGCATTATGGAAATGCATTCACCGGAGGATAATGCAATTAACACAAGAATGGACGCATCGACTTCATATATGTTAATGTTTGCAAAGGAAAATGTAGTTACATGACAATGAAAATATTTTATAGTTCAAAGAAAGCAAAAAGTCTTTTGTAAATACAAATTATATTTAATAAACTTTAACCTTCATGAGCCTTCACCAGGTACCGAATGTAAATATGTAGATAATATTCATGTATATTGTATAAATATATGCAAAAATATAGGGTTCCTGTAATCTTTTTATACTAGTACATACAAGAAAATCTGATTTATACGTTTCTTACACAAGGCCGATTCAATTTTAAATGCTGTTTCAGTGTTACTAAAAAATATTCAAAGATATTTTAAAAAATTGGTGAAGTGATTAAAATTTTTGTTTTGATATTGTTTTATTACAATAATAATAATAAAAAGAAACCCCTCGGGGCAAGTCGTTACCACATCATGGGGATAACGCAAGACCTGAGGGCATATTAGCATGCTTTTTCAAACCTTGAGGTATAAATAAAAAATGTATCTGAAGGTCTATGTAGGAGCATACATCCGCAGGGCAGCTTGTGGCGAGCTGTTTGTGAGTGGCGACACAACGGAACCTGAATGCCCCAGGGGGTCACTCTTCATGAGGACTCCCAGCTCTTTCTTGCCTTAACTGGCTGGCTAGAGAGGGGTCGCTAGAGCTATATGCTCGGGGGTGGAAGTGTCTAATGGCGTAATAACGAGGAAACCCGCTCCGGGTCTGTCACCTCTCTACACCCCTTAGCCTTACTCTCTGATGTTGCCCACCTGCTGCCTATCGTGGCGGTATAATAGGGGGCCCATCTTGGAGTCGGCGAGTCACCGCCTGCCAATTTTATTGCATTCTAATGTATTGAAAGGCAGGTACCATAGTTCTCCATAGTTATTTTAAAGAAACACTTACACCTAACAAATCATATTAATAGCCCAACTTAGTTTAATCTCCATAATTTACAATAGTCTTGCAGCTACCTTGGGCCGTCCATGTCTGTTCTTCCATAGAGCAGGGGTGGATGGCCCTTGGTAGGTGCCCCATCACATTTTAGATTAAAGTTCTCAACAAGGCCTCTGCATGTTGGACCTGTGTCCCCGTGTAAGCCTTTAAAAAGGACCGGGTATCTTCCCTTGAAGTTATCCCGTGAATTAAAAGAGATAAAAAGAAAAACATAGGTTTATCACATAAACGGTAGACAGGTTTGTCTAGACGTAGAGTAATTCAATACTTTTAGCTACAAATTTTCATTTCCGTATGCATAAACGATATTTATCATAGAATATGCGCATGACTTTACTCTAAGCACATTGTTTATCAACGGGAGACAAAAGCTTATGAAGTAACTTATAATAGATACATAAGTACGCGGGCGTCTCTATTCACGTCCCGGTATCACACAATTCCATACATATTCCATACATACTCCATACACACGGTACACACTCTGACAGCTACTTTCGACAGTTTGCCGAAGACTTAGCGAAGTTGGTGCCGGTAGCTATCGAGCGCGAAGCGGCCGACATGTCCTAAACTAGGGATGGCAGACCAATGGCACGCGGCATAATATATAATGCACGTCATAAATTCCTATGCACTAGCAAAAATGTGTAAAGTAGGTATATAAAAGCTTCTTTTTTAGATGCAGCAAACATACAGAGAACAGCGCGTTCGTACCTCAGTATACAGGGTGACTTCGAAGTCGTGGGTAATATTTTAAACTCAGACATTATTAATGATACTAATTGGTTTAGGGCTACTTTTACGTCAAAAATAATAATAATAATGTATGTAGTTACCTAGTTATTAAAAATGTAATTATACTTAAATAATAAGTAACATACTACCGTAATAAATTACTATTGAAAAAAAAAAACAAAACTAATCAGATAATGCCAATGATCTAAAGTATCAAAATATTTAAACGCTGCCGTCGCTTCATCCACGGCCGCGCGGAACTTAGAGATACTACTTACTTTTTTTTGCGTGAAAGTAGCCCTAACGCAATTAGTGTCATTAATAGTGTCTTAGTTTAAAATATTGCCCACGACTTCGAAGTCACCCTGTAATATACAGGGTGACTTCGAAGTCATGGGCAATATTATTATTTATCTTCAGTAAAACGGTAAGTTGGTACGTAAAGGTTCACCATCCCTGTCCTAGACTATACTAACATATGGTTGCAACTGATAGGAGAGTATTAAACGGACGTGGAGTCTATGTAATCTAAGTATTTAAGTAAGTCGACATTATGTACTGTGTAAATAATTATGTTGTTAAAGAAAGGATAAATAAAACACGCCTAAATATACTACTGTAGACCACTAGCCGCTTCCCATACATTATTCGAACTTGAGATTAACATTTATTTTATGTTAATTTAAATGATTGGAATTTTTACAATACAATATCTATGTTCTGAATTTTTTTACTACCACTCTTTAGAATTTATAAAAAAAAAATATTTTCCATCATTCCCCTGCCCTTATCCCAATTATTATTGTTTGGGGTCGGCGAAACACGTCTTCTAGACGTGTTGCTTAAAGTTTTGGCTATGGTTTTATAGTCGGCCGCCTGCCTGACACTAACCCTCTTTGGGAATGCGATTGTTGGTTGTTTACCCGCCACCATTCGGGTGACCCACGGTGCTTGGTACAGTGCACTAGGTCTTAAGGTCCATTAGTCGCCTTTTACGACACCCAATGGAGGATATGGGGTGGTGCTATTCTTTATATCCGGACACCACACGGATAAAAAAAAAAAATATATATATATTTTGTTTGAAAAAATATACCTATTGCTATTTTTTGTTACCTATGGACTTTTATGTATATTTTTTGTTAGCAACATTTCTATAGTTACTATCTAAATTTAACTTCAACTAAACAGTAGGTACAATAAACACGGCAAAAGATTTCAAAGTTCAAAACTAAATATTTTCACGAAAATCAACAAAATTAATATTAATAATGTTTACAAACTTCTGACCTTTACTCTAAAGGGAAAGTAACCGAACACTTTTGCGAAACGAAATTAATATCTCGCAAAATTACAATAAATATGAAAACAAGTCAGACCAAAATAAATTCAATGAATATTATGAATCTAATACTGTTGCGAATGTTAATTTTAGTTACAATAAACAGTTTTTAGAGTTATTACTCTTAATAACAGGTTATATTTTTTATAAATAGTTAGTTTTTGTCCGTGGCTTTGCTCGTGTATGTCGGTTAATGCGGCAAACTTATACGTAATTGACGTATAATCTTTTAATACATATCTATACATTTACTATCAAAGCCATTAGGGCTTTATCCAAATTCACGAACGTAGAAACTAAAACCATTTACTTTGATGAAAACTAGTTTCAGATTTTCTATTACAATTTGTATCCTTGTTATTTAACTCTGCTTAAACACAAATATCCAATTATTCGGCTTTGTTTGAAAACATTGTATTTAGCTTTAAGGGTTTGTAATTTGAAGCTGTTAGTATTTAGACTGAGGGTTAACACAAAATAATTTAAAACAAGTGAAACCCGAGAGCCCGATGACCCTTAACATCGCCTCTGATACTGAAGCCATAGTGGGAAAGAGACAGCGCTCTACACCGTATATCGCTGTCTCGTTTCCACAACTGCAACAGTCTTTTATCATGACGTGGTAGTAGGACCCTAGTTAAAGTTATGTCCAAATTTTCGTAGCGCTTTGGATAATGAAATAAGTTTGCTATTTGTTTTAATACAATTGTAATAAGCATAATTACATGTGAGATAGTTTGGTATCGCTTTTATTATTAAAAAGACTAAATTATTCAGTTTTTAATGTAATTTATAATTGTATAGTTCAATCACAGCAGTGAAGTTGAATAGATCTGAATAGGCACATAATAATATGTTTTATTTCGCAGTTTACTTTTTATCCTGATGATGCTTTAGTAACATGAATTGTGACAACTTGTTTTTTTAATGTCCATCATGTAGTATAATTAATAATATTGGATCCGCAAACGCATAGACGAAATGCGTCATTTAAACTTACGCATGTAAATTTACGAATGTAGTATTTCAGAAAACCCCAATCCTAAAATTTAAGGTAGCTCATCTTTGTCATTTTTTATTCTTTAGATAAATGCAAAAATACGTGTCTATTTTTTTAAATATATTTTAATTAGGTATCTATCTGAAAGACTACCTAGATTTTATTTTTCTTACCCTGACATTATGTCTATTCAGAGAAATAACAGCAGAACTGAACTAATTACATCTAGTCTTATTTTAAAGTACAAAAAATCTACAAAGTACCTAACTGTTTCCAAAAAACTGGCATAAAAGATCTTGATAAAAGTCGATGGGAAAATTCAATGAAACTATAACAAATCATTAGTGTAGGTAATGTACTTTACTAAAGAGATTTCTTTTGTGGAAGTTTGTTAAAGTATTTATAAACGTTTTAGACATAAAAGCCTTTTCATCTATAGGATATTGAGACCTAATGGCATTTAATAAAAGGTGCTCTTTACAAAAATAATTAACTTAATGCTTCAGAATTGTGTTGTGTTTGGTACTGTTAACCCTAAGTTTAGGGTTGTCAATGTGTGATATATTTTGTTTCGCAAAGTACAAATTAGACTGCATTTTTTTAAAAGCTCGCTGAACTCTTGTATTTTTCAATATCATACTGTTATAATGGTACTATTAGTTAGTCCTATAACTATGTAATAGGTTCACAACGCACCCATTTCACGCACAATCTTCACCTTTGAAGTAAAAAGCAAAATAACATCTTCACAACTTTATCAATAATTAAACATACTCATAACTCTTCACAACTAACGAGATACATGCGTAGGCGTAGGTTAATTGTTTTATATAATAAACTCGAGCCCATACCGTGTCAAACTTATACTAATTGCATGACAGCCCTATATATAGGGGCGTCTCGTAAATAATATCTTCACTTATTCAATTAATCATCTTATTGACAGCATTGACGTCGTTCATTGAACAATATTAATAAGCGCCATCTCGCGTGTAACACCGCAACTAAGTTGAATGATTACTGATCATGATACAGCAGGTTTCATAGAAACAATATTTGAGACTTATTAATGTAATTTGCGTGGGTAGGGTTTGATCAAATTCCGATATAGGTGTGTTGGCCTAGTGATAATTTAATGAATAGATAGAGTAAGGGGCTTGCCGCTACCTCACAAAGTATTATTATTGCAGTTGTGGAAGTGTCCTGCCGGGCTGCGGGAAATTCGTAAGTTACCGCGACCCCGACACCCAAAGGGCTCCAGAAGGAACATAGTGGGTTTTAGTCAGTAAAAGTCTGACACTCCCTCCCGCTACACCCACAGGGGGTAGGGTCATTTGATGATTTCCCACGAAAAAAAACAAATGTGGAAGTGTGATAGTTCTTCCGTAGCGTAAACCAGCTTCCTTCCACAACCGCAATAGCATTACTTTAAAAGGCGATGATCTTTCTCTTTTCAACGCTTCTTCCCCGATGACTTTCCCCTAAATACCATCATAATTATCTAGAGAATATGATATCGTTCGTGTTTTAATACATATCGATACCCCAGATAGGCTATTAACTAGCAAGCTAGTAGCCTATCCATAAGTTGCTACGTATGGTCAAAAATCACTAAAACCCGTATCTCTCTGTAAGAGCCGACACAGCGTGATGAACACTTATTTACATATTTCACCCTTCGTTGGACGCCCGGATAGTGACGTCATTGTCCGTGTCCAATCCCGATGGGCCACCGGAACATATTAGCGATGCTAATTCACATTGCGTCACATTGATGGCCGCTTTTGGCTTATACTAGCTTTTATTAGGCGATCTAATACCAGAACCGTTGTTAGTAAACTTGATTTTATATGTTACATAACAACTATTAGAAATTAATGTGTTTTTTTTAACATTCCTTTGAAGGTTTCCTTGGAAAGGTTTCCGTTTATCGGGGAGAAAATATATATTTTTGAAATGATTTGATTTATTCATTAAGTTATCTTTCTTTACTGTTCACATAGATCTTTATTAGCAGACCGTGTTACATGAAGCTTAAATAAAAAATATCAAGTTTAATTTTACAATTGGTATAAGTAAGAGAGGTATGGGTTAATTACATTCGTGTTCGGACAACAGTCTGACTAGTTGCATTACAATGTACAAACATATCTGTATGAAGGCCGTAATTACTTCAATGATTTCAATCATACACAGCGGTATTCCATCGGTAGTAATGATGTTTGAATATGATTTCCAATGTACATACAGAGGCCCTACCGCCATCTCAAAGTGAAACTGTTACAGTTGTGGAAGCGAGACAACACTATAAGTTGTAGAGCGGTATCTCGCTCTCTCCTTAGGCGGTGGTGGTGAGTGGTTTGGTATCAGTGCGTCAATATTATGCAGGACCAAAGGCTTCTGTCCATCTGCCCGTAATGTTCCCGTAATGGGCGTCGCTGAAACACATTTCGATGTGTTTGTACGTATTCAGGTATGGAGGAAACTTCGGACAAACACAGTTTCAATTACGTTATTTGGAGAATATTCCTTTCCAGAATGTAAAGGTTGTTTCGAAAGTCACTGCTTAACATAATATCGTGTAAATCGTGTTAAACTTCTTTATGATGTCCACTTGAAACTCGTTTTTTTTAATGTACAATCAATAGCTAACAGAAGTTTTATTTTCTGCTCAACAGTAAAGCGGCAGAACAGTATGTAGGCATACAAAAAAATCGAATCAAAATCTATTCACAATTCTGTGGAATACGCGAATATTCACAAAAAAATAAAGCATTCATTCCCAGGATTACAACCACGGTCACGGATAAATCGTAATCGTGCGAAAGTTGTTGTTTTACGGAAACAAAACGTAATAAAAATAGTAAGACATTACTTATTCTCAGCGTGGCGTATAAATATGAATACAGCAACGACCCCCCAACAGCCGCTACTTCGTAATAATGTGCACGAATCCACAGAATAACAAGAAGGATAAAAGAAAAAAATACTGTTCCGCAAATCGAATCATAATGCCTTCAAAGAAAATGATATTGAAAATATCACATTCACAGATCCTTTGTACGTTGAATATGATGGGGAAATGTTGATTATTTCGTTAACTTTAAGAATTTGCTACCATTTAATAGATACATTGATTGTTGCATAAACTCGGGCCGTGGACATAGTACAAATACAATAGTTAAACCGACCGTTTCTAATAAATAAACGCCTACAGCCGCGCGATACCTATGTAACAGCGATAGGGTTGCCAATCTACAGCATTTTAATTACATCAAAAACACACCGTCCGTTCGTCACTGCGACACACTTGGGACTGTATCGTGCCACGATTCGAGAGCTTAGGCATAACTCGCGTTACGCCTGTTTACATGATTCAAGCGGAATCATTATCCTCGCCCTGCCCTTATCTCAATTATTGTGCAGCAATAATTGGGATAAGGGCAGCATGTGTTCTTCTTCCACACGTTCCTATCTGACCTCAACTCGCAAGTCACGTTTCAAGTAAAATGTAGAGACGGACAGACACTTAGCTAAGTGTCGTAATTGCATACGACTGTTAGTCCTTACTATAGCGCAGAAATGTATCCTGCAAGTGCTGTTTGTTTCGCCCTCCCGGCTTAATGTTTGGACACACCCTTAAACATTCTCGTGACCGAATTTCAGTCACGTCGGGAATCGTCAACGGAGACCAAGAAATATTAAAGTTCCTAAATGGGTGCGCAAATGCAATTGCTATTTCCCCATTGTCTTATAATTTTTTTGAATTTATGAATCTCTGAGACAAATAGGTCTTAAGCTTAGAGATTTTCTGTTTTAGCACTAAGACACTAATTCTAGTTTGTATAAAAAAATACTTTTATTTAAAGGTAAGTAAATCTCAGCAAACGATTGATTAATGAACCGGCCAAGTGCGATCACTTATACACAGTAAAAATTTGAAACGTCTACCTATTACCGTTTTTAATATTGAGCAAAAATACGAAAAAGACACATTTTTATTTTTTGTATTTTTGTTATAGCAGCAACGGAAATACATCATTTGTAAAAAATTCTTCTTTCTTTCTATTACGGTTTATGAGATACAGCCTAGAGACAGACAGACGGACAGACGAACGGACAGACAGACAGACAACGGAGGCTTGGTAATAACCCTAAAAAGCATATCGCCAAAGCAACACTTCTTTCCTTCTTAAAGCAGACAATTTCCTTTTTAAAGCGATGTGAAACTTAAAGAAGCATTTCTAAAGACTTTTCTAGTAAAATTCAAAGCATAGTTTGCAGCCTAATTCTCATCTCCGGTGAGCACGCATTTACGTAACACACTTTACCGGCATTTTACATTAAAGCATACACTTTGAATTATTATACGCCAGCAGTTTCAACAAATTGTAGCGAAACTACAATTAATTCGTGCAGTTTGTTTCGAGTCAGATGCATGTGGAATCCTAATATATTAGTCTCTTTATGTGGATAAGCTTAATAAGAAATAAAGCAAATGTAACGAAAAATTTAATTTGTCTCTAAGAGAGAATAAGGAGAAATGTTTTTAAGGGCATTCAAATGGGTGCTAATAAAGTGGTTTAAAAGATAAAGTATTGTCTGTAGGTTCCACCGACGACATTATGATAATAATTATGTATGTATGTATAACCTTTACAGAGAATAAAGGGCAAAAAAGTTCAAAATAAAATATAAAATCACACAACTGAATAAAATTTAAAAATAGCAATAATTTATCCTCTAAAATGCAACATAAATGTAAAATTATCGTTAGAAAGGTTTACAAAAAGACACCCGGAAAAATCTTATAAATAAAAATTCATATCATGATCTCAATGATCCCTTCGTCACCATACCGACGCTATTTTCGGCTCAATATTGAAAATGTAACATCGATGGTCACGATTTGAATCACAAAGGGGTCAACATCAACCATAACACGTTTTTATCAAGAGCCTACCGCGTCTTAAAGTAATATTATTGCAATTGTGGAAGCGTGACAGCGCACTACATGGCGTAGAGCGGTGTCTCTCTTCCACATCTATACATAAAATCCTTGTAAAAAATATGTTAAATCCTTGTGGTAGACTCTCGGGTTAACTGGGATTGTAGATATTTTTAGGGTTCCATACCTAAAGGGTAAAACGGAACCCTATTACTAAACCTCCGTTGTCTGTCTGTCTGTCTGTCTCCAGGCTGTATCTCATAAACCGTAATAGCTAGAAAGCTGAAATTTTCACAAATGATGCAATATCCGTTGCCAACGTTAACAACAAATTCTAAAAATTAAAAAAAAATGTTAAAAGTGGTCTAAAAACAATAAACGTGTTTTTTTCACTTAATATTAGAAAAACGGTAACAGGTTGTCGTTTCAAACTTTTATAGTACGGAACCCTTCGAGCGCGAGTCCAACTCGCATTTGTTTTCACGACGCTTGTTCATTTTGTGTAAAATGACACAATTTCCGCTTTTTGTTTTTGAAAATCAGGTAAAGAAAAAACATTTGACACTTAAATAAATCCTCAAAAGTTTATATTATCGCTTCATGCTTAACACTGCGAGTAACAACGCCGGCACCATTCGTAATGGCAACGTGAATCAAATCATATACCAAATGAAGTGCTCATAGTAAGCGAACGCATACAATTCATAATATAAATATCTTTATTTATTTATTTATTTTTAGGTTTGCTAACAATTGTTTACACATAGCATTACATTTCGAATTGGCATGTAAACATTTGTAAGTGTAACAATCACTTATAGGCTAACACCACATGCACTATAGGTAAACGGCTTGACTTAACAAAATGAAATATTTAGTTAATTTTGTTCTTAAGATTAGGTTAGATATAACATTGGATTTCACAAATTAAATTTTAAATTAACTGATATCCTTAACATGAAGTTAAACTTAGTTAATTTGTTTAGCGTGACATTCTTCAATCATTACATTCTTTCGTATACATCACCAACCTAGTTATTAGTGAAGCTGTGATAGCTTAGTGGCAAGACCGTAGGACTGCTAAGTCAGAGGTCTTGAGTTCGATCCCCACGGTGCGCACCGACTTTTCGAATGTTGTGTGCGTTTAAGAAACAAATATCACAGCTTCCATGTTTCGGAAGGCACGTAAAAATGTGGGTCCTGCGCCTGATCTCTCTCCGGTCGTGTCGGATTACCGTTCCCATCGGGTTATGAGAGAAAAAGGAACAGAGAGTGCACCTGTGTTTGCGCACACGCTTGTGCACTATAATATGTCCTGCGTAGCTGGCTGGTGTCGTAGTAACACTGGTCGCCGTGGCCGAAATCGGTCCGGACACAATATAATAGTTATTAATGTATGATGTGTTCGTCTATAAATGGAAGCGCACACTGGCATTGTACGTGTTCCTATGTTAATTTATATGTAATTGTGTAGCCTCTGTTGGCGATCCAATAAATAAATAAATAAGTAAAAATAAATAACTACATTAAAATAAACTGATTTCAATTTTCATATCCATCAAAGTTAACGCACTAGAGAAGGTAATCTAATTTACTATCACAGTAAATACTTGTTACCGAATTTAGTCGGCCTGTTCGTGTCGCCCTAGTTTCAGTGGGACCTAATTTGATTATGTTTTGTCCCAATTTCGCCTGTTTTGTGGACATTATTATAGATGATTATAATATTAAAAACATCTTATTTCATTTGTTTGTATACGAGAGTAATCTGCCTGTCTGTTACACTTTCACTACTAAAACGCTAAACCAATTGTTTGTTTTTTTTGTGGGTGTAGTTAGTACTTCAAAAAAGGATATAGACTAGACATTTATTGATCCTATAAGCGACACTCCTCCTCCTATAAATTAAATAAATATTAGCTAGAAACTAAACCAAAACATATGGCATTTAAAAACACCATATAGATTATCAGCTTCTGAGGGTTTGTCTTATATGTATTGTAATCACAGCCAGAGCAAACTAGAGCAAACTCCACCAACTTTGACGTCCATTGCGTATTGTCTTACTAGTTAACTGTTACAAGGCGAGCAAACGGATCAATGTAACTGGTGCTGCTTTTATGTCACGTCAATTGTATTATTAAGAGAACTGTCGCATCCAACATAGAAACGTCTCTTAACGTGAGGCTATAGCAATTGTGGAAACGGTATGCCGTTCTTCATCGTTTACATAACTGCAAGTCTTCAGTTTCAGAGATGGTCATTCCTGCCTTCTGGTTGACTTCTTCATAGATTTGAATTGTAACATCACCTACCTTTAAAATGTAATAGCATTGTATTTTTATACTATCCTCCTAATGTTATAATGGGAAAAGTTTGTGAGTATGGATGTATAGATGTTGTTGTATGTTTGTTATTTATTCTTTCACGCTCAAGCGGCAGGATCAAATTTGATAAAATTTGGTATGGAGTTAGCTGACACCTTGTATTAGCACGCATATTACTATTTAACTGACTGTGTCGGTTAGGAAGTAATGATTTTACAGCTATAACCGACATTCCATCTCGCGAACTAGCGGGCAACAGTCAATTATAGATAAATGGTAAACTTCATACCATTAGGTCCGAGATTCTTTTCTGTTCCTAACATAGTACTTTTTTCTAGATAAAACAATGGCCCCTACTTTACGGAGTGCCATTGTGAATAGTCTTTGTCTCCTTCAAATAGCTTTTACCGAAGTGTCTCAACTCCATTACGGGATGCACCTCTTTGAAACAGATAATTTTCTATTCTATCCTTCCGAACGCTTTATTTATCACGTCCATAACATGATTTTGCAGTATTTACCGCTAAAAAGATAATTAGAATGCTTGTCTACTGGTAACTAATATTGTAATTAAAACAAGTTTGAACCAATTTGGAAACTATCCATACTTTTCACAACTTAAGAGCCAAAAACTGGACAGGAAAATAATGTTTGTCGCTTTTCAAGTTGCAAAGTTGGTGAAATATGCTACCGTAATTGCAGAAAAATATTTTTAAGTTTGTTGAATCATCCTGAAAATATATCTTTCTCCAATTTAAAGGATAAGGTAAACAGAAAAGACAAAAGACTAGGACTCGTCGAACTCTTCTTCCACGTGAAATTTAAGAAAAAAGTTAATTAGTTTATTTTCTAAAAATAAGTTTTTCTCTTAAATAAAAAAAACCTTAATTAGTCTTTATTACATTAGCTACCTGCCAATAAAAGACCCAATGTTTGTCCTTCTCTAAGCCATTCTTCTTTACGTTTGCTTTTGGTTAAAGAAACCTTTTTGCAACAATTAACATGAAAGCACATCTTTAAACATCTCGTAATACGTCTGACATTAACTAAGACATCATCAACCATATTTCACTTAAGTCTAATAATACCTACGAGTAGATAATTTGTGAAAATAGGCCAGAACTAATTACACTTCAGCGAGAGATCTAGCGGCGTTAGGAGGCGAGAACAATGGAGACGTTATATAAGGATATACAGAAGCATCATTGTAATTAAATACACACCTGAAGACCTGACCAGACCAGCTGCGAAAAAGAAGGTGGTTACAGCCGCGGGAAACAGCTGGTAAGATATTCTATACATATAAATAAAATTGGTGTGTATGTGAGTTACATGTTAAACTTAAGTCCACGAGGATTCCCTTAAAAAAGCAAGCTATATAATAATAAAATTTACTAAAATAACTCAACGATGATTTCAAAAACTATCTTAACTCGCAATATTTTTTTTATAAAACACAAGCTCATTGAAAGGATGATATATATGCAACACATAATAATTTATATAACTAAAAAAAATACATATTTACAAAGCGTCGAAAAAAATATCCTCATCTCCGTCAATGGCGGGAAACGTGCCCAGGAGGCTGGCCGCATTACCACGCTGAATGGCAATACCAATTCTTTGCGCGAAATTCAGTCCAGCCCTCTGATCACGGGTGGAGTCGACCAAGCGCTTAGCGAGTTCCTTATACAGAGCTCGTGCACCCGGACCCCATGGCCCTAGCGTTTCAACCCCAAAGGGCTCAAAAATATAATTGCCCGTAAGGTTATTATATTTTCGTCGCTTCAGGGTTTCCGCAGCTCCAGCAGCAGCGCCGGGCGCGACCGCCGAACTTAGAACATGGGACGGCGCAAGGGTGTCGACGCACGTTGCGTCCCACACCAAAGGCCGGCCCAATTTCCAGGGAAGTAAAGACATCCCGTCAGGTCTCTTACCATCGCTGCGTACCAAACCGTTCGGTTCTAGAACAGCAGGTACACCAGCAGTGACAAGAGCACGACGAATAATGTCATTAATACTTGCGTGTCGCGGTATGCGCCCCGCGCTCCTGCCGCAGGACAAGCCATGATGGCCAAGGCAGTCGACTCTTTCACCGCATTGACAGAGATGAGACACGACACACGGTACACCTAATCGCAAGCTAACGGCGAGCCTGAAAGTATTGTTGTCCAACATCGTACCGACGTTGGTTGACGGAAGTGCCTGTAACCAGAGACCCGATCCCCATTCTCCCACAGCCAAAAGACGAGCGCGCTCTGCAGTATTGATTGACGTATCAATTAATTCATTCCGTATCAAACTACAAAGCGGCACGTCCCCACTGTCTCTGGGGAAGAACGTTGTTCGGGAAGATCCGAGCCCGGGCAGGACAATTTCCAGCTATTTACTGCCTCGGTCATGCAAAGAATCTGAAAATCAACCAGAGAAGACCCTAAGATTTCTCTGGTCAATTTCTCAGTGCTATGGACCGAAGACAGAAACGCTGGTAAACTTAGGCTCGAAACTTTACGGATACCTAAGCCACCGAAACGTATCGGCAATGTAGCCTGGGACCAAGCTCGGTCAGCCAAAGGCACATTGAAGATCCGACGTTAAGGTGGACTGTATAATTTGGTCGACTTTTTCGAGAAGGTGTGTGAATGTTTCCAGAGCGGGGGGAAACGCGGAGAGAAAATATATGAATTTTGGACCAAAACAACAAAAACGTATCAAAGTTATGGCCGAATGTAGAGAAATTTTGAAAAGTCTATCCGAAATCGACTGAAAGTTTTGAATTTTATCATCTATAAATTTGTTATAGGATTCTTCTAAATTGGGGATCCTAGAAGGCGAAGTGAGGATTCATCGACGACTTTAATTTCGGGGGCAATCGAATGGATTTTTTTGCAAAACCAAATCTCTATCTAACAATGATAAATCATGAGGGATATATATTTCACATTTATCAGTGTTTAAAGAGAGGCCAATTGAATTTAGACGATTTTTTAAAGTTATAAAGTCTTCGACAACTGTACTGATATCGCCTCCTAGGGTTCCGTCATCTAGATACCATGTATTAAATTTGGATTTCAAATGTCTAATTATTGGGTGTAAGGTTAGGCTAAAAATGACCGGCCCGAGAGGATCACCTTGTTGGCAACCAACGGAGGAATTTAAAAGGTGTTCTTTAAAAACTAATTTAGATGGATTTCTGTAACATTGCCACAGAAAACTGTAAATTTTTGGGGTTTCACTTTTAACTTCTGCCAACAAAGTATCTCTGTTAACGGAGTTAAAGGCATTTTTAATGTCAACTTTGAGAACAACCTTTGTAAATCATGTATTTTTTTTTAGTTACATAAGTTTAGTCATAAATGTAGATATTTTCTTGTTTTAGTTTTGTTTCTGTAAATAAATAATTTATATTATTAAGTATTGAACTTTAATTATTATTCCACTTTTGTGACTACCTGGCCTTCTGTGAGTTTTGACATCCTATGATGGGTAGAGGCACAGTCTTAGCGGAACAAACGAGTATTTCTACCATTCTTTGTGTCCGCAATCACGCCTCTTGGCTCCGACTGAAATAAAACACTCATCACCCTTTGGGCTGGTCAGCTATACCTTTGTTTTTATTACTCCAGGCTTGAGTTTATAACATTCGTATAAAAAGTAATTTATGTATAACAAATTAAAGTCAAAATTCTGCATAGTGTATAGCACATTTTGAACAAGATATGTAGTTAAAGACAGCACCCCATCGCCAACCCTTTAACGCTTTCTGGGCTACTACTGCGGGAGAAGAAATGGCGCCACTAACTCCCCATCAAAAAGCTTGTCTACATTATATAATACATTATTGTCCCGGAATACGTCAGAAATGGGTAGACGCACCCAAATAAGTGAAGTAAAATTAAAATTCGAGACAAAGTGTGCAACATTCAATTGTTTCCTTACCTTCCTGTCATCCCGCTACTAGCTATAGTTCACACTCCAGTCCTATTTTAAAAGGAAAATTAAAAGATAAATTTATAATTTATTCCTATTTGATAGGTATAAGTAGCATATCATATTCATATCTTAGGCAAACGCCTCATAATATCTAATAATACATACAAGAGAAAACGCGGTGACACTAAAATTAAGATCACGCGAACTCGTATCACACAAAGCCCTACTACTTCGTTTTAAATTATACTAAAGCAGTTGTGAAAAAGATACGTCGCTCTACACCGTGTAATATGTCGCCTCTTTTCCACAACTGCAATAATATTACCGTAAGCTGTGGTAGTAGGGGCCTTGTAATAAATAAACAAGGTAGCGTTTCAAACAATAATCAACATAATTGGAAGTTGGAGAAACTCGAAACTCGTTTAAACCGAGTTAATATAAACAAAGTTGTTATTACGTAGTCTCAGGTCGAATACAGTTGGGATTAATTTTATCAATTGTCTCTGAGAATAGTTTGAAAACAGGGACATATTTGATTAGTCGTATTAAGTATATTGGATTAAACAAAGTGATATACGAAGCGTGGGGCGTATGTTTTAGTGGGTAATAAAAAGTTGGTGTTTTTTTATCTTCAACTTTTTTTAATGTTACTATGGCACCAGCCAGCTACGCGGGACATATTACACTGTCTTATCTATTGTTATTTTAAATAGTAGAACATTACTTACGTATTTTTTTTAGTTTCAATAGAGTCATATTTAAAAAGCTGGATGGCACATTGTGGCTCTTTAGTCAACTCATCCCGCTCGAACTTATACAGTAAAAGATTTTTTTTAAAAGGGCAATTGATCCCATTCCAATATAAAAATAGTATTTATGTGTTTTCTGTGCAAATCTGTATATCTTCTGGATAAGTTTGAGTTGACTAAACAGCCCGTAAGGTAGTTTTCTGTTTCGCTTGTATAAAGACAAGACTTAAGTATTTACAGAAAGAACATTAAAATATTCGAGCTTCAAATGTTTACTCCTTATAAGTTTTCGTTTCATGTCTCTTAAAGTTTTAGATTAAAACTTAACTACTTTTTAGAAATTTCCAAATAAAATTGTAGAGGTAAAAACTTTATCCTCAAATCCGGATGAGAGTCAATTAAAATTTAGTATTCCAAGAAAGTAGTAGATATTTTAAGATTTATTTTTACTAGACTATAAGTTATTAAGTTATTTGCTTGTTCTCTTTTTATTTGCTTCGAGTATTTTTACGGGAAGACAGATGTCAATAAATAACTTATAACCTAACCGAAAATGTTCTACCTACCGCTATACGCTTGGGTTCCCAATTTAACCGGATATCAAATTTTACCTAAATACCAGGCATGAAATGAATGCAGGTGGAACCGCGGTGCTTAGCTACTATTTCATGACTACTACTAAAGCTTATATATGATGTGGTGTCCTGTAACTGAGGAAGTGAGGAGGCACCTAAAAGTTTTTTGTAGATATTGATACCAATAAGCATGTAAGGTACTTCTTGTTGGAGATCATCAATCCCCTGCCCTTATCCCAATTCTTACTTGGGGTCGGCGCAGCATGTCTTATTCTTCAACACGCTCCTATCACACTCTTTGCAGCCATATCATCTGTCACGCTTTCACAACTGCAATAATATTACTTTAAAAGGATGGTAGGCCCCCAGACCAGCCATCACATTCATTATTGTCATTTAACTTGCGTCGCGCCGGTCAAAAGCCAAAATTAATGAGTAGCGGCCATTTGTCAATTTGTCATTTCCCTGCTTCCACATACATTATTAATTGACAATGGAAAATTTAATATTCAATTTCAAATAATGTAAATTATTGGACGATCGTATCTCAATGCACTTACTAGTAATTGCTTATTGAATTTATTTTTACTGTATACTCACAAAAAGAGTATATATTTAAATAAAAATTAATTTGTCATTTTCATCTACTCTTAGTTTAGGACAAACAGTACTTGTGATCTCCAAGTACCTACCAATGCTGTCTTGTTTCTTTCTGATATTAAAAATAAGAAAAAAGAATAAAACATTAAATGAGTCCACCCATCACACATCACACTAGTGTTTATTGAGCTCTGTCACAGAGTCCTGTCATAGACGTGCTTTTACATATAGTCGTCAACTCTTAGCTCAGTGCCATCAACACAGATGACCTCGTGATATTTATTAGGTATTTCGATACTTTAATGCCAGCAAACACACCTGGTATGACTGTGTGCTTTGAACTCTATCCTGGACTGTACTACAGATACTTGTTTTTATGCATTTTCATCTACTCTGAGCTCGGTGCCATAAATAGAGAAGAGATGAACGCGAGGCCGTAAGCCAACAGTAGCCTAACAAGAAAAAAGTAAGATTTGTAATCTTTTAAGTCTAAGTTCAACCCTATATTTCTACAACGGAAAGAAAAAGAATATAATCACTATTCCCTCTGGAGAGACACTTGATTCAGTACCATTAATCAGTCTCAGCTTTTGATCTACACGCAAGTAGGTCGAAGTAATTAAAATTATTGATGACTACACTAATGACCGCGGTTAAATATATTTTCCTTCCCTGCATAAATTACAGAGCGGTAAGGGTCCTTACAAAGGGGTCGGTTTCCTACACTGTCGATAGGTACTGTTAGAAGTACCCGGTATATTCATCTACAATCTTTTAAAGAGAGCTGTATTTTTTTCCAAGTTTAAACATAGTTTTCAAAACTTTCCTTGCAATATTTATAAATCATTTTTTTAAACTTCGGGATCTTTCCGTATAAGTACTGGATAGGAAAGAACTATTAAAATTATATCTAATGGATCTACCCGTATAATAAAAGAATCTCGAATTTAATAAAAAAAAATCGTAAAAGTTTTACGTTATTCAATTGAATACTCGACCCTAAATACACTGCAGCGAAAGAAATCTCTTACTTGACAAGCGTATACAGAATACTCATTTCTAAAACAAACCTTTTCAGAAGTTTCCTTGTTTGAATGACGCCCACATGGTCTGAAAGCGTCGGCAACTGTCCCGGCGCCTGTCACTCGGGCTAATTGAAAGTCGGTGAAAAGGGCCGCGTGACGTCATTACTTAATGAAAGTTCACAATGGAGTGACGAAGGGTGACGAGACTGACACTCGGAGGCATTCGTTGTACACCTGAGCTAATGTTCTGATAGACACCTATTATGCTGGGCAAAGAATGTTAATGTATATCAGCGGATGATTTGGAACACCATTTTAAGGTTCTTCGAAGACTTTCTTCCCAACTGCAAGTGATACTTTAAGAGGCGTTAGTACATTCCCTGGTCACTTCATTCGGCTATGAACCAATTAAACAATTTTCAGTGGAGGTATCTCTCAACAGAGCCTAGCTCCATGTAGAGATATTTCATTGCGCCAGTTTGTGCAGTTTGTCTATCAATCAGGTCTGACTTTTAACCGCCACATCACCCTTATATTCTGTGGTGGCAACTAGACAAAAAATTGCCTTTACATATTTTCAGAAAGTTCCTTAAAAGCCAGAACAGAACCCGTCGACCCGAGGTTACGAAATAAAGAAAATACTGAGACATTAGAATACAGAAAAATTACGTACTTATCAATATATTTACCATGACATAACATGATCTTGTAAGTGTTTTTATTTACATTACAACATAAGCTCATTATGAAAACATTGTTCTCCCACAATTTACCAAAGAACACGTTTTGTTAGGAAATAAAACAGTTTTATGGCGCTACATTTTCTAGAGACTAGATAGGCACGTCTTACTGCCTTGTATTATCAAAGACAGAAGTTGAATAAATTCAGAATATAATGGAGTCGTCATAAAATTCTAGGAAGTAGCGTTAAAGTACTGTTTCCCTCTTATTTTTTTTTCTAGATCAGATATAATACAAGTTTAAGATAGTACCAATATAATCAGTCCTTTTTTTGTGTATCTTTACACACACTCAATATTTATAACCACTTACTAAATATAGGACAGTAGAAACTTTTTGGGTATAGACTATTACTTCTCTAACGAAAATGGATATAATCCATGTGGTATTTAAAACAAGATCGGACTTTCGCCACCTACCTTCTTCATGTAAGATTATTGCAAATGTGGAAAAGAGACGCAGCTCTACACCGAGCATGCCTTCTCGCTTCCACAACTGCAACAGTCCCCCTGGTATGCAAACGATCACATAAATTCATTGCGGTTCGATTGATGTGACCGTTGTAGACTGGAACGTTACCCGTGATGTATGTTTAATGTTGGAAATACTCTGAGCAGAGAACTAAGGATGACATTTATCGGTACCACGTACCACAAAGTACCAGATAATTTGTAGGGGTGTGTATTTCATAATTGATTGATAATTATGTATATACGATTGATAATAATGATGGCCTCACTCATTATGCCCTGTTATACAGGTCTTTTTGAAATTTCAGTGGCTTCGTCGACCCATCTCATAGGGACTTTGACTAATCCGATGAATTATAATTGTATTTATAGGTTTAAGCTCATTTTCCCTCCATTCTGGCTGTAGGACATACATCCGCCCTTATCTTCCTACATCCTATTGGAATACGTCTCTAACACGAGTATGACACAAGTCTGGCATAAGCCACTAATCTTATATGCAATAATTCGTCGGGTATCCGGCATGCAATCTAACCCGGAGCAATCGATCACTAAAACTAATAACACCGTCTCGTGTGACATTGCAATTGATTGGACTAACAAATTGCTGACGGTTTGATTGTACACCCACACACGTGATTTTTAATTTAAATATTGAACTTTTGCTCTAGAATACGTCAGCAAATTCCACGAAATAATACTATAATTAAGGTACTCAAAATCGAGACACAGAACTTCGGTTTTATTAAGCAATGTGATACGTATGTGTTTGCTTATTATGCTTCGTAAACAGTATTTTAATTACTATTAACATAAAGATCTAGATAAGCCGTTGTCCCTGACGCAACAAACCTGAAAACTTTACAAACCTGATCACAATCAGGACCTACCACCGTACCACGACCTCTAGAAGAAAGACTTGAAGTTAAAGAAGCGAGATGGCATAGGATGGCATAGAGCGGCGTCTCTTTTCCATTACTGCAACAGAATCACTTAGAGATGTAGTGGTATGGTTTCTAGTAATTTTATCCTCGATGTAGTTCGACAAAGAGCTGAGCCTGTATAATACTAATTAGTAAGGTTGTATAATTATGTTCGGGGACAAATTAACCACCAACCGCAACACTCGATTTCAGGGTAAGTAAGACCTACTGGAATATATTCAATTACCACTTACTAATCAACTTAAAATTAATTTTCTAAAAACATTTTCGAGTATAATACTGTAAACGTCTTCAATGTTTTCTAGAAATTGCAATATTTCCGTAGTTTGAACTTATGGCCGAGTTATAATTGGAAATTAAATAGATAACCAAAACAAAAAATATTACATAATCAAGAGAAAACCAATCTTGTGTTGAAGTTTGCGGAAATATTTTTTTTTTTTCACTTGTACTGTCTTTCGACACCTCCCATAAAAATTTTCGGGATAGAAAGACATTTGCATTATTATAATGAGCCATTTACATTTTTCTTATATCTTGAGAGGCAAACATAACAGGAAACTTATAAAGTGGGACATCCATCGTACTAATGGCCAATTTATGTAAACGCCACTCGGAAACTGTCAACCGAAAATAAAGGGATGCTTCAAAGATAAATTGAATAACACCAGGAAATCGAGGGGTAAAAGTTAAAACGTTTTACAATTTTATTTTCGAAAAACGTTCCAATGTGAAATGGTTGTTCACAAAGACGTATCGCTGTCCGCATTTAATTGAACACTCTGATAAAACGGGCCTTTAAAAGAAAATGAACGATCGTCTTTCGTTTTTATTTCAATATGTTACAATTTACGTTCTATGTCATACATATTTATAAACACTAATAAACAGGCAGAATTCGCAGCGACTTTATTTAACAAACTGATAAAGGATCCATAAGAAAATAAAAACCTTTTTTAATTCGAAAAAATAGCGACCACGGCATTGTCTAAAATTTTGACTATGGAAAAACTATTTCTCTACCTAAAACTTCTCTGAATAAAAAAGTAGTTTTTCTACGATACCCAACATCGAAACCGGCTAATTTCCACCTACACTTTAACAGTTATAACGAAAACAATTCGAATGATTTAACTTAAAAACAGTTGCAAAAAAGAATCAAAAGACATTTTTATTTCCATAATGTAGCTCGGTTGGCTCGGTACACTGACAGTTGATTGCGAGACCAATGAAAACGGCGGGCGATCGAACGGAAATTGGAAATCTCATGACGTAATAGAAATTTCACTGTTCGTATGCAGAATGCAGCTTTTTGATTCGGCATTCGTCCACGCAATGACACGAATATCTTTGTCGTGGTATCTCTGTTCCCGTGTTCGATGTTCGATATTTAAAACGAATCGCATGAAATTCGAATATTGAAAATGGTTTTCTTTTTTTAACGGCTGGCTAGTGAGTTGCAGCCGACATGTTATTTAAATTTTTATTTGAATTCGATGTTTGCAAGTTGTAAAATGGATTCTAAAAATTCTTAAATGCTCAAATACCTTAGCAGCTGGTGCTGATTAGGTATAGTTGATGTTTGCACTTGGCAGTAAGTACGCTTGCTTATTTTTTTAACTTTCTGAAGTAGTATTGAAGATCTTTCACGTTTTACGGTTTTCGGTTGATAATTCCAAACCGAAAAATATACTCTTGATTTAGTAACAGTTTTGGCTAAATAGAAAAAATTCAAACCGGTAAAATACATCCTGTACATACAGTAATTATAATCAATGAGTTAAATTAGCCCACCCTTTCTTATTAAGGCAGAAAAGGTTGAAAAAGTTTGTTTCTAATGTGTATAGTAACTTTAGCGACGACTTGCAGCTAGTTTACAAAGCAGAGAACTTTCACCGCAAAAAAAACGTCATGGATCAGCGACAACAGTAGTGGCAGCAACAAAATAAACCTTTATAATAGGAATGATGAAATTATACGAAAATTAAAAATCTAATCAGTCCGTCCGATAGATAATAAAAAATATCAAACACGTATTTTTGCGTTTATTTGAACAATAAAAAATGACAAAGATAAGCTGCTTTAAAGTTTAGGCGAAGGGGCTTGTGACGCAACGCCTTCGCAAAATGCATACAAAAGAGTGACGTCAAGCGTAAGTTTCATTGACTGTACTTTAGTCAATTCGTATTTACGGGTCAAAAGAAACAAGTCATATCCAATATTTTTCATTAAACTAAATCACGGACATATAAAAAAAGTTTTCATCAACCCTACAAAAGTAAAAGACTTAAGGTGCGTTCAGAATGCGTCATCAAGTTTAAAAAAAAAAAAAATACCTATACCTATTTTTTATGATTAATTAAAGTTATCATTTTAATTAGCAGGTATCTTCTTAATTGAAAGATATAATAGCTTATCCTGTAATCGACCTCGGGGATTAATAAACCTAATTCGCAGTTTTATATGCTTTGTAAGTACCTACGTTAAAGTACGATAGGAGATACTAACTGAACTCTACAATTATACGATTAACATTAGGCATTATTTTAAGTCGTCAGATAGTCGACCAAGATTTTCGGGATGGCCAAAAAAAATTGTCTTATAAAATAAGTTCGATTGATTTTCGAAGAAAGTAGTCCTATGTGTTAATTCTAGATGTGAACTACAAAAACAAATTACAGTTTCAAATTATGTGAAAATTACCTACTTGACGCACGCTCATAAAAGAATGCCTGTTTGTAACGAAAGAAATTATTAAATAATAATTATGTTCTGGGCCGTTGTTTTATTTGATTGTTTATATCTACCAATAAAAATATTATTTTTTTGTCTAAGGCCGACTAGGACCACCTCCAGTCTCCGATATTTGTGCCCACACCCATTAATTGTTGGATCAACACATCTATAGCTATACCAACCAATTATACGCAATATTTGAAACTGTGATAACCTAGTGATAAGACCGCAGCAATGCCAAGTCAAAAGTCTTGAATTCGATCTCCCAGACAGACTCTTTGAATGTTGTGTAGGTTTTAGAAACAAATATCACAGCTTCTGTGTTTCGGATGAATAGAATATTGAATATTTTTCCAGATAATATTCTCATCTATGTTGGTAAGTAATAATTAGGTATAAGTTTTTTTAGTACTAATAAAAAGTGTCACGTATTAAGTAAATGTCAGATAGCACAATTTAGGTACTTATTTATTACGCTAATTATAAGGTACATTCATGTTAGGTCTGTAAAAAGAAACATTGGCAATACGAAGCCAATTTTCCATTCGTTTAATTTGAATTTCGAATTAAAAGTTCCCAATGACAAGGTCGACACCAAATTTTCATTCGACAAGGACACTTGATAAAATCAATTCTGCCAACATCGCCAATATTTTTTGAACAGGCCACCGTACTTGTTTACAGTTGACAATTTCCACAAAATAAGTGCTATTTGTTATTAGTATCACGTACTTAAACCTCATAGGATTATTCGCATCACGCCTTAGGATAGCTTTATCACTGTTATCGTGTTGACGCAGCCTAGCTACCCTCTATATTTGTCCCAACAGACACTCCGAAATTAAGTTTAATAGAAATAGGTTATGGTACTTAAATATCGTTGAAAACTTATATTTCAATGGTCCTTCAATATCTAACCGCTTTCATGTTACTTAGTTAATTAGTCTAAACATTTTTGGATAAATTTCCTCAAATGGAAAAAAACGGAACACTTACAGATCACTTTTGTTGTTCGTCTATATGTCAATACCCTTTCTATCGGAAATACGAGGTATCAAGTTGAAATTTAAACCATATACTTAGGCGTATTATTTATTTATAATGGTATGTGGAGAAAAGTGTCTCAACGCTTTTAAGAAAACTCCAGTAAACCGTTGCTTAAATTCCGCGAAGTCGTGGAACAAAAGGGCGATTTAGGAGACAAAAGAAAACCACAAGTCGTGAATAATCATGTATTTCTCATAAATAAAACTAAGAGATAAATCACACAGTATTTTAGTTGGCTTGTAGATGTCAGTCGATAAAATTTAGGGAATTAAAATGAAATTGACAAAGAGCTTTTTACCACTTCTTAAAAGTAATTGTTCCGCTCTAAGTACTTCACATATCCACAACTGCAATACTAATGTGTTGTTATTTTTAGGATATTGTCAGCCACAGTTAGCCTCAGGGAGGCTTTGACTGTTTCACCGGACTAAGTCGGTAGACTAAAATTAAGCCTCCAGCGAAATAATGTGTCGTAGTTTCAATTAAAATGCTGTAAGTGGGCAGCCCTATCGCTGTTACTTGCAATGCGTCTGTAGGCATTTATTTTTTAGAAATGGCCTTCTAATGTATTCATTTACACATTACTTTAAGAAGTGGTGGTAGGCTTACAAGACGCCGTGAAAAGCATATCTTAGATCTACTTATTTAGATATAGATAAATAATTTCTGTCTTTGTGCGCTACAGTTTAGTAGAGTATACCTACTTACTAGCGATGCAATAGTATATTTAGATACCTACACTTACTTTAGATGTGTTTTTATTATATATACCTACTTAATGTATAAACTACTCTCACTAAGTTTGCGTATTACACAAGTATAAAAGAAAAATAATAAATAATGTTACATAGAGATCGGTTAAATAAGATCACACATATAGGTGCGTTTAATGCACTTAAAACTAGTTTTAAATCACAACAATTAATAAATGTAGCCAACAAAGCCAAATCTGAACGCATAGACTTAACAAAAATTTAACTAGACCAGTCAGTCATTACATATATTACGTAAGTTGAAATACACAATTCCACACTATTGGCTTTAAGAAATATATTAGATTCAATGCAAATAGGTACCTGGTTATACTTCAATCCCCGCGTGTATTTTTTTTCTGCTAACTCATAAAACACTTAACGTATTTTGGTAAGGTTATACAAAATAAGTAATTAATAAGGGAGCTTAATAGATTTGTTTATATGGATCAAAATATAGTACACATGTGAAATTTCGTTTAAATAAATGGCTCCTCTAGGAAGCAGGGTCTTGTTTCCATTTTATTATAATAAATATTATAATAAATTGAAACTTAATAGTTATATAAATTTCAGCTATAAAAAAAAACAATGTAACCTCACGTTCGAAATTCGAATAGTAAATTTAAAGTTTTCGGAAAAGACATTCCTTTTTGACAAATGGCGCGACTTTGACTTGTCAGTTTACATTTGAACGGTTGATCAGCCCGCGTTCAAAGAAATGTAACCACAGGTCCAGATTATCTCTAGACAAATATACAGATGAGCAAAAAGGTGTAAATAAAAGCACAATATAAGGCAGGTTCCTTCACTCTATCTTTCCTATACTTTACTAACTGTATTTCGTATACTTAGATCTAAATTTCAATTCTCGTGCTTAAGTTTAGGCACTACAAGACCTTCAGTTCTCACTACCCGATTGTTTCGAGTTTTCATAATTAAACTAATTACTAAACTGCCTCCAATTCTTAATATAATCAACACGTCTCAATCATCTGAATAGTTAAAATAAGTAGAAATCAGAAAATATACAAGTCATTTTTACAGATATCATAAAATTGTAACAAACACTGTTTTTTAATAAAGATATTTGATAATTTTATATTTTAATAATAAATGTTAAAATGGATCTAAGCACGGTATATTATTTATATTTTATTTCACAATAAGACAAAGACTGGTACTATTTTAACGTACTGGTAAATTTTATCTTAATAAAACTCAAAAAAAGGTTTTGTTAGGGTGGCTAGTATTCGAAGCCCTCAGAAAATATCAGATAGTGAATACTCAGACACATTTAAATTCATGCATAAAAAAATGCTATTCATGTGCAACTTTTCTTCTTAAACACGATTTTTAACTCGTCTACAACAGCTTAATACATTTTAGTGCCATCAAATATACATGAATTTCAAAACGTATCCACCCCATACATCATCATCATCTTCCTGCCCTCATCCCATTTCACTTGGGGTCGGCGCAACACGTCTTCTTCTTCCATTCTCCCCTATCAGACATCACACTATCATTTACTCCTTTTTCATTCATATTAAACAATATTGCTTAATACTGATAAAGTTTATATAATATTATACTTATTTAGAATATCTTGAAATATTTTTCTTTTTATTTAATGCCAATTATCATCTTAATTTTAGTTACACTAAGAATTGAACACTTGAAAGCTAAGATGTAAAATATTTTTGTCGACGCCTATTTGTAGTTGTTTGTAGTAGAGTTTGTAGAAAATAAAATGTAATAATTATAGTACATATGTATATTATATGTGCATTCTCATAACGTTACTCTATTATTTTTTACTGGTAGTGTCCAAAAAAATAATATTGGTATAATCGATCACATTGACAAGGACTTAGTTAATTAAAGTTAGGAACTTTAGGGCTATCAATAGGATGAATATTCGAAATATATAACTTAATTAAACAAATTCAAATCAAACATTGTAACTTGTAGTCATAAAAATAATAAAAACTTCAATTCTCTATACAGCAAATAGTTTAAAAATAACATACTACCTTCTTTTTGCTGCCGTGTATATCAGGTCCGTGAGACCAATAAATAAACTAGTTTAAGAAAATCTAAGTTTGACCTAACATTAAATATAAACTTCTAACAATATCGCTGTAAAAATATTCTTTGGCATTCTGCAAAATAGTTCAGATTCTCTATAATTAAAGACATAGTTCGAAATCAGATTCAGTTCTATAATTTGAAAATTATTTCAAATCATATCAGTATGTGTTGACGGCAGTGAAGACATACATGTATACTTATACCTAGACTTTATATTAGTTTAGTTTAGAAATCTCTGAAGCATACATTTACAATTCCTACTTCATAAAATACAAACAGCAACAAATGTAGTAAAGGTATAACAATATATTAGGGTAATACTGGTCAAACATTCTGAAAACATCAGAATTAAATAATAATACACTTTAATATAAGCAAGGGTCCATAAACCAGACCAAGTCCTTCAGATAAGTGAGATATCTACAACCATTAATAAAAATACAAATTACTCAAATGTATAGACATCACACTTCTTTTATATTAGTCCTGTAAGTATTTAACAGACTTGTTACTTCCATGATTTGAACAATTAATTCATCATTCTGGTTGTAGAAATGACACTTATCACACCACACCACTTGAGATGCAGCAGAAAACAATTGAAGACAACAATCTATATATATAAAAATCAATTGCTATTCGTGTTAGTCTCGCTAAAACTCGAGAACGGCTGAACGGATTTATCTCATCTTGGTCTTGAATTGTTCGTGGAGGTCTAGGGAAGGTTTAAAAGGTGAGAAAAAATCGAATAATTGCCGGGAAAATCCTCAAAACAGCATTTTTCTATTTCCCATACAAACGTTTTCTAAATAAAATGGAGAGTCAATTTGTAATTTATTACCGGTGCATAAAGTTCAAATTCGCGTGCACGTTGGAGGATCTAATATCGCGTTCTGAAACTCAACAAAAGTGAATAGTCTCAAAATACATAGTACATAAATAGTGATCGGCTTCGAGAAACTCAATTTTAGCTAACTTTAGTTGTTAATCTGTCAGATTATTTTTTTAATAAGACTATATAGAAATCGAAAGATAAATCTTAAGTTTTGTCACAAATTAAATTATAAATCTTAAGTTAAATTTTTGAAGGAAATCATAATATATTTGACATTAGATTTCACAATCAACTAATATGTCAATTCATCCTGTCGCATTTCAGAGCACGGAAAAAGTATTACGATATTATATCTATCTTTGTGGCTACGTGCGCGAAAACTTTCTTTACTTTGGTGATCCTTTGTAGTAGTGACACTTTAATGCTAAATGAGCGGGAAATTTTCTCACTTTGATTAATTACAATTTACGATGCCGAGGAGAAGACGACCTGACTTAGGTCGTCGTAGTCAATCAAATGTTCGAAGAGCTACCTCACGTGCTAACCGCACTGATGACCAGAGACAGACAGATCAAGAAAATAGTCGTATTGCTATGTCAGAATTGCTATGATCCGGCAATTGATTATTGTGCCGACAAATCGGTAACAATTGGGGAAATGAAAACAATTTGTAAATATTGTAAGGCGTTAAAATACACTGGTGAATCTACTGGATTATGCATACAGATAACATCATTTGGTCACTTTCAAGGTATTATATAAGAATATTTTTTTATATTATTCAGGTTTGTACTATATCGGGAATAATTAATGGACAAGTTTTTAAAAATTACAGGTACAAGGACAAATTTATCACTCACTGGGAACTCTGTTACCACTACCTGATGCAGATCATCAATTTTTACAAATTTATTTTATGGGCAATTCAGATGCGGAAATTAATAATCGTTGTGCTCACAATCCAACAGTGAAGAGAACAATTGTCCAACAATTACAAATGTTTATTCATCATTTGTAATTGTTGCCTATACTATTACATTTACTTGAGAACGATTCGCACTGGGATGATACGCTCAAGGATTCCGTAATATCTTCGTCGCCGCATCAAATTTGTACATTGTTTGCGATTATCATATCGACATGTTTCCCCTCGAATCCAAAATATTTATGGGTTAAGTATAGAGATGACATGTCTGAGGATGTTTTGTATCGTGTGCGCCGTCAAACTTTGAATCCTACACTACAAATGACTGAAGAAATTTACAATGACACATTGATCATGATAGAATATATGTGTTTATTGATGGCAAATAAATTATTGTCGTGTTTGGGAATGACAGCACCCAATCGTCATATGCACGATGCATTAAACCACGAGTTGCAAAGGGAACATCAGTACGACATTGAAGCATTGGCCGAAACAGTTCGTACAAATGTTCCACAATTAAATCAACAACAAAGAATTGCGTACGACACTTTGATAGAAGCCGTGAACAGTGGATCTGGTGGAATTTATTTCCTTAAAGCTCCCGGAGGAACCGGAAAAACGTTTTTAATTTCATTGCTTTTGGCGAGGATCAGATCGCGAAATGATGTTGCTCTAGCGTTGGCTTCATCTGGAATAGCTGCAACTCTGCTAGAAGGCGGGCGAACTGCACATTCTGCCTTGAAATTACCACTAAACATGCAAATCACCGAAACACCAATTTGCAACATCGCCAAAAATAGCGCAATGGCCAAGATCCCTACAGGTATGCAAATTGATTGTTTGGGATGAATGCACAATGGCCCATAAGAGGTCACTGGAGGCACTGGACAGAACGTTGAAAGATCTTCGTGACAACCAAAATATTTTCGGTGGGGCCATGATTCTGTTGTCAGGTGATTTTCGTCAGACTCTTCCAGTTATTCCCCGATCAACTGTTGCTGATGAACTAAATGCATGCCTAAAATCATCAAATTTGTGGCATTACGTAAAGACACTCCACTTAACAACTAACATGCGAGTATTTTTGCAACAAGATGAAACTGCAAATGTGTTTGCGCAGCAGTTGTTAGACATTGGAAATAATAAAGTTGCAGTGGACACCTCGACCGGATTCATCACATTACCTACAGATTTCTGTCACTACACAGACTCAAAAAGTGGAGCTTATTCAACGAGTTTTCCCAGATATAGCGCAAAAGTTCAATAACCATAATTGGCTGGGTGAACGAGCAATATTAGCAGCGAAAAATAAAGATGTCGAGGATCTTAATGCGACCATTCAGAATTTTCTTCCAGGACAGTTGGTTTCCTTCAAATCAGTCGACACCGTAATGAACCAGGATAACGTAGTCAACTATCCCACTGAGTTCTTAAATTCACTGGAATTGCCTGGATTACCACCTCACAATTTGCAGTTAAAAGTAGGATCAGTTGTCATCATGCTGCGTAACATTAATCAACCTCGGCTATGCAATGGAACAAGACTGGCTGTGAAAAGACTGATGAATAACGTCTTTGAGGCGATCATCATAAAAGGAAAATACAAAGGAGAGGATGTCTTGATCCCGCGCATACCGATGATTCCAACGGACTTACCATTTGATTTTAAACGCTTACAATTTCCAGTACGTCTGGCCTTTGCGATGACCATAAATAAATCGCAAGGACAGTCGTTAGAAGTTTGTGGAATCAACTTAGAGTTTCCCTGTTTCGCGCATGGACAATTATACGTCGCGTGTTCGCGCGTCGGAAAACCGTCCTCTTTGTTTATTTACGCACCACAAAACAAAACAAAAAATATAGTTTATGAGAAAGCCTTAAATTAATTAACAGACGGTATTTTAACAGTGTGTGTCTGTGAATATCAAAGGAGACGGAAATTTGTGGGCCAAAATGTAATAAGTTGAGATATAATCCAAAAAATCAGACATATCTATATATATAAAAATCAATTGCTATTCGTGTTAGTCTCGCTAAAACTCGAGAACGGCTGAACGGATTTATCTCATCTTGGTCTTGAATTGTTCGTGGAGGTCTAGGGAAGGTTTAAAAGGTGAGAAAAAATCGAATAATTGCCGGGAAAATCCTCAAAACAGCATTTTTCTATTTCCCATACAAACGTTTTCTAAATAAAATGGAGAGTCAATTTGTAATTTATTACCGGTGCATAAAGTTCAAATTCGCGTGCACGTTGGAGGATCTAATATCGCGTTCTGAAACTCAACAAAAGTGAATAGTCTCAAAATACATAGTACATAAATAGTGATCGGCTTCGAGAAACTCAATTTTAGCTAACTTTAGTTGTTAATCTGTCAGATTATTTTTTTAATAAGACTATATAGAAATCGAAAGATAAATCTTAAGTTTTGTCACAAATTAAATTATAAATCTTAAGTTAAATTTTTGAACGAAATCATAATATATTTGACATTAGATTTCACAATCAACTAATATGTCAATTCATCCTGTCGCATTTCAGAGCACGGAAAAAGTATTACGATATTATATCTATCTTTGTGGCTACGTGCGCGAAAACTTTCTTTACTTTGGTGATCCTTTGTAGTAGTGACACTTTAATGCTAAATGAGCGGGAAATTTTCTCACTTTGATTAATTACAATTTACGATGCCGAGGAGAAGACGACCTGACTTAGGTCGTCGTAGTCAATCAAATGTTCGAAGAGCTACCTCACGTGCTAACCGCACTGATGACCAGAGACAGACAGATCAAGAAAATAGTCGTATTGCTATGTCAGAATTGCTATGATCCGGCAATTGATTATTGTGCCGACAAATCGGTAACAATTGGGGAAATGAAAACAATTTGTAAATATTGTAAGGCGTTAAAATACACTGGTGAATCTACTGGATTATGCATACAGATAACATCATTTGGTCACTTTCAAGGTATTATATAAGAATATTTTTTTATATTATTCAGGTTTGTACTATATCGGGAATAATTAATGGACAAGTTTTTAAAAATTACAGGTACAAGGACAAATTTATCACTCACTGGGAACTCTGTTACCACTACCTGATGCAGATCATCAATTTTTACAAATTTATTTTATGGGCAATTCAGATGCGGAAATTAATAATCGTTGTGCTCACAATCCAACAGTGAAGAGAACAATTGTCCAACAATTACAAATGTTTATTCATCATTTGTAATTGTTGCCTATACTATTACATTTACTTGAGAACGATTCGCACTGGGATGATACGCTCAAGGATTCCGTAATATCTTCGTCGCCGCATCAAATTTGTACATTGTTTGCGATTATCATATCGACATGTTTCCCCTCGAATCCAAAATATTTATGGGTTAAGTATAGAGATGACATGTCTGAGGATGTTTTGTATCGTGTGCGCCGTCAAACTTTGAATCCTACACTACAAATGACTGAAGAAATTTACAATGACACATTGATCATGATAGAATATATGTGTTTATTGATGGCAAATAAATTATTGTCGTGTTTGGGAATGACAGCACCCAATCGTCATATGCACGATGCATTAAACCACGAGTTGCAAAGGGAACATCAGTACGACATTGAAGCATTGGCCGAAACAGTTCGTACAAATGTTCCACAATTAAATCAACAACAAAGAATTGCGTACGACACTTTGATAGAAGCCGTGAACAGTGGATCTGGTGGAATTTATTTCCTTAAAGCTCCCGGAGGAACCGGAAAAACGTTTTTAATTTCATTGCTTTTGGCGAGGATCAGATCGCGAAATGATGTTGCTCTAGCGTTGGCTTCATCTGGAATAGCTGCAACTCTGCTAGAAGGCGGGCGAACTGCACATTCTGCCTTGAAATTACCACTAAACATGCAAATCACCGAAACACCAATTTGCAACATCGCCAAAAATAGCGCAATGGCCAAGATCCTACAGGTATGCAAATTGATTGTTTGGGATGAATGCACAATGGCCCATAAGAGGTCACTGGAGGCACTGGACAGAACGTTGAAAGATCTTCGTGACAACCAAAATATTTTCGGTGGGGCCATGATTCTGTTGTCAGGTGATTTTCGTCAGACTCTTCCAGTTATTCCCCGATCAACTGTTGCTGATGAACTAAATGCATGCCTAAAATCATCAAATTTGTGGCATTACGTAAAGACACTCCACTTAACAACTAACATGCGAGTATTTTTGCAACAAGATGAAACTGCAAATGTGTTTGCGCAGCAGTTGTTAGACATTGGAAATAATAAAGTTGCAGTGGACACCTCGACCGGATTCATCACATTACCTACAGATTTCTGTCACTACACAGACTCAAAAGTGGAGCTTATTCAACGAGTTTTCCCCAGATATAGCGCAAAAAGTTCAATAACCATAATTGGCTGGGTGAACGAGCAATATTAGCAGCGAAAAATAAAGATGTCGAGGATCTTAATGCGACCATTCAGAATTTTCTTCCAGGACAGTTGGTTTCCTTCAAATCAGTCGACACCGTAATGAACCAGGATAACGTAGTCAACTATCCCACTGAGTTCTTAAATTCACTGGAATTGCCTGGATTACCACCTCACAATTTGCAGTTAAAAGTAGGATCAGTTGTCATCATGCTGCGTAACATTAATCAACCTCGGCTATGCAATGGAACAAGACTGGCTGTGAAAAGACTGATGAATAACGTCTTTGAGGCGATCATCATAAAAGGAAAATACAAAGGAGAGGATGTCTTGATCCCCGCGCATACCGATGATTCCAACGGACTTACCATTTGATTTTAAACGCTTACAATTTCCAGTACGTCTGGCCTTTGCGATGACCATAAATAAATCGCAAGGACAGTCGTTAGAAGTTTGTGGAATCAACTTAGAGTTTCCCTGTTTCGCGCATGGACAATTATACGTCGCGTGTTCGCGCGTCGGAAAACCGTCCTCTTTGTTTATTTACGCACCACAAAACAAAACAAAAAATATAGTTTATGAGAAAGCCTTAAATTAATTAACAGACGGTATTTTAACAGTGTGTGTCTGTGAATATCAAAGGAGACGGAAATTTGTGGGCCAAAATGTAATAAGTTGAGATATAATCCAAAAAATCAGACATATTTTTTTATATAAACAGACCAAAAATCAGTTCAATTCTCAAGAGCTATTCTGATTGTTGATTTGTTGATTGATTTTTAACCACCACTGCTTTATTTGTACGGATTCTAAAGCTGATTTTAACATAACCTTACTTTCACTGAACCCCTTATAACTCAGCTCGCAGATTGCCAAAATTCATAAAGTTCTCAATGAGGGACACACAAGTTTGAATCTATCAATTGAAACCATTTTCATCTTATTACATTACAGGCCCAAACTTGTATTTTATACAAAAGATTAGGTCTTATATTTATCGATGAGGCAGTACGAAGTCTGCCGGGTCAGCTAGTTTTTTTTATATAAACAGACCAAAAATCAGTTCAATTCTCAAGAGCTATTCTGATTGTTGATTTGTTGATTGATTTTTAACCACCACTGCTTTATTTGTACGGATTCTAAAGCTGATTTTAACATAACCTTACTTTCACTGAACCCCCTTATAACTCAGCTCGCAGATTGCCAAAATTCATAAAGTTCTCAATGAGGGACACACAAGTTTGAATCTATCAATTGAAACCATTTTCATCTTATTACATTACAGGCCCAAACTTGTATTTTATACAAAAGATTAGGTCTTATATTTATCGATGAGGCAGTACGAAGTCTGCCGGGTCAGCTAGTTTAATATAAAAATTAAATACATTGACTTATGGGCAATATATCTATAAACTCGTATTGATGCTCAGAGCCCATTCAAGCTAGATTATATTCCATTTTTTCTTTAAGTGACTAAATGTCAAGGTCGTAAGGTATAAAAAATTGTTATCTTTAATTGCTTTCTGCTGCGTCTCTAACGGTGTGCGCAGGATCTAAGGCGACTAAAACACGACACCGAGGACTGCCGCGGTAGGTTGTGGGGAAGATGAGTACAACGGCATAACATTAAGCACCATCAAATAATCTTAGAGGCCGGTGCGGCACAAGACCTGCTTGACGGGCCTGTTGGTCTAGTGGATAGTGGCCCTGACTGCTATACCAGAGGTTGTGGGTTTGATTCCCACCCAGGAAAAATGTTTGTGTGATGAGCATGATCAATTTTTCTGTGTCTGAGTGTAATCTACATATAATATGTATGTATTTAGAAATATATAAGTACTTTTATCAGTTTTCTAGTACTCATAACACAAGTTACTCTTGGGAATGGTAATGTTGAGTTATATTTACTGCCTACCTCAGCAGCACGCGGTGCTTTAGGTTAAAGTTTAGAACATACTTTTTTTGGTATACCTATAGAACAATTGCGACATCTGGTATCATAATGGTGCAGTTTTCATTGGCATGGGGAGACAGGCACGGTTGGTATTTCGGTTCCAATTTGTCCATGTCCACTTTAATACCTTTCTTTTTGCCATTTCCACAATGTATGCCTTTAGCTTCAAGTCACTGGAATAATAGTTTATTTACATTAGTTTTAGATATACTTATAGAGGATGTAATAGACAATAAATGCATAGAGTTAATAACAAACTTAACCAACAAGAGATACAAATTTTTAATGTTCCTATGACTCTTGGGATAGGGAATGTCTCAAAGGCAGACTGTAGCACATTAGTTACATCTCTTCAAGAGTATAAGTTATTCTTTTGTTTATAAAATAAATTGTCTGGCTATTTAAACAGCACTCATTTTGTTGTTCTAAGACATTGAAGACTAGTGTGTCATCACAGGATGCACTTTATACACAGGAAACTCTCAATTGAGAATTTGTAAAATCACAAATTACTACAAGCTATTTCAGTCAGTCATAAATATTTTTTTTTTTATTGTATGGCTTACAACCTGGTGTTAGAGTTTTAAAGCCACCTGAAGACCTTAAAAATCTGTCAAGTGTGCTGATTTCCTGATGATGTTTTGCATCTCTGATCCTAGCAAGTGAAGACTTGGGTGACTTTGTGACTACTATGTAATATACACATGAATTCAAAAAGACATTAGTTCATGGCGAATTTAAAACCCCTACCTATGACTTGGTAATCGAAACTAACTGAAATGACTTGACCAATTTTTAACAAATTATACGTGAATATTAGGTAGATCTGAGAATCAGGCATTTTTTTTTGTCCCACCCCTAAATGATAAGCCCGTGGGCAACAGCCAGTTTATTATCAATTTTGATTAAATAATTTATATAAAATAGTGCAACAATTTACTGCTTTCTTTTACAAAATTAGTAATAATACTTATAGATATTTTTAAGAAATCTAGGACCCTGACAAGTGCATTTCTTACCAAATAGACATATAAAAATTAAAAATCATCAGGACGTACAGCACAACATGTCGTTTTATTTTAAACTAGCTGTCCGCTCGCGGCTTTACCAGCATGTATATTTGGTTACTTTGGTTGATTTCTTTCAGTTTGTGTCCGAAAAATCCAAATATCTTGCGGAACCCTATTTTTTTCCAAAATAAAATATAGCCTATGTTACTAGTGAATAAAGTAGCTTTCGAATGGTGAAAGAATTTTTCAAATCGGTCCAGTAGTTTTTGAGCCTATTCATTACAAACAAACAAAGTTTTCCTCTTTATAATATTAGTGTAGATTAAAGTATAAAATAATACGTGCCAATTTAAAAACAATGTCGCAAAGTCAGTAAATTCTATACATACCTAAATTTCATACAAAGGCAGCATAAACAGCTTAACATAGCCATGGTTATTAAAACACCCAGAGTAGTTATCACCATGTCCATCAGGCTACCATCACTCATGGTTACGAGTTTTTTATTTCCTGAAATGAAGACCATAATGTCAAGATTTTAGCAACGCAACAACGAAATTAATAACGTAAAGTGTAGTCACATTTCACATGATAGGCTGTAATAATATAAACAATTGAAAGATAAAATAAAAAACAAATGAATTCCACTCTTATGAGAACATAAGACGCACAAATGTATACTTACTAAGGCTGCACTATAAATGCTTCGCACTATAATTACTTAACTAGGATGTTGTTTACATTATATTTAGAATATTCCTTTAATATTACATACGTCTATTTTTCTTAGCTTCAACAAAGATCATTGAAACGCCAACATCGAATAAAATTGTTGTAAAAATGTAAACTTAAACTGATATCAATAAACATACGAAGGTCGGGTCACGTCTTACGTCAAACCGTGTCGGCCAATCAAAAGACGTTGCTCCTACGAGGGAAAACAAAAATGACCAATAGGAATTTCTTTCGATATTTCGTTCAAAAATACTATTTTCTTTAATTTTGCACTAAAAATAATGTTCAAATATTATAATTCAAAACAAGTGCATCTATTTCAAGCTTGCTAATTAAAAATACAGACAGAAATGTCATTCGATTAAGCTGTAGAAGAATTGCTACAAAAAGATTGGATAAGACATTAAAATTGGATAGTTATTTCATCATTCATCATTCCCCTGCCCTTATCCCAATTATTATTATTTGGGGTCGGCGCAGCATGTCTTATCCATGCTGCTGAGGTTTGGCTGTATATTTTTACGGCCGGCCGCCTGCCTGACGCCAACCCTCCTTGGGAATGCTGTTGCTGGTGGTTTACTCCCCACCAGGAGGTTGACCCGAGGTGCTAGGTGGTATCTATGCACCGGGTCGTAGTATACCTTAGGCGCCTCTTACGACACCCATTGGTGGATATGGGTCAGCCCTATTCGCACCGGGAACTGCACGGTTAAAATTGGATAGTTATTTAAAAATCAGAAAAAAAGAAAGCAAAGGCTCTCATATCATACAATCAGATTTAAACTTATAAAACCAGCAGGATGCCTCACATTTTAGGTCATACTAGGGACAGGTGTTTAATTAAAAGAAAAAGGACTGTAATTATGATTTATTATTTTTATCAAAATAGAAAATGGGTTAATAGTAAATTTAATTATGTATTTAACTATACAACATAGAGTCCTGCTGGTTCAACAACGACGTTACAGCTTTCTGCTTCTGGCGGTGTAGGCATACGCTTCTTTGGTATTTTCTTAGAATTGTAATTCCTTTTAAGTTTACTTGCTAATGCTTTTACGTCGTTCTTCAATTTTCGATCGCTGTAATAAATGGCTTCAGTAAGGTTAATATATCTCGTCATGTTACGTCATGTATAAATTGTAGGTATAGCAGGTAAACGGGGAAGGAGTTCATCTGGACTTATGCTAACACTGCCGTGTTCTCCAAAAACAGGGGGCCTCCCATCACGTCTTAAAGTCCTAACCTTATTGCAGTTGTGGAAGTGTGACAGTGCACGACATGACGTAAGGCGGCGTCACTCTTTCACGGTGGTGGGCCCTCTGAGATTTTGTAATGCTATTTTTAAAATGAAAATACTAACGTGTAATTAATACGACAGCAGTAAACGCAGGCAGTTGCAATACAGACCCCTGCGCACACCATGAACAGAATTACAGACACCATGATGCCTTTGAATATCTCTTCTCCTTCAATAAAAATCTGTTCTGAAAACAGTAAAACAAAATAGTATTTAATTCAGAAAATTTTAACCTGCTAGTTAATAGAGTGTTAGTTAATTAAGTGTAAGTAAGTTTTGCCAAAAGTAGTTTAGGGTTTTCTAATACACAATTACAAGACTGGTAAGTGAGTTTATTTTAGGCATTGACAATATTAGGAACGTAAATAAAGAAGTCAAGTTAGTAAGTTTGTGATGTTATAGGAGGTAATTTTAGGATGAATTAGGATCTACAAAACCGATTTTGGAACTTCTTCATATATTTCGGGTTAATACGAATATGAAGCCACAACAATATCGGTTTTGTGGCTGAAAGATATTATGATGAGTAGGTATAGTAGAAACCACGAAGTGGGCACGGGTCCGCTAGTAAATTTGGTATAAAATTTTGTGAATAACCCACCCATAATTACATAATTAAGAGAGTCCCAGTAATGTCATTAGCCTAGTTAGGTAGGCAGCGAATTCTTTTGCGGGACAGAAATGTACTAAGTATGACTTTCTCAGTTTTCTGAAGTTTAGAAGGATTTAAATTCAAACAGTTAAATCCCTCGGGGTATGCAAGTTTAACTGTGACAAGAACCTTAACCCTAAGGCCTACCGAGTATTGTCTGAGTGTCTCCTACTCGGTATTAACAAAATAATGTTGGTTACCGTATTAATGTTGGTAACCGATGTTAGTTTAACTTTTCGTGTCTTTAAGATTAATTAATGCAAAAGTTATTTCCTTTTTTCTGGTGCATTTCTACAAAAAGCTAATTAGGATTAAGCGTAGGTACTTAGTTCAGAAAGCTTTATAATTGCAGATAATTATCCTACATTAGGTAAGCCATTGAGTATTAGTATTTTGCTATTTAGTAATAATTATGTAGTGTTGGCATGTTAGGTAAAGAGGCTACATTAAAGGTATTTATTCTCGCATGTAGTATGTTTCATATACTTGCTCATCACATTAAAACTTACTAGCCATAGAGTCATCAGGTAAATCATCGACATCTGTAAAATAGTAAATATTTGAGAAAATTCTACATTAACCACATAACCAGCCTGCTAAGAATAAGGATAAAGAAATAGATCCTTAGATTATTTAGGTAACACCGGCTAGCAATCACATTGACGACCAAAAATAAAGTTTTCGTCATCTCAATTCTGACAAAAAAATAGTTTTTAAAAACTAGCTTTAGAGCTTGACTGCACGGATAGCCGAGTGGTGACAGGTCACCACGCCAATTACCACTTTGCACGACGTGTCGTGGGTTCGATCCCCGCGTAGGATAAGAATGTGTGCAATCCACAAATGCTTGTTCTGTATCTGGGTGTCTCTGTGCTTGTGAATTGAATGTCTGTGAAAACCCCCGCGATACAACGATTGAATTCCTTAGTGCAGGAGTCGTTAAAAAAAAGAAATAACACTATCAAACTTACGAGGTTTTGGGTACGGGATTTCAATCTTTCTCATTACTTTATCGAAATTTATGAGACACCTATCACCAACAGGGTCATAAATGTACATCCTGAAAAAGTAAATCACGTTTAACAATGGAGAAAGAATATAAATCAGTTATCCATATAACGAATTTTAAGGCTATACTAACTCCTCGCAACCGCATTTTGATCCACATTCTAGGACGTCCTGTAAAATTAATATAAATTATTTTTATAACTGCACGTACTATAACCGCTTATTATGAGGATAGATTTTGGAATTGTTCTGACCAGTGATCGAATTTAATGAATATTTAAGCGTAAATAGTAAAAGGCGGAACACTACATATGAGTAGGGAAATTCATTCATAAAAAAACAATTAAATATGTGGAGTAGTAGTTTTGAAACTACTTGTACTATCCTACTAATATTATAAACGCGAAGTATGGGTGGATGGACGCATGGATATTTGTTACTCTTTCACGCTCAAACGTCATGATCAATTTCAATGGAATTTTGTATGGCTTTACCTGACAAAACACTAGGCTACTTTTTAATCGATTGCACCAGAGGGCGTAATGTTTTTGCAGCTATAACCGACATTTGCGCGGGTGAAGTCGTGGGCAACGGCCAGTGAAATAATAAATCAGCATATTATTAATTTACTTACGTCAATTACATCAGTGGTTGTTTGCATCTCTATAGGGATTTCACTTACATCACTGCTAGATTGCAACTCCTCTGCAACTGTTGAATTTATAAAGTTATAGCATTAAAAGATTTCTACGGTTTATGTAACCCGACTTACATTACACATTACTGTGCCGGTACACACAAAGACAACTCTCAGCAGAAAAACATTTATTTAGTTTTTTTAAGAATAAACAATAACATAAAAACTTACCTACCTGTAATTTTGCACAACAGCAGAATAACAAAAGGCGTTACGCTAAACATTTTCTGTTTTATTTGCGTCCGTACTTGCGTCATTATTACTTTAAAATATCTTTTATCACAGCATAATCTGAGGTAGACACGTTTTAAATAACATAAAGTATTAACTAACTACACTGATTTAGGAATAGTTACTATAGTGACTCCTGTATACCAACTATCAGTAAAATTACTGTGTATGCAACTTTCAGTCGACGTATGTACCTCTTTTAAAGCGAGGATACCAAAATAGATTCTTGACCTCGCGGCCATTCGGGAATAGAGTTATTTATTCAATCCCCACTAGACACTACCTTAGCAATCTTTGTATTAACAATAGGCGTATTGTAATTTTAGCATCCTTTTTTCAGCTACCTAAGATTACGACTTATCTTAATTAAAATTAAAATAATAATTTTATGAAAAATGTAATAAGTTTCAGACGAAAAATAAAAGCAACCACTTTATACCAAAATTTTAATGGGAGCAGTTAGGTATAAAAGTTTTTTGCATTATCATTATCAAGGGTTGAAACTAAATATCGGTGTTAATAGACATATTTATAAATTTAAGTTTATAGTTTAATCCATTTATATCATTGCTATCTAACTGACATACAAAACAATTTAAAGAATAAAGTAACTTTTCGGTATTGTTTCTTAAAAACTTAGAAAGGTACATTTTATAAAATTTATTTGTAATGAACAAATGTTATATGACGAAGAGCAAGAATTTAATTGCCATTTCCGCCGGTAAATTTTAACTGTCAAAAGCAGTAGGATAAACTGCGTGGTGAGAAACGTAGGTCAATTTCGTTCAGAAACTTATAATTATGTTCTAACGTTACTTTTATAAATTATTATGATCTGCAATAAGTTGGTATTGTAAGCTGACTCGAATTTAAAATAAATCATTTAAAATAGGTAAACTTGTCCAGATTTGCAAAGTGCACTATAGTCTATATACTTAGAAGTAACAAACATATTTCGATTTCTTTCTATACCGTGCTTTGTCGATTCAATACGTTACCAAGAGTGAGCGAGTTGGCTATATATTTCATATTCTACTCAAATCCACGAGTGCAACGTCGTCCGGTTTGCTCAACTCAAATTGAAATCAAAAAACCAGTTTATTTACCGACCACATCCACGACGCGCGCGTTCTCCGTCCTGTACTTGTCCGTGTTTTCTCATAGATAAAATCTCTATCTATTCGTACATTTAGCAATATTAATTGTTTTATCGTCTCTTTTGAATAATATAACTACATCTAAGTGTTTTTCTTTTATTTGATTTTCGAAAGTCCATTATAAAGTATCCATTCGTAGTGCTAAAAAGGTGTGTCGTGGTTCGAATTTTGAACCGTGAATAAACTTTTGTGCATTCACGTGAAAAATACAAGTGAATTGTTTCAAAGGGTTTTGTGTGTGAAAAAGAGATGTTCATATTTAACAAAAGTGTGTAATCAAATCGATTGTCAGTTGTATAGTTCAGTGCTCTTCGTGTGATTTCTTCAACAAGACGAGTTCGCAAGGTAATCGTGAGTAAAAGTTACGCTAAAATAACTGTTTCTAGCCTTTAGATACTAGCTGTACCACTGTATGGTTCAATTAACACGAGGAAACGTTCCCAGTGGGGATTTCTAGCTTGATTTTAATTGGAAATATGCATTCCAATAAGAATGATAATAAAGTAGTTCCAAATGTTTTGATTTGGCATTCCTTTGTGCGTTAGTGTTAGTATCGGACGGAGACCGGTTTACAAACTGTAATTACACAATAAAGTTTTTAATGCAGCCAAGTGCTAGGTGCATGCTTTCGTGTTTATGCAACCAACATTTATTATTCAAATAGCATTCAATTTTTAGCGTTCGTTTGCACTTTCGGTTTTCAAACTTTCATATATGTAGTAGTTATTATTAATGCTATGTGTGCCATTAAGTGCAGTTCTAACATTTTCAGCCAATATTGCAAGAATGTGCTACCATCATGAATTCTCTATTGCTAACTTTAAAAAGACTTCAAAAGTAGCTGAAACCACCCAAAACAAAATTAACTTATTTTAAACTATAATGAACATGACAGATGATTACCTTTATAAATTTCTGTCCATCACAGATGTGCGAGTTAAGAGTCCCGTCGCATCGAACACTCACCAGTCAGCCCTGATGCAGTCCGGAACATTCCATGAAGTTGGCTGAGTCATGCAGCCATGGCCAGTGGCAAGGCTCTGTATTCAATAGCGGTGGTCGCTTTGGGCTTCATTTGCTTCGTAGTTGGTGCCATCGCTGTTGGACTACCTACTTGGGGGAAATTCTATAGCTGTAAGTATAATAATAATACACTAAATTGTTTTAACCGAATGCATAACTAATCTGTTTATTAAATACCCTGTTTCCTGTTTGTCTTACAAGAAAGTTGTATTAGATAGAACTTTAGAGATTAAAGGTAGTGTCTATCAATCTAAGATGTAACCTGCCTGTTTACAAAATTTAATCAAAATTGGTCTAGCTGTTTAAGCATGAAATTATAAATATACAAAAATGGTCTTATTCTTTTTTCTTTTGTGATATTAGTGTGATTCACACTGTGTGATTATACTAGATGATACTTATGACTTAATTCAGTCATTATTAAAACACTATAATGTTGATGTTAATTTTAAAGCATTTGGATAGTGTAGTTACCAATTAACTTATTATACATTGTATTGTTGATACATAATGACATATTAGCAAATAAACGCAGGTATATTTGAAAATCAACTTTAAAATGCTATTCAGCATGACAACCAATTCAACAACAATAGAACAGTTCTTTAGAACAAGCATTTAAAATTCTAATTACATAACTGAAAAAAAAATTGTAAATATACAAGTAAAATTATTCTATTTCATCTGCTATTTTGTATGCTAACCTATAGTTTTTACTGCTGTAACCCTCTGTAAAATACTTGTCCCTTGAAATGTAAATAAAATATTTACTCCAGTAGAAACTTTGAACAGTCTAGTTGAAATAAATTACATATATTGGTCTCACAGTTTGGTCTCTTAATACCGTCCTATTTAAGTCTAAAAACCATATTAAACCAAAATTTGTCTCTACTTACTTATTTAATGTCTTATACAACTATGTACAACTGTAAACTTAATGCCCAAGGCATTCACTGCCGGGCAACCAAATAGGTGCTATCTATTTATTCTGCTGGTAGTAAAGATTTATTGAGGTGACTAAACTTATTCCATTTCGATGACTTAAAACATCAAAATGTGGAGCATTGTCATGATTACAGTAAAAAATATCAAAGTAATGCACTAGTGGCTTACTAATACATGTTTTATACAACAGATCAATTAATTCTCATCATTTCACAGTCTACTTGCTTATGATATTTGCACATCTTATGCTTTCGTCTTATTACATTGAAATATTAAAGACTTTTCTTGGGTAATTTTAGTATCAAAATGAGTTTTCATTTTTTCTTGCAGCTTTGTAATTATATGTCCTTGTTAACTTGGTACAATTTTGGATTATATAACTTATTCTGTTTAGAAGACATGAACCCATAAAGAAGGTAGTCATACAATTTTAGTAATCCAGTAACAAGAATCCCCAAATTATTATTTTTTTGTAAATGTTCAACTGTTAAAATTTATTTCACAGCATTCAATAGCTGGGGAGTCATCAAGGTATCAGCCAAGTACAGCCAAACAACCTTATAAAATTCCTATTTATATTGATGTCTGTAATTTTCCTTAAAATTAATTAAACAGACAGCAGCTATAGATAATTTTTCCTTGTCTGTAAAGCAGGAAAACAGATAAAAATCCTTTGTTTCCTCTTCGTTGTTAACTTTATATTTGAGGATATAATAAAACTCATTTAATGTATAGCATATTCTGTATATATGTAGATAAATATGATTCATCAATTCAATATGTAGAAACAAGTGTTCAAACTATAGGTAACAAAAACTTTATTTATAAGCATTCAATGTAAAATAATATTCCGTGAACACATTAATAAAAATATTTCGCATTAGTTTTAATCTTCACAGCAATTAGAAAACACCAGTAATTATTACCGATTAATTATTAAGTATGTAATTAGTGGTTGTATTAATAGGCACTAATGACACAATTTTGCACTTAGATTACAACTAAACAAATTCTTGCAGATGACTCTGACATTCAGCTGTCCATCCCTGGGTACTATTGTAAGTATGACAAATGAATATTGGGTGGTGGTTATTTGATAAGACAAAAGGGGCTTTGATGTCAAAAATCATTCCAGTCTTGGTATTCCTGGTAAAATATTGTCATTAAGTTTACGCTAGATTCCCGTTCGTTTGATGGATAACGGCTTCGTTTGTGCCCCCCAGGTTTGCGCTAATTAAAAACACTTCAAATGAGTTGACTATTTAGATGTTTTTAGTCAAATAGCCTATTGTTTCCAAGATTACATTTCTATTAGTAGGAATAGTCGGAACTAGGGGCCTACCACCACCTCTTAAACCGGCCTCATACACTCTGGAAATCAGAATCTGAAAGTCTGTTCCTTATTTCAATGCAAGCCACTTTTAAGTTACAGGTGAGTAATACTAACCAATTTCTTATATATTTGCAATAAAGAACAGACTCTCAGATTCTGAATTCCAGAGTGTGGCCGGCCTCCTCTTAAAGTAAGATTATTGCAGTTGTGGAAGCGTGACAGTGCACTACACTGCGTAGAGCGACGTCTCTATCAAAACTGCAATATTACTTATTATTTTAAGAAGTGTTAATTTGATTGAGTTGAAATGATTAAAATATTGTTTTTAAGATTAAATTAATATATAGATCAAGTTTAATTATAATTTAATTCTAGAATAAGTCTGCTGGTTTTTTTAAGTCGTAATTTATAGAATTGCTGAAACAGGTGATGGTTTTGGTGGCGGTAATTCTGGGTTATTATTTTATAAGTGTTTCATAGTTCTGCAAGAAGATTAGTTCGATCATCGCGGCAGCATGTACCCGCTAGATTACGGTAACGTGTGCTATTGTGTATCTCGCGAGAACATTAATTTTCGAGCACATTATAATGTCGTAGTACAGTACACTGTAGACACGTGTCAAAACACAATGCGTGATTATTAGTTAAAAAAATAATTGTTGCTGTACTTTTTTCTATTGTACTTCTAGTGCAAAATGGTTAACATAATTCCATTCTGTCCCCTTGGTATATTATAACTTTAACGTTTATGCAGTAGGCGCTCGATAAGCACTATTTGGCCCAAATCACGTGAACCAATCCAGCCAGTAAATAAATATCTGAAGACGTAAAAACTGTAATATAAGGTAGTAATAGGCGTAGGTCGATAAACATTAAACATGCAAAATGCAACTCACACATATCCGATAGAGGTACCTTGTTACGTACTTCGTAATATACATATCTACTCATAAGTATTCAGTCAGTATAGGTATCTATATAATTGTATACCTAAGCACATAACATTGATATAGCACGTTATTCAAGTAAGAAATAGAGTCATACATCCTTCGTGCTAAACAAAACACCTGTTTACCATTCAAACGCGTATACACTCAAATGTTTTAAATACATTCCAAAAAGTTTTTGTCCTAACGTCCCTGCTTTATTTAACTATGTACACAGTGTGTATGTGTGTGTCTGTGTCTTTTATCTTCGAGTTTGAACGGAAGTGCAGGCCCGAGCCCCAGTGCGCGAAGTGGGCCAAACCACGCTCCCACCTTCGTCTACTGTTACCTTTGATACCTTTGCCTTTCTAACGTACCTTAGTTATTTATAAGATAACATCAATGATTGCTTGTCGATTCTTTTTAGAAATCCAACTCGAAAAAAGGTTATAAGTCTAGCTGTTACCTATTTTAAGTGGCACACAATTCCCACTGTTTATACATTTACTTACATTTTACCTACTATTTTGTTTCTAAATATAATAGCTTCGATATTTATTCAAACTCATTAATTGTACACTTGGCAGACTATTTATCTTCCTAGTGTTTGGCAGTATTGTAGTTGTAGTTTTCTACATCAATGTAATTTGTACTTCTCTAGTTCCCTACTTACACATAAATATGTCGTAAAACATAATAACCTATCATAGAAGTTATAATAAACCCATTGACCGCTTTACTTATAAGGTAAACGGCAAAGAAATTTACTCAAGAGCAAGTAATTTCTAACACTAACAGGTGCTTCATTTTCGAACTGCAAGTAGATATAAAATATATGGTATAAAACATAATAACTATTTACATATAAATTACCTTGTAGGCCGTCCACGATGTTTACTCGAGCCGGTATCTACACTGCATTTAAAAAATGTGGCACGCCCGCCAAACGGGTTATTGACCCACGAGACCTTTGTGACAAAACTTGTGGGAGATGTGCCACCGGTCGCAGTTATGGTGGAACGTATTTTTTTAATTCCAAGTCTTCATACAGTTCGTACATTCAACCTCCTTTTATAATAGGTTTTATAAAACTTTATATTTCAGACATGATACGACTAAACGTTTTATATTCGTTTCGAACTGGCTCGCAAACGTTTTGAATTTCGATTAAGATACAAATCAGTGTTTAAAGACTGTTCTTATTTTCGATTCGACAGTTTAAAATCTGGATTAAAAATCTACGTATTGTTGCTATGCTTTGTAAGTAGTACGCTGACTCAAGAGTGTATTATAATACGTCGAAAGAGTATTAATAAAACATCGCTTAAGCAAATTTACCACAAGCTTCCTCTGTGCGATCCCTGACAAACAGGTCTCAGATTCCCATCCCTGAGAAATTTAACCTTTCACGGTCATATTACGTTTGGGTTCACAACAGACATTGACTTCAACAAGTTTTATAAAATTTTGTTTGCTGAATTTTAATACATGGTAATTTTGTATTTTAGCATACAATCTCCTTATTAAATAATCATACTTCGTATGCGAAAGTAGATTTGTTTTATGACAGTTATCTTATGGTCTCAAAAAAAAATAATATGTATAGTAGCATAGATAGTTTTCTATGTTATATTCCGTGCCTTTTGCTAGTAATTAGTAAACATAGCATTAAAATATGCATCGTGTTTATTTAGTTTAAAAGGTTAACAAGCCTTCTGTATAATAACAACGCTATTAGATTGCTTTACACAGGTGACAGGCTATATTTCACTCTCACGCTAATAACGGTATCATCCTAAATAGAAACAAATATCATTACTTACTAATTTGATAGCAATAGCTTACCAAAAATCCATAGAAAGGAGTTAGTGACCATGACTTACTGAACTCCTAATGAAGTATTTAGTGTATCTGAGTTAATTAATAATGTAAAAACATTTACACTTCAAGGTTAAATTTTAATTAGGTACCTACTAGTCATAACGGTTCAACAATTGTTCCATTTCCCACACACTACATTTCAACTGACGAAAGTATTCGCATACAACAAAACATTTTTGAAGCGTAGTTTCTCTTAAAAAAAACAGCACAAAACCCGCGAAATCTGGTCCAATCCGAGATCTAAAATAACTCTAAAGAATGTATAGTAACAATAGTGTTGGATTGTGATCTGCTCGTATCCGTCAATGGTCAGCATGACAACACCGTTTTTTGACAGCCAGACATCGACCTCGGGCTTTGAACGCAAGCACGCTGCGCAAAGGTCCTGAGAAAGAATCTTTTTTTGTTCAAATGTTTTTGTTTAGTAATTAGTCTTCGTATCTTCGTTGTCCATGACATTAATGCTAAATGAAGTGTCAAGTCTGGCTTTGTAACTGTTATTTTTGTAACAAGCTATTATGTATTCCTTTTTACAAGTATAACGTGACTTGTGTTTATTATATCGATCAAGAATGACTCTATCTCGTATAGTTTAGGCATTCACTTTGACTCCTTTTTCAAATTGACAAAAGTTCGTCTATTCCACATAGTTTAGAAACTGTAGATCCAAAATAATGATGTAACTTATTTTAGCAATTTAGTAAAGTTTAAAAGCCTCCTTTGTGCTGTCGTGACGTTCTGAAATTGATATTTTGTTCCACTTTTCGTGTTCGGCCGTGCAATATTGACGGAACATTATCTTTAAACGATTTCGTTTATAGCTATTAATACTTTTAGTTTCATTGGTCTTTTTATAACGTTTCTAGGCACATAGAAATGCTCCTTAATCTAGGCTATCGGTTTACCAGGACTGGGCTGGATCGTAAAATTTATCGTTGCAGTTTATGACTTATTGTTCTGAAAAGTTCTTTAACGTTCACAGTTACATTCTGCCCCGCCGCTGTAAATTACAATTGCAGTCACGAATGCCTTAAACACTACTGTGTAGATTCGTTGTCTTTCGGCAAACGAGGACTCAGACTTGAACAGTATTTATACTATAGGTACTAGAAAACTATAGTATGTTATGTATATAGAGCTATAGTTCTTACTTTTGTATTCGAATTATGTCACGCAAGACGTCTAAAACTTTCACAATATCGTATCTTAGCAAAAATTACAGTAGTTTTTACTGTAATTCGTTCCAAACCTTACTTTTTACCGAGAACCGTTCTTTATTGATTGGCTTCTGAGTGTATAAATATTAAATTGAAGCCTTCACAGAACATCGCACCGCTTCGATGCGCCATTTGAATTTCTTCGACCCCCATAAACGACTCATGTCCAATCTATAATGGCCGATATGTCTCGTGTAGGCTTGCTTTGAATTTCGCAATACAGTTGCTTTCAGTGCAAAATTTGGCAATTTTACTGCAAAAATACCTAACATGTCAATGAAACTTCTGAAATTATAGATTTCGAAATGGCGTTTAAAAATCTCATTTTACGGTGTTTAGTCACGAATTCCAGTGTCACTTAAACGTAAAATCACCGACGGCGACTAATATCAAAAAGTTTTATCTGAATCTGAATAAATAATATGCTAACGTTATAAAATCTGTAAGTAATTTATTAAAAGAAACACAAACTCTTTGCGCGAAATACAGTCCAGCCCTCTGATCACGGGTGGAGTCGACCAAGCGCTTAGCGAGTTCCTTATACAGAGCTCGTGCACCCGGACCCCATGGCCCTAGCGTTTCAACCCCAAAGGGCTCAAAAATATAATTGCCCGTAAGGTTATTATATTTTCGTCGCTTGCAGAGACCAAACAACCGGTAGCCAGTGTACAGTATATTATCTATTATTTTCCATACATCACACGATAGCATAATCTCAATGACTCGAGTCGAGAATCATTAATTTTTTATAGTAATTTTCTAAATTGTATTGTTGACCTGCACATTGTGTAGGTGAATGTCAGATACCGCGTAATCAATTGACATGTGACTTATGACTCACGACGTCATTAAATCCATTAATGAAGGGCATAATTACGTAACGTACTGATTTCATAATTTCTTCCTACCACGCTTAATTACTAATTACTATTAGTATAAATTAAGGCAATTAAACCGCAATCTCTAAATTATTAGTTGACTTATTAATATTGTTCTGTTAGTTCCTTTTTTAATATTTACGTGTCGTTACGTTGAAATATGAAAACGTACTCTTTTAAGATTGCATCGTAACACTTTTGGTTGGTTATTATTGAAATCTCTAATACTTATTGGTAATTTGTAAAATTCTTGTATATTTCATTCTGTCTTTGGCTTAGAGATTGCAATAATTTAAATATTGTATAATACAACGACTTACATGACTAGCAGCAATTATCGAGATTTCTAGAAACGGCTAATGACCTTTAATGCAAATTTCTAATACTCAAATTGCCTTAGAAATTGATCAATTATTATTAACAACACAATGATGAGTCATAAATGCAAATTAAGAAATTTCCATAATAACGATACATACTTAGTATAGAACAAAGCTTCCCTAGTCTGTCCGTCCCTATTTATGCTTAGATCTTTAAAAGTACATAATGGATTTTGATGCGAGTTTTATAAGATACAACGTTTCAAGAGGAATGGTTATATTTATAATACATCAGTATTTCAACCATGTGAAGCTGGGGCGCCTCACTAGTTATGCATAAAATATATATTCTCGCCACATCTTTATCTTGAGTAAGGAAATAGGAGGAAGACCTAGTCGTTAGACAATTAGCAAGGTCCAATTCGCAACGCAGTATGAATTGAATTAGTATGTAGGAAATCGTGACGAGGCCCTCTGTCTACTCTTAGCGTGTCGCTCACCTTCAGTTTTACAGACCTTCAATATGTTCTGCCGAAAGGCTGATTGTCACTAGTACCAATTTTACATGCCTTCAAATGGCCCTGAAGCAAATTCTTAGATGCGTCCAACACGGTTCGAACACTCATCGTATTACAAACGTTCGACACATCGAATCGACTACACCATGTGATCTTACAAGGCCTCATACACAAATATCTCATTCATTCTTCTACCTATTAACTAATTGTGGTGTAAAGGTATTTCAATAGCCAACTTGTCCAGCAGCTTGTTGAGTTAGCGAACATGTTTGCTTTATTAAGGTATTGTTATGACAAAATCTGTTTAAGTTATGTATGTGTAGGTGGTTTTAAGGTCGTGAATGATGTTTGTTTGCTGCCAGATAAATACTTTACGTTACCTACATCTTACATCACATGTTGCTATGTCTATTGACGATATATTTTCGATTATTTCCTTGACCTCCTTCATGAGTAATGTGTGTTCTGTCTCTTATGCGTAGGATCCACAATTAAACGCGTCGTCGCGACTGAAAAAAAACTTAATTTGACGTCCGTTTCACATTTTGTAATATTGATGTTTGAAGTATTTGCATACTTCGTATATTATCCGCTGTGTAGGTGTTTAAAATTGATGTGTAAAGGAAATTAGAAGTTTCACAAAAGATAGGAAAATGTTTATCAACATAATTTTACTACTTTCCTTGCAACAATGTTCGATAGGCCACTTTCCTACGTTTATCAGGTCTCGTCGAACATGTCATTATATCTCCGGCTACATATAATTTTCCGTTACATAATTGAGTGGCCTTGGGTAACAGATCATTTGCAGATTGCAATAGTATTAGTTTGACTTGTTAAATGGGTTATGGAGCATGTTAATTAACAACTCACGATGACATATCTGATAATTTTTAAGTAACTAATATTGTATGAAAGGTTACACGAAATTTACACTGCATGTTGTTATAAGACAGAATTCAATAGCATGTTTTTTCTTTATTTGCAGTAGAGAACCCGAACTTCGACCAAGGCTATTTTGGACCATGGCGCGTCTGCAAAAAACTACTCTACAACAGGGAGAAATGCGGCACGGATGTATCCAAGTTCCATCCGTCAAGTGAGTAGCTTATTAACATATATTTACGGATAGATGCACACTCGTTGTTTGATAGCGGAAGATGACAAGATAGAAACCTCAATAATGTTCTATTATTAGTTCTACACCAGTTTATAACGGCAACTGTGTTTGGACTGTCTTAAATTACAAACTCGGATTCCGAATACACTGTGTTACTACGTGATACATACGTATATACAATTTCATTCAACTCCGTCCGACTGTAACAGTTGATTGTGTAACCAACATGAATACAAACTTTTTCTATTTATTGTTTTGAATAGGGTTATTCAATATTCAGGTCGCCCTTGAGTCGTCCATTAGACTCGTGAATCTTATCCTGGTATTTCGAAACTTTGTTTTACATATAGATGTAATTGCGTTATAGAAAAATGATATAATAAGCTGTCTATAAATATGTATATACGATACCGCTTTTTGTATCGTGTATCATGTTCCCGAGACATTAATTTTCTACCGTTCTGTTGTGGCTTGGCTGACCTATTTTCGCTCGCAACGCCCTTAAATTTCATTCTTTGTCGCTTAATGCATATTTACTAATGGAATTTTATTATAACTAGTTTTAATTCGTTAATGTAAAGTGGAAATATATGGGTCAGGTTATTGATCACTGCATACGCGTGTACAAGAAGCAGAAAGTAGGGTATGTGTAGCAATCATAGAATGATGTTCGATAATTAAGTTTTTTAAGGACTATGCTATTATAAAAATAAAGTATTGCGTTTTACCACCTGGTGCGTTAAAACGCGTTGGTTTTATAATGCTTCAAACTCATTAAACGTAACTTAATATTGTGCGTATAGGGGAAAGTCGTTCGAAAGGAAACAGGCGTCGTGTCGAAAAAGGGAAGTCAGGGAAAGGGCTGTTTACCATAATGCTTTTGCCTCTATTGATTTTCGAAAAACACAAAAACAGGGACACGCAATACGGTGTATTGTAAAAGTTTCTGAAGTCACTTCATCAACCTATAACGTTTACAATTTTTTTATTTAAATGGGAAGACGTGCTTAAACTATGTGATGTGTCAACGAATTGTCTACCTATAACGTTATTTATCTTTCAAACCAACAAAGGTTTTAGTTGATATGTTGATCCGAAGTCAACACGGACGAATAAAGACGTGAAAGTTCCGATAAAGTAGCTCTAATGGCAATTACTTTGGAAATATCGCTGACCGGGAAGATATTATGTCTATCGTAAACTTTCCGGATCACTTAAGAAATTAGATCGATTACCGCATTCTCTAAACAAATTGTTTTGTCGCACCTTTATTCACATAGAGGAATCAATTACATAATAGTATAATAAAAAACACGATGTCATAGATGTAAAATGGACTCGTAACGCCGCCAAAAATACCAATAATATTTCTGACAATAATAATGCACATTCTTTGTTTCTAATTGCTAACAGAACAGTAAGTAAATGTACTTCTGTCTAAAATATGTTAATCAAATAAACCGGTTTAGTGAGATATTGCTTTAAACTAATAGTGTATCTCTTTTATAATAATAAATACATAAATAAAAAAAAAACATGGCCCGCTTAATTAATATTCGCTCACCGGTTGCGTAGATGTTTTTTAAATAAAATTAATTGATTGTTGTTTTTATTGATGCTCAAATACTCCAATTGTTTGCCCATTTAATTACCTTAAACGGCTTAGACTATAAAGGTTCGCACACCCTAAATATTACAATAAAAATAGATGAAGTTAGCAATTCCTCAGTTATTGCGTAATTCAATTAATGTTTACTGTATAACATCGCATATAAACAGACAGACTAATGACTTTGGAATATTATTCATAACAGACAGACACGTTATTACCTTTTAATGTTTTTGACATTTAGGTGTGCTGACATTTCACATGTCACATAGTAATATAATTTCGTTGTTACTGTTAAGGCAAAGTTTCATTAACACCTACTGCGCTAACAAATAACGTCGGTCCTAAACTAACAAAAGATTGCGGGCGTGAGATTTTCGGCTAGGGAAAGATTAGGTAGCGGATATTCACAGGAATGTTCAGTGAAAAGAACGGAGGTTATAGGCAGAAACGAATTTATTTATTTTTTACATAAATTTATTTTTTTATAATATGTCGGTTACTACACAGGATTTGTATTAAGAAGTTCGCTTTTCGTCGTACATGCACTTCGTCTAGATGATACAATACACGTCTTACCTACGGCATAATATTTTGAAATGAAGATACTATGCAGTATTCTCCATAAAACAGTTCCTGTTAAAATCACATTATTTTATTTACACCAGTTTCACGCAAAATTACTTACGTTGAGTAGTTTTTCTACGGTAATTCAATGATTGAATGAAATAGTTATTGCTTAGATCGTTCGATTGAGTGATATTTATTGAGTGACGATTTCATATAATTTTTGAGGAATTCTAAGTAGCAAACCTTTCCCTTTATATGACGCCAGTTCGCTGGGTCGACCCGTCTGCTTTCTCAGTTCATTGAACACGACCGATAGATAAATACGTTAAGTAATTAACTACTACTTAAGATTATACCTCTACCTGTTGCTTAGCATGTAATCTGTTAAGTATGGAAGTTTACCAGGGTCATTTTTGGATATAATAATAATATATTAGTTTCATTTATTAAGTAGAAATTATTTTTGGTCTAGTGTTTAGTGTTCTGACTGCTATACCAGAGGTCGTGGCTTCGATCCCCACCCAGGACAAACGTATGTGTGATGAGCATGAGCATTTGTTCTTTCTTGGTATAATTTATCTTTTATTCGTACGTATTTAGAAATGTATTAGTATATTTATCAGTTATCAAGTGCTCATAATACAAAGTCTGCTTAGTTTGAGACTAGATGGCGGTGTGTGAAAGTCGTGTAATATTCATTTATTTATATTAAATTTTCCATTTTTGGTTTAGAACTGCGTATTTTTTTTTCTTTTTAAGCTTACCTTAAACAATATCTCAAAATAATAAAGCCTAAAATTATAACTAATTCAATATATTTAAATCATACGCTTTAAATTTGCATACAAATTTCCAAAAAAATACAAATTTGAATAGAATATTCTCCCCACCAGTTCTAAGGGTTTAGTTAAGCAAATAGCATTTAAAAAGGTTATATTCGAACTACTTCCTGAATTACGATAAATGAGTTTAATTGACCCAGACACTTTCATTAAGAATTGATTTATAGAGTATTGTGAAGTTCGTGAGACTTGAAAGTATCCAAGTGTGTGACTTCCATTGCGTATGTCACACGTGCCACATAAACGGTCATAATTAACACTATTCGTATTACCCGGGGGAAAATGTACTCTAACTTATTGTCTTACTTTCACTGACCTAGAGATATACATTATAATATAACTTTAGCCGTAGTTGATAAAAAACAATTATTTAATTTCATTTTCAGTAAACCATTTACTTTCAGTTTCCATATTTAACTCTCCCATCAAAAATGTTAAAGGTAAGCTAGATCTATACTGAGCACGGCGGCACGGCATCCCTTTGTTCTGTGTCTAGGTGAAATTTTAACTATAAGTCTAGTAGTCATAACGCAAACTACTTTAGTATGCTCAATTTAAGAATAGATGGCGTGGTGTGAATGTTGAGGCATATTTATTTATACTTGTACCTATTACGAGGTATCTTGTCAAAAGGTAATAACTTTACTCCTAAACGAGTTAAAATCTTGGAGCATAGTATTGCATACTTTTGTACTTATACTTAATTATAAGTTATCGCATTCGTAATAAGTGAACAACCTACTTCCCTAGTTCGCCTCACATTTCATGATAAGCGGCTTATTGCTTTCCTGTATTAGTTTTCTTACATCTTAAGGAAACTGATTCAATTGCTCGCAATGTAGCAAAACTTTTGAAACCCCGTCACGACTTATTACGGCATTTGAAGTGATTGATTTGAAATTTTACTAGGAAAAAAATACATTTAAGGCCATTATGCTAAAATTACATGCAACGAACAAAATGATTTTTTGAAACCGTTATTGTTAGATGAACTTGCTGGTAAATATCTCTTTAATATATGAAATTCTGTTAAAAATAAGATAAATACGGTTCCTGTTTATCCCAGAGCTCAGTTTGTTCAAAGGATTCTACATACTGATAGCCCGATGCCTATACTTAAAATCAATAAATCTTTGCTTCATCAATCATCACTAGTTGTCTTATGGGTACACTAACCTCGGGTGACATGTCGGCCAAAAAAAAAATCTATTTTCAAGACGGATCTAGCATCTTTCTCCTGTCCTTATCCTAAATTAAGTACTTCGTGTCGACGAAAGATGTTTTTTATCCATAAGTTTCTATCAGCTGCTATCTCCTTCACCATCTCATTCACTTCTTTCTTGACCTTATCGTCCTTCACACAATCCCTCAATCTTTTAAGTGTTGTACACAAATTAATGTGTGCAATTTATTCTTCACAGCCTGTGCTCATGTCCACGTAATGCTAAAACAATGTCATTGTGCAGTAGTTGTGCGCTTGTGTAATGCTTTCATTGTTTCCGATGCATCCTTCATTTAATGTTCGAGGTAAATGCCGTCGATAAATTGGTCGTTTGTCAATGCAGTTTTTACCTTGACCGTATCTGGATAAAGGATATATTAGAATACCTTGGACCGCTGATTTTGATTGATTATGTCCTGTGCCTGCTTGAGAAGTCAATCATCAGTCTGGTACTACGGCTAAGTGTATCCTGTACACTCCAAAACCTAGTTCGCCTTTACTCTATTTAGTAAAATCCTATTAGAATTAATTAACTTGTATTTTAGCTATAAAGCTGGCCAATAATATAGTAAGAATATTTAGCATCCAAAAGACCATTCAAATTGTGAATGCCAATTTTGCAACAGAACAGTTTTTTTTTGGTTACGAAGGTTCATTTTTCATTTTAAGGTTAAGAGTTAATAACTGATGATAGAAATTCTAATTAATTCTATACGTAATCTTTGTGCCATTTAACTTAAATAGAGGTCTTAATTGACGGTTCTTGAATACTAATTCTATTGTGAGGGCTATAGACACAGGTGCTCAATGCGCCGCGTTAGGATGCACCACGGACAATGATAGCCATATTTGTCAATTGAGATCTTGGTCGCTACAGGGTCTATGTAGGTAACCATTGTGGTTACTGGCAACCTTGTGTCATATTGTTCGTAGTTATACTTATATCCATAGGATATTTTAAAGTTAGTAATAATCATATTTTATCATAATTTATTGCATGTTTTATTGTTCTTGGTCTTGTGATCATGGTCTCTTACATAAAGACTACGTAAGCGACGATTCAGTGCTTGTTTACTTATAAATACAGTACCCAAAATTCAAATCCAATCACAATTTTCTTTGCACACTGTGTATTTCTTTACATTAAACTTGATTGCGAGTCATATAAGGAAGGTGTTTGTATTAAACATAGCTGCAACACAAGACCAACGGTGACTCATTGTACTAAACACGGTTGTACGTATTCACTTACAGTATCTTTTACAGTATATAACAAGAATTTAGATGTTCTCACAGAATTTCTGTTTACAATTCTGGGACTTCTTTTTGTTATTGATGACGAAAATAGTTCCCCATTTCGTACCTACAATGAAAGGAGATAACTAAAAGAGGTATAACTACCGTTATAATTTGAATTTGTAACTAAGTTTCGTGAATGGGATTCGGAAGGGAAGTTATCTGGTAAGGTATAAAACGAAATTCTACCTTCCTCTTCTTCCTCTACGGCGAAGCAAGTCTAGGCGCTAAGGAAATCCCAGGTTACGGGTAGAATATCGAACGAAATAAAAAGAACACGTCGCTTCAATGAAAATACAAGCTTCGCCTACAATTTAACATCACTAAGGATTAGAGGTACTCCGACACGTCTATGTACATCAACCATACGTTAAGAAGAAACTAAGGAGTCAGATATTCAGAAAACAAGTTGTGTGAAGTCAAGTAATTGTCATGTATTTATGCATAGTTACAATCGTTCGCGTGACGATGAAGCAATCAATGATTTAAAACCTAATGGAAGGTTTACAACCAGTATTGCTGATTATAAAATACTTGTTTAAAATCAACGGTTCTTATAACAAGACTTAATTGCAATAGTTATGATCACCCACGCAGCTGACTCTTCTAATGAGCCACAGCAAATATAACCATTGTTTTAATAAATTAGAATTCATAGTTGTTTGAGAGATAATGAAAAAAATATGCGATTCTGCAGTGGGCGGAATAAACCGTCATCATTATGTGATACGATGAAGAGTCTTGTTGTATGACATTTGCATATTTTAAAATAAATTTTCTAACGCCATTTCGTGGGATATTTGCAAGGGAATAATGAACATCACATGCTAGCATTTGGTGTCACGCAATCTCTTTTGTTTTGGAATCCGTTTTATTTTTCTTGCATTTGATTTTGTGGACAAATCTTTTATTTTTTTCACCCTTATTATTATAGACAGACATTCGTGGAAGGACTTGGGGGAGGCCTTTGCCCAGCAGTGGGACACTATAGGCTAGGAAAAAAAAAAAAAAAAAAATATTATGAACATTTTAAAGATTTTTGCATCCTTTATACAAATCCGCTACGTGTGAAAGAGTATCCGGATAAAAGGCATTCAGTCGTTGGGACTTGTGATTATTAAGTTTAGACATCATAATTTTGATTGTTTTAGTCCTCATTAAAAAGGGCAATGACATGTGCCTCAAAATATGAGCCAAAAAGGATCTCAAACACGTAGCAGTCACCATCAGTTTATTTCTTTTTTTACCGTCATTTATATCGTGCAGAGTACAAACTCGCCCGGATCTAGCTAGTTACATACAAAATAATTATATTACGTACTACTGTACAATTGTACGCAGCATTATAGTATCAATTGTAATAATATGTTTGATTATACCTATATTGTAACCTTGCAGTGTCGTGAGTTGCGTCTATTACAACCTTTATTGAAGTATTCTATTATTTTCCGCTATTAATATTTCGTGGATTTTCAAAATGGACATTACTATTATTTATGTAAATCTATCACTTCGCGAATGCGGCGGTTACCCGTTAGATTGGTCTGGCACGACTGACTGACTGGAAACGTAAAACCAGTTTGGATTTCATTCCTAGGTCAAGTAATCAAGGGTTTCTGATATTAATAGCTCGATGTCTGAGATTATTTCAATTCTTGGTACTTTATTAATAAAATAAATTAGTTGTTTCAGACAAGAATTTTGCGGGTTATTTAGGATAAATTGTATTACTCTTAATAAACATCAATAAAAATTAAACAGTACCTCTTAATTTATAATGTAAATTGTATACGAATAAATTCTCTAATTCAAAACGTGCATTGCTGACGACATATCGCTTTTGAGCGAGCGTGACTCACAACTTTATAAAACGTGCAAAAATGTCGCCTGTCTCTTTGACGATGCTTTTCAAAGTAACATTAAAACGAGAGATTATCGATTTGTCGCGTCTGTTTTTGCAAAACACCTGAATCGAGCTAATCTCAATGGGTGACTCGGTTTCTTGAACAATGTTCCGCATATTAGATGCACTTGCTTGCTCAAATACCGCCGTCATTTGCCAGGTCTGAAACAATTTCACTTTCCAAATTTGACAATTGTTGTGAATTTTCTATTGAAGCATTGTTGTAAAATTAAGAGTTCGTGATGTTTGTATTTTGGAACTTGTGTTTCTGAAAATAAGGTTTATTGTTTAATCCTATCAGTCACTTACATAGCAGTTGTTTTTATTATTTTACTACTATATGAATTTATGAAAAATAGACTGGTCAATACTTAAATAAAAAATGTTTCATTGCCATTCAAAAAACTAACATTATTAATTGATGCACTGCATTAGGTACTGATAATATTTTATATTTAAAGTAATGTTGCCTAAAGGTCTTACTAGGTATATCAATGTAATACAATGTAAATATGTCAGAAAGTCAGCGATGGAGGATAAATGCAAATACATATATGTATTTGCATTTATCCTGCATCGCTGACTTTATCTAGATCCCAAACACTGACTGGCGTTTAGTACAAAATTGATAATAACCGGTTCAAAAGCCGATGCTCTCCAAAAACATGCGTATGACGTCAGCTTAACAGCAGCTTGGCTGGAATGCGATCATTGCCACACCTGTATAACAATATGAACTAAACTCCCTTCAAATTTCAGTGTACAAATACGCAGAAGTAGCTTAACAACAAGTTTGTGCATTTGAAAATTTTAGTTAGAGAGTGTCAGAGAACGTTTGCCCTAATACTTCTACGTTTCGTGGATACATTGGAAGTAGTGAGACTCAATGATTCCATAATCTCACAAAAAAAATGATATCTTGACTTGCAGTAAACAAGAAAGTGTTAATGTCATGACAAAAAATGTAATTTGCAAATTTTGTACTTGATTATTCCATAAAGTATAATAAATAACCTTTATAGGGGTTTTTTTTTAATAACTTTTGTGAGAATGATTCATATTTAAGAGATATATAACGGTTTACTCACGCGTATTTATCGGGCTAGCCCGACTAGTTTCGGACCCAACCGGAGTCCTTAATCATGGGCTGACGTGGCGGCGGGGTCGCGAGTCGAACCTTAGGGGCAATTATATTTTTGAGCGATGGGTTTGGTGCACGAGTTCTCGGACAACTTCACCCTGATCAAACGGCTGGCCTATTTTTTGCATAAAGTATTGGCATTGCTATCCAACGTGGTAATATAGCCAGCCTCCAGAGCATGTTTCCCACCTTTGACAGAGATAACAACATCTTTTTTGAGGCTTTGCAAATACCATGTTATTTTACAGATAAATAAGTTTAGTTTTAAGTGTAGATTTTTTATTTTTTGTATAGTTTTTATCATACAATGTAATATTTAAAGACATATTAAACATTCCATTATTACAAGTCTGTTTATGCTAAGGGTAGTAGCATTATACCGTGATAGCTTATTGAGCTTGGTGATTATGGCAATTACCCCAGTGATCATTTACTGTGGCTGTCCATTGAGGCCACGGCGTGAGAGCAACATCTATCTCGAATCGAGGGACTACTTCGAAAATGATTTATGACTTAATCTGATGTATTAAGTCCAGATTCGTATAACTGTTATACGAATCACAATGTTTCGAAATTACGTAGGTACTGAAAAGTCTGTTAAATTTTGTTATAAGTCTTATAGACAAGTTTGTTAATATTTTACTTTTATAGAAATAGTACTCATTTTTTGTTAATACCACTATAGATATTATCACGATAATAGTTCGATATCGATGGAGGCGTAATTCTAACATAATATATTATAACATATGGATGGTCTAGCGCTAACCCAATCAAAGAAAATATAATAGTACAGAGCGCTTTTCAGTAGACCCCATTTATTCTACTAACCTAGATATATTGTAAACATCAAAGATAATGCCATATTGTCCGGCTATTCAATTTAATGCCGTCGTCGGTTATCTAGTAAATCTATAATAAAACGACGTCCCTAATAACATAATTCCGTCATCTTGCAGTTTGAAGACAATTCTCGTGTCGCTGTATTTTCAATGTCACGCTATTGTCTCCTGACAAACGTTTTTATATACCTAAGCCTTATGTAACGCTTAGGTGCTTAGTATTTAAGTACACCGTATAATATTCTTAGGTAACTACAATCATAAATAGAAGATAAACAAATTTTGTTGTGTGACAAATGTTAAAACGTTTCATCAAAGCTGTTTCAGCTGTCCAAGCGTGAAAGAGTGACAAACATCCTTCCATCTATTCGTCCATACTCTACTAACAAACTTTTGCGTTTATAATATTAGTAGGAGTATACTATTTACTTGTATTCTTCTGTGCCATTAGGTCCTGAACGGATAAACACATGAAGTCTATAAACGACTTTTAAAAGGGCTTTAACTCCGGTGATCAGGTCGGTTAGTTATTAGTTTTAAAGAAACGATTTGCTCCACGCAAACTCGTTAAGTGATTGGTTGCCGAAAGTCCCTTTGTTCCACCTGACATTTCTAACTTATAGACAGTATACATAATATAAGTTCTGTTAGAGTATTCGTATATTGATTAAGGGCTTTGGTGTAACAACATTGCAGAAATAGTTTTCATCTTCTTCTTATACACCGTGACTTTTAGGTCGTTTTAAAAAAGCAGCCCAGTTCATGTATCCAATGACTAGTAAACGTTTATAATAAAAAAATATGTTTTTTTTAAGATTTGAATGAATAAAAATATTATTCATTATTATGACACAAGGCAGTTTTACGAACACTCTGTAGTGAGCGCTGTCCGAACCTTGTGCCAAAGGCTCAATTCACACCAAAAGCGCGGCGAAGCGCAGCGAAGGGAAGCGCGGTTTGAGTGTCATTTGAATTTTTACTTTATTCCCATCACTATAATGTATATTTTCGCATGAGAAAGTCGAACGAGACTCCGTTCATGGAATTCGCGGGAAGTCCCGCGGCGCCGCGGGCATCCGCGCGACTCGTTCGACTTTCTCATGCGAAAATATACATTATAGTGATGGGAATAAAGTAAAAATTCAAATGACACTCAAACCGCGCTTCGCTTCGCTGCGCTTCGCCGCGCTTTTGGTGTGAATTGAGCCAAAGGGGCCGCGCGGGCGGCGCGGCGGCGTCTTATCACAGGTCATTCACCTTAGCGTAAAACAGCTGTCTTACTATTGCAATCATAATGTTCGCAGTAAGTATGTAGCATGTATCTTCAACAGTTTGATACGTAAACATTTTTAACAGGATGTTTCATATTTCCAATGTATTATTTATTTTTTTCATGCATATTATTTTAATTAATGATAAAAAAATTATATTCGCGCCTAGAGGTATTTTATGACGGATACATTGTGTGGACGACTTTTTTAAAACGACCTAAAAATCACGGTGTATATAAAAATCAATTGCTGTTTGTGTTAGTCTCGCTAAAACTCGAGAACGGCTGAACGGATTTATCTTATCTTGGTCTTGAAATGTTCGTGGAGGTCTAGGGAAGGTTTAAAAGGTGAGAATTTTTTTTTTTTATTTATCGTTGGGGCAGTACGAAGTCTGCCGAGTCAGCTAGTTAAAATTAAAAATACACGCCCATTTTTTTAAGGGCCCCTTATTCGAAATTTACGTTTCTAGATCGAGTTTTTTTCAGAGAAATCACCATATTTAAATTCTTAAAAAAATATATAGTACAGATACATGCTTTATCTAGTGACTTTTTTGGATAGAAACGAATTATTTAACATTTTGCTCGATAAAAAAAAATTCAGAAGTAAGGTCGATTTTAGAAGTATTTTTAGTTTTATAAGACTTGGACTGAACGTAATTTTATATAAATTTAACATTTCATTTACTAATCGGATTTGCCAGGGATATTATTGGATACAATTTTAATATGGGGCTTATTTTTTTTTAAATAAAATAAATACGTGTAAAAGTGCTCGCGCGCACCGCGCGCTCGGTGCCAGTGTCCGGCCGGACGCCATCGAGGTAGGACCTATGCAACTTTTGCTCGCGACCACAAATTTACGTAAGTGATTGAAATGGTAAATAAAAAAAACAAAATTAAGAAAAGAAGGGTGTCTGAAGTGAAGATAATCCGAAAGTGTATTGCGTAAGTACTTATTCTATAAATACGTCACAATATGATTACTTCTATACACAGAGCAACGAGAAGTCAGTATGTCACTGTCAGTGTAGTCAATTTAAAATCTATAATGGGAATATTCACCTTTATAAGGTGCAGATTTCCATCCTGGTCAAATTCAAGGAGATGTACTTACTAATATTGTGTTTTGATTTTATTATTACATTATTTTATTACGTATAAGATTTGAAAGAAATTGAACATGGCTATCGATCACAACTCACCACAATTTGAGATAGATGTTTATTATTTAGTTTGTTTGAAAAAAAAAAGTCTTTCAGTTTACGTAATATCAAAACGTATCATGATTCAAATGATTCATGGTTACTAGTCCTAACCGTGTTAAATTAATGTCGGGGTGGTAGCGCCACGCTGTATAGTACTCACCAAATCTTCTACAACCATTCTTTAAATTCTATAGAATGATCATCGCTTTCCTTAGTCACACATTCATAACATATTAGTGTTGACAATCAATAGTTTAGTGGATAGCACATCAAGCTAAGTATATTATTATGTTTTTGTTGCAAACTACTACTTATTACTAGCACAATATATATATGAACTACTGATTTATTTATTTATACTGTGGCGTGCCCGCCCGCCGCCATAGGTCACCGGAGTTCAAATCGCGACGGCTCCTGGGCAACGCGGGCGCAAGCCGTTTCGGTGCGTTAAATGCCTAAACTTTCGGAATAAGGGGCCCTTAATGTACTATCTACATTGATGGGCCTGTTGATTTAGTGTGTAGTGACCCTGACTGCTATAACGGAGTCGTGGGCTCGATTCCCACCCAGGACAAATGTTTGTGTGATGAGCACGATCATTAATTTGTTCTGCGTCTGGGTGTAATTTATCTATAGTATGTATATATTTAGAAATATATAAGTATGTTTATCGGTTGTCTAGTACTCACAACACAAGCCAATAAGTATGCTTAACTTGAGACTAGATGTGAATGTTGAGGAATATTTATTTATTATATTTTAGGTTCTCTTAAATAATGTTATACATATAAAAATAGTTGTGACGATACATTTACGAAAAATAACTTGGTTCACAGTGATATGGTTACACTGAAATGACTCTGTTGGTGTAGAAGCTATCAATATTCTGTGTTCATGCGTAATAATATAAAGAAGATACGTCCTATAAAATAATAGTGGGTGCGCAATCGCATATTGTAGCAAAGAGGAACTATAAACAATGTGTAGCGTATTGTTTTTGGACTGCACGGCCGCCAGTTGCAATTGTTGATACTAAATTGGACGGGCGGATGTCGCACCTGTGAGCAAGCATATCACATTAACGTTCGGTTGCACGATCTTACATTACCTTATAATTGTATACGAATTCACAGAAAACATCACTTTCGCAGACTTGTTACGTGACAACGTTTTAAATTTACAAATATGTCTGTGATAAATAACTGAGACAATATTTCGTGTTATTCAAACTAAACAAACTAAAAATACAATGATACTCCCTTAAACATGCCTCGTTACATGTTAAACTTAACACGAAACAAAAACGTTTACATAACGTGGTTACTAATTAGCAAATTAAACTACAATACATGGTTAAAGAGACGTCCATTAGCTTAAAACTGACCTGAAACATGTCACTATAGTCAGCCTTGAAGCTCGACCCAAATATGCAAAACATATAGGCAACATATTATCTTACTAATTACACGAACACATGAATTGTGAACTTCGAACAAAGTTTTGTCACAATCCTCTTCCCTGGTTTCTCAAACTTTAATCAACACAAACATTTGTCGAATTTTCTGTTAAGCTCTGGGATAAGTTGTAAGTTTTATGGCCAATCAATCAGTTGATTTAACAGCAGATTAAATTGACCAGCCTTCTAGAAACTTGGGGTCTGTCTTCGTATCATACTCATCATTAAAAGAAAACATCATGACGATGTCAATATCACGTCATCGCTTGATTAAATAATTTAAAAATATAAGATAAACGTTATGATTTTTATATAGTCGTGTGCTAGCGCTTAGCTTGCAGGGACCATTTGAAAGTAGGACACATTAAAAAAACTGTCTTGTTTATGACCGCAGTTCAGAGTTTATGAGGTTACTAGTTTTGTGAAATAAATGAGTAAGAGGAAAGCAGTGTTCGCGTGAGTCAGGCCCCAACGGCCTTTATGTCAGTCATTTGTCTAGTTTAGACCCGTCCCTTAGCACTAATTTAAGTATAAAATTTATTTCCCAAGCAATAATTGGTTCGCCAAAATTAGTTTACCCAATTATTTCGCGCCAGTACCATGTCTGTGAAAGTACGTGTAATGAAGCTTAAGTAAAATATTAGTATTTTAAGTGTTTTTAGGAATTAGGACTACTTTAAAGTAGCCAGTGTAAATATTATGGTGCTTCTATTTATGAAACATGTGTTGATGTTGTGTAGGTTCTATCGTGTAAGGATTATTATGGTGAAATTATTCCAATCAGCTTAATTTAGTCCTTTATATCACTGTAAATCTATCTGTCCTCCAGTTTACTTGTTTTAATAAAATGTATATTTCAGCCTGTCACTTCAGTGTGTCTAATTTTCATGAACGTTTATGCTGTTGTCTGACTAAAACAAGACCAATTTCTTTTTTGTTAAGTGAAAATTGCGATTATTGTTTCTTTAAGAAATTTCGGTACTTTGGTTTGAAATGCAGGCTCAATACTAGTGTATATGTATAACTATCTCACTGCTCGGCAAAGGCTGAAAGAAACAGAGAGTCCATATAAAGATGGTTTGAGCCAAGTACACTTAAATACATTACGTGTATCATCGTCTAAACGTCTAAAAGTTCTAATAATGTGATAGTAAGCAATTCTGTTGATTCAATATTATTTAACAGTTTTCTCAGTGACACACTTCATCATCATCAGTAGTCTCTAGCGTCTATGATAGATGATTGACACACTTCACGTACAGGACACTCATATTTTTAAACTGTTAACATTCTTTTTTGTAGAATTCGTGAGCGAATTTTCTTACAAAGTTTTCCTTTACTCGACTGTGCATTATCATCATCTTCCTGCCCTTAATCATTTTACTTGGGATCGGCGCAACGTTTCTTCTGTTTGTGCATAGCAACAATTAATGTTTACCTGTATTTTCCAGCGGCGGTGTACATAGCTGGCGTGGTCGCGTCGGTCGGCGTGACGGTGCTCGGCGTGTTCTGCATACTGTCTGTGCTGCAGCTCGCCATGATTTCTTCGAAAGAACGCGTCGCCCTCAAGTACACGCATCTTGTTATGCTGAAGCTAGCGCTGGCGCTGTCAGCCAGTAAGTATATATGTGCCAGTATATGTTTCAACAGTAACAGTCCTTATAATCCCCGCCAACTCCTAACATTTGCGTAGCGTTGCGTCCAAAAAATTGCGTTAAAAACGACTTGCAATAGTAAATTTCGCGTGACGTCACTTCTTGGTACGATTTATGCCACGCAGTTACGCCACCAATCCCTAAGCCCCCTTAATTTTAAAGCATTTTGTAAAATTTACTTACCGCTTAAGTAAGAGTGAAAACACATTTCTAATATTGTATTAATTATCAGAGGAACTAAGTAGCACTAATACACTTACCCTATTCAGGTCAACAACCCTATTTCAAGACAGATCCAAACTCAAAAATATGAATGTGTAAATGCTGATGAAAGTTGTATAATAAAAGGGATTTGGTATTTACCGCGAACAGTAAATAAGTACAGGCGATATATGCGATTAGATATATTAAAAATTCGTTTTATGTTTCAGCTTTGCTGTCAATAGTAGCAGCAAGCCTGTTTGCCGTACAGGGCGATGACAGGGGTTTTTACGTGACGCAAGGCGAAGCGTTCTATGTTCAGGTACAAAATAACAACATCAAACTTCCGATAAATTACTACTTACCAGCTACTTTATTCTCAAGTATTTTTTAGCACAAAATTTGGCATTTTAGATTTCTATCCCGTTCATTCACTCAGGGGGCTTTCTCTTATATACCACGGGCACCAAATAAAAAATACACAGATAGCCAGGCGCGTGAACAGCAGCGGGTTCGATTCCCAGGCTCGAAATTTGTGTTTTCCATTTATTCACCCTAAGTATTCTCTAGTCTAAGATTAATTAATGCGTGTGGTTTAAACGAATTTTTTTTGAGTGTCGTTCATTTGAGGCGAAAAAGTTTAGCCTTGTCACCCACGTGCCAAATTTATTGTGCGAGATTCTCAAGAGCGATAGACCGAGACAAAACTGTGAGACTGAAGGGCGTTAAACTTTTTTACAACTAAACATATTGCTTTACAGATAGTGAGTATAGTTATAAACTCGATCCTGTTTATAATGTCTGTGTACGACACGTTGTTCGCGCGGCGAGTGGGCGGCGACCCGACCGACCCGCTGGGCGAGCCCGACGGGACCACTATCAACAACCCCGGATTTAAAGATACAAGAGGTAAATATGTAACAAAAATATTATAAACTAAGACCTCCATAGCGTCTGTGTTCGTGATAAACTCAATAACTAGTGCACCGATTGTCATGCTGTTTGCACTAATGAATAGAGCGGTTCTTGGAACTTTTGTGTAACTTAATAATAAAAATTTAGATTGAATAATTACTCAGCGCAAAAACTAACAATAGTTGAGGCTCTATTTTTTTGTAGGATGCACTTGACAAAATATCAATTAATAAATGTAAATGTTTCAGGTATATCAATGACGGACGCATCAGGAAAGCCGTACAGCACGAACGGTCACGGCAGCGTGGCGTCGATGAACACGACGGCCACGACGCTGACCGGGCTGTCCGACGCCAGCACCATCACGCGCTCGCCGCTGCGCTCGTCGCTCAAGAAGCCGCGCCCGCGCGAGGGCGAAGCCCCCGGCCTCGGCATACAGAACCCCGGCTACTCCGGCCACTCGCCGCCCCTCAACAGGAACGGTAGCCAGAAGAAAGTGCGCATCCAAACTCACAGTACTGAAGTGTAAATCAAACAGTGAAACAAACTAAACATTAATGCTTAACAATTGAACTATCTAGTTTTCGACTATTAAGCGGTTTTCTAGTGTAGGCCCTTTCTTATTGCGCAAAGAAATAAAATATTTATAGCGTTTCATAATGTGCGAATAGAGCATGCGGTTCTCTATGGACAAAAAATTTGTTTTTTTTTTTAAAGGACATGTTTGTTTGAAATTTGTAACCTGGTTTGATGAATGGGATTACCCAATATGTATGAGAGTTGTATGTTGTATTAATCTACCAGTGCAAACGCTCTAGCCAAGTGATATTTTAGCAATCGTTAGCAGTTGTTAACGACAATAGAAAACACTCAAATGTATGAGATGACTGGTCTAAGTCAAATGTCATTTCCATATATAAATATGAACTTTTAAAATTGACGTAAATGACTGTAGAAATGATACTTGGCTAGAGGGGTAGATAATACAAGCATGAAGTTACACAGTGTTATGGTCTAAGGATAAACATGATTAGTAAATTAATATTCACTTCAAAGAACATATTATAAATTTGCCTTTGTATGTACTGACTTATTGACTAGGTTAGCATACATTTTATACAATATATATATATATATACATGTGTACTTGCTATTGATGGTACCTACACAAGAACTGCTAGTATAACCGATATATTGGATAAGAAATTAAGTGTATGATGATGAAGATACAAGAAATGTGAGAACAATTATGGTAGATGGTGCCAGTGGCTTATTTATTTAACGGACTAGTAACAGGGTGTGGAATCGTTTTATCATTAACTGACATTTTAATAGTAAAAAGACATAAATATTAAGAATTTGTAACACTGATAGTGTATAGAAGAAATTTTATATATAACTAATGTATTACAAAACAAACTAGGTACCTTTTTACTGTTTTATACATATAGCATGTATATGTTCACTAAATAAATAGTTTAGTTAGAAGTCGATGCACTTTTGCAATATACACATATCTTAACTCGATATATTATTATATACGTTTTTCATTATAAATGTATTTTTTTTTTTTACTTTAAAAGTCATTGCAATCGTCTGTCTGTATATTTTGTTTGAACAAAGTTCTTTATTGAATACCTTATTGTGTATAAAGTGCATATTTGTACATAAATCAGCACAAAGTGTTGTAAGATAAAATAAACTTTAAAAATTTGTTAATTTATTATACAGCTTTGTATCGTAGCTTGTATAATAACATGCAATTTTACTATGTTATCGTAAATATTTAAGAATTTAATTCCGTTTTAACTGTAAGAAAAAGTTATATTTAGATAAGTGTAAATACACATAAACCCACCCGTCTTTTTGCAGATCATATTTTAGGACGCTTTTGTGTTGACCTTTTTCTGCCATTGTAAATTCGATAAATAGAAATCGTGCCTTATCCTCAAAATCCGAAATTGTGCCTTATCTGACCTAAAGCCATATTTTATAAACCTAAAAAGTGAAATGTTAATCATTGAAATCAAAAACATCTTGACGATTTAATATTTTGTATTATGCTACAAAATTGTATATTTATCCGTATCTCATGATTTGTGTTGGTTTTATTATTTCACCAGAAATTGATAAATTATAACCAATGTGGTTAATGTAGTTATAATATTGTTTTCTTTCCGTCCAAATTCTGGTCTTAACTTAAGTTTTGACATAACTACTTAATCTTAGGTAGTATAACAAGAACACAAGGATGTTGTAATCAATTTATTATTGTTAATTTTGTATTGTTTAATGTTTTATGCGGATTCCATGCGTCACCGTGTTGGGACAGTCGTTATGTGTAGTTTACCTAAGTTGGAAAGTTCTTGATACTGCATTTCTATAAATTACACCCATTTAAATTATTATTTACATATTAAAATCATATTTTTGAGTGTTATGTATTTGAATATACGGTATTATACAATTCCGTCCAAAATATCCCATTATGTTAATGATCTGATATTTAGTTATATTCTTTAGTAGTATTATTATGCTGAATAAAAGAGCAATTTGTTTTACAATCAACTTGTATTGTTTTATTTTGCTTGTCTATTAGATTTCAGATGTTAACAAAGAGATTTTAGCAGAAGTGCATGCCACTTACAAGTTACAACTAGAAGTATGTTAGGCATGTTTGTTATTTAATATTTTATCAATATGACAATAGAATTATATGTAGTTATTTATAGTTCAATATATTTAACAATAATATGAGTTCAAGAGATCTCATTTAGTTAATGAGTATAAATATACATAATTATATATTTTTGTATATTATACAGAGTGTTTGGTTCATCGTTTGCCAAATTAAATCAGCTGAAAGGTAGTGCAGACAATTTTGTTCTAGTTTTTAAGCGCAAAAATTAAATTTAATATGCTAAAACTTTAGCAAATGACACTGCCTTTCAGCTGAATTAATTGTTTAAATAAACCGTGTGGTGTCCGGAAAACCGTGTGGTGTCCGGATATAAAGAATAGCACCACCCCATATCCTCCACTGGGTGTCGTAAAAGGCGACTAATGGACCTTAACCGTTTCCGTGCGGATGATGCCGCACAGGCACCATGTAAATCTATTGCGTATGGCGTATGGTGCCCGAGAGGATACAAAACTAAATCATACAAAACTCGGCTTAAACGACATTCGTCAAAAGAGCCCCCTAAATGAAAGTGTCTTTATTTGTCACCCTTATCATGCCCACAGTGTTCGTTTTAAGTAATTTCGCAAATTAGCTGACATCAGGGGTTGTAAACCAAGTTGCCGACACATTTTATTATTGATTACTAGCGACCCGCCCCGGCTTCGCACGGGTGCAATGCTGATATACTAAATACGCTACAGAAAAACTGTGATAGGCACGCTGCCGCCGCGCCGCGTCGCCGTAAACGCTACGTTCCGCAATTTTTAAATCTGTACATCTTCAAAAATATTGATTTAAATCAGATGCTGTAAAAGGCCAAATAGATCTATATTAAATCAACAATGTATTTAAGGTATTTAATTGGATAAGGATTAATGCTGTATTGGTTAAAATCGCTTCGAATATTAGTCATTATTTGTCGTAAAAAGTAAATGACAAAAAAATGTTATTGTGGGATATCCATAAGAGATAGACATATACCATCGCGGAGTTTTCTGTAGACCTTTTCATTGTGTACAATACTTAGTACATTATTTTGATAAATCTCGTAGGATTCAGCCTGCGTTTGCAATGTAAGCGGAAAAAATGTAATTATTTGCGACATCACATTAGAAACCTCAAAAATAACAGTATTTGTCCACTATTTAATGGATGATATTATACATAAAAACCTTCCTCATGAGTTACTCTATCTATTAAAAAAAACCGCATCAAAATCCGTTGCGTAGTTTTAAAGATTTGAGCGTTCATAGGGACATACAACATGACATATAACAGAAAAAGCGACTTTGTTTTATACTATGTAGTGATAATTCTAACAGCCCACTTTCTGGAATGTTTCTCAAAAATCAAATGCTTTTGTCATAAGGTTCATTGTTGCCTAAAAACGTACAAAGAGTGCGCTGTTCGCCGGCCCTTCGCCTACGAAGTACCGTATTTCCTTGCGTATACGGTTGATTATTGTTTAAAATTGATTATTGTTTTTATAGTTCCGCTATCCTTATTCGCTTCTGGTTCCCAATCGTCATAAGTTTGTGAATTCTCATAAAACACGTCGTCGTCGTCGTCGCATTGAGTTTCGACTTCTGATTGAGGAATATATTTCTTTTTTTTTTCTGGGTAACTACAACAAAATAAAAAACTTGTCAATTAAACGCTTAACAAAAATCCACGTTTTTAAATGGATAGACAGATATTTTTTATCAATAAAAACACATTTACATTCTTATCCAAATAAAACACTTCAAAATCATGTAAATGTTTATAGGTACCTACGAGTACAATATTTTTGATTCATTAGAATCTGACTTCCCATTCAGTTAAATGTTCTACAGTAATCCAGTATTTTGTAGAGAAACAATTTTATCATCAAAATAGTGAAGTTAAAATTGTTTCCCTACAAAACACTGTATTATAAATAATAATAAATAAATATCACCTCGCGACAAACTCAAGTGGTACGTGTATAAATTCTTTACAACACTTGAATAAATAAATCCATGAAATAATGCAAAAAGGTTTACGACCCCTAATATAAATTAGTCACTTACCTTCCATTTCCATAAAAACACACAGATCGTCACTTTTAAACGCACCGAACGAATTTACTGACTGCCTACGTTAGATACACAATGTCAAATGATTATTTTAGCAAGTAGAAACACGAAAACAAGCTAAAAGTGACAATTCATGGCGGATGATTCCCCAGGGGAATCATCAAACTTTCTGGCGCTTGGTGCCTCAGAGGCATCACAGAATTTTTGTTTGACGCCAGGCACTAATGATTGCTAAAAAGACTTCCGCACGGAATCGGTTAAGACCCAGTGCACTGTACCAAGCACCTTGGGTCACCCGAATGGTGGCGGGTAAGCCATCAACAATCGCATTCCCAAAGAGGGTTAGTGTCAGGCAGGCGGCCGACTATAAAACCATAACCAAATCTTTAAGCAACATGTCTAGAAGACGTGTTGCGCCGACCCCAAGTTAAATGGGATAAGGGCAGGAAGATGATGAAGTGTTATAGGTACGAATGTACCTATAATAATAATAAATCTTTATTCGCAGAAACATGGTACAACAAAGATGGTAACAGTAGTATTAGTAGCCGAGCACATTTCGCCCTCAGTAGGCATGCGAAAACTTAAAGTATAAAGTTAATACAACATAAAAAATAATTTCTATAGTTAAAATATTTCTCTAGGGTGTAGAAGCACTTTTCATTAAGCCAGTTTTTCAGGTTTCTTTTAAATTTCGCGGTATGTAGCTCTCTTATTTCTTTAGGAATGTTTTTATAAATATTAATTATCATCATTCGACTATGCGCAAATTGGTTTAAATCAAACATCTAAATGGCTTACCGAAAATATTCTAACACTAAATACGGATAAAACCAAATACATGACCTACACAATTGCTAATCAGCTTCAACCAAACATACCAATTATTGCCCACACTTGTGATCTACAGTCAAGTATGTCATGTAACTGCCCAATGTTGGAAAGAGTAGGTACAATAAAATACTTAGGGGTTATCATAGACGAACAACTGAAATTCACGCAACATATTAATGCTTTGACTCCTAGAATTCGCAAACTCATATACATTTTTAAATCTCTTCGCCATATTGCCGATTTCTCACTAATCAGAACCATTTATTTTGCACTGTGTCAGTCATTATTGACTTACTGTATAACCGCTTGGGGTGGAGCCGGTAAAACGTTCATGTTAGATCTCGAAAGAGCCCAGAGAGCTATATTAAAAGTAAGCTGCTTTTTTCCAATTCGTCACCCAACTTATGAATTATACCAGCATTGTAAGGTTTTAACAGTGAGACAGTTATTCGTTCTTAGGACCATTATAAGAAAGCACTCGGAACTACCTTTTGATCCGGAAGTGGCTAAACACAGAAAAACTAAACCTGTCTGTGATATAATTAGATTTAATTATAGCTGGTCACAAAGTTCTTATCCTTTCCTGGGATCATATTTATATAATAACATTAATAAACTTATACAGATTTATTCATTGACAAATCAGAAATGTAAAAAGAAAACAAATTGTTGGCTACTAGAACTGGATTATAACGAAACAGAAAATCTTCTCAAACCATTAAGATAATATACTTACACACACCCTCACTCACACACTTACACACACACTCACAAACACACATCCTTCTATAACTCTATTTAATGCACATATATTTTAATAAGTTAGTAATGTACCTATACTGATATTATTTACTCCTAATTGATTTTTTTTTTATATTCCTTTTTCATTTGTATTTTCTATCTTATAAAATAACATAACTTCATTTTATAAGGTATAATTTTATTAACTATATTATTTCATAAGAATTTATTATTTTAAGTTAAAACAAAAATGTTTCTAGCTACATAAGTTAAACACCTAAAAATACTGTTTCAAGGAAGTATAGCCTGGTGATCTGTGGCACAGGTTTTACCTAATTCAGACACCAGTCTCTATGTTATGAACAACAAATTAACTATGTAACTAATTAGTGATGATGAGAAAAATAAAGATTTATTATTATTATTATTTATTTTTTACATTTAATTGTCTCCTTTTTATAAAAGGGTGAATACACTTACACGCGGGCATAAACCAAACGTGCAAGCAAACATAAATTTATTTATATACTATAGCCCGAAGATAGTGTAGAAGCCGTTAAAAACTTATTATTACTATTTTTCTTATGTAAAGTACTCCCACATCTTTCCGATTTTAATTTAGTAGGATCTCTGTGTTTAAATTTTCAATTTTCACTAACCCTACAGTCGAGGATGGTTTCGTACAAACAGCTTCCAATTATACCTTGTAAAATATAGCTTGATACCTGTGACGTTTGTCAGAATGACATTACATAGGGGGGGGGGGGGACTGGGATGGGGGCGTCTTTTGTATTTTATCGATATCTATGTCGTAATGAGGTTCATAAAAAAAATACGTCGACATTGAAATAAAGAACGAATAAAGTATTAAAGATTGAAGTTTAAGTCATAATAAGGTGAAAATAAATGATTTCTTTAGTAAACTCCCCACTATTGACTTATTTTGCCATTCTTTATTATTATATTATAATTTTGATACTATAATTTTATCGATATTCGACTGTCAGTCAGTTACACGTCCCTATAGCTCTTCAAAATGCGTTTATAGAGTTAGCTAACAACCAAAAAATATTTAAGAAAAATTAGAAATTAAGTATTTAAATTACTCTTGTTTTTAGTCGTATCTTTATTATAACATGATTGTTTTAAAAAAAATGCGTTCTATTTTTATACACAAACGTCGTATTCATGTTTAAAAATTTGAACATTTGAAAAAATCTTATATAGCAAAGCTATCTTTAAAACAGACTCGCTAATGTCACAGGTATCAATCTATATTTAACAAGGTATACAATTTTCATACAGTATTAAACCTAAAAAATTTACACTTTTTTGTTAACAATAAAAATAGCATAACTAAGCTACTAATTTCAGACCCTTTTCTTATTTAGCAATATCGTTAAAGCAAATGTTTTAAAAGATCAAAGCCAAAAGCCACGAAGTAAAACTATATTTTTTTATCTGTGGGACTGCGTTATAATCTGTATCTTATTTTATTCACTGATGACTGATTCATTTCATTGAAATTTGAAAATGTGATACCGCGATAGTCTGTCAAACAACTTAGCGTCTCAACAAATTGATTTTGTCTAATATTTTTCAATGGTGTTTTCCAATGTCTGTCTTGCGCTTCTCAAGAAAAGGGTGTAACAATACGGCCATTAAAGTTTATCATTACCTACGGTGAGGTCTGCGAGTTGGCCTGTCAGTGGGTCGTCCATGGGCGGATTTTCGAATTTGTTAGTTTTGCGATGGTGTCGTTATTTGTTCATTTTGTCAGTTGTTCTTTTGTATTGATCTCGACTTCATCTTCGCTCGTCTCTGTTAAAATTTGAATTTAAACATAGGCGACCTTGGCGTTGTGTTTGTGTTAGTAACGTCTTGTTACAATAAATTGAGTCTACTAGGATCTAAAACCGCAATGTCCACATCCGTGTTTTGGCCACAATACATGTACCTATTTTGAATTATTGGTTGTTTGTACGTTCAGTGGTTTATGTAATATAACAAAAATACAGTAAATATAATTATTATGTAATGGTCGCATATTAATGAAATTACGTAGATTCGTACATTTGCTGTTTTTGAAACAAGCCATTGGACGCTGTTTTTGTTGCACGCATTTGATGGACATAGCGTAATAATTGTTAATTGGGCGTTTCTCAAGAAACAGGTCCACTTTCATGCAAAATCTGTCTCACACAGTTGCTTGCTTATATCTTAAAATAACCTTAGTATCATAATAGGCATCTACCTGGTCAATAAGAAGAAGTAATTTAACCCTAGATAGCTAACCTTCTGGTGTACCCTATTTAAGCTAACCATCCGCCGAAACGACGGGTATTTAAAAAACAATTTTTTTTTCATAAAGTGTAAACTTAATCAACCTGTTGTTTTCCATTAAAGTTGATAAATAGGATTAACAATAAAAAAACGTTTCGCGAATTGGCCTTATTTATTTATTTTTATTACTAGAGTAACTTTTCTTAGACCTCTAAAAAAAATAAAATATTTTCAAATTAACAGTTTTAACATGCAAAATCAACAAAAAAATTTAAAATGACATTCAGTCTTTTGGTTACACATGGCAATTAGGTACATAATAGGTAATTATAATATAAAAGTAATTATTTATCTTTGGCACATGTGACGCAAAAATCAATTTTATGTTCACCACATATAGCCACCTTACAGTTTGTGCAAATACTTTTAGTCATACGCTTTTTTTTGTAGTGACACTGGCCACACGTCTTTCTTTTACGGTTTTCTCCTCTTGAAGAAGTTGATGACTCTTCTTCATCAATAGAAACTTGGTCTGATGGTTGCTGGCCTTGACTTGTTGTTGGTGGTTGCAAAGAAAGAATGCTCCTGATTTTTTCTTTTACTTGGGTTGGCATCGTTGTTTTGGCCAGCCTTACCTTTACCCAAGGCTCTACAAGTTGAAAATGAAGTGTTTTCATAAAATCCCTCCGAGGAACTACTTTTCGTCCTGCCGTTAATAAATTGTGAGACTGTATAAAGTAGCTATTGATTGAAGCGATATTGATCATTCCGTAGAAGATACACATTGGCCATCTACTAGTTTTTCGGCTACTCGACATATTAGACCACATCTGATCAAAGGTATCTACACCTCCTTTAGTAGTGTTATAGAATTCTATCATGTGTGGTTTCTTAGAGCATGTGTTTACAGTGCCCTCCTCATCGCAAGACGACAACAAGTAAATAACTTTTGATGGCTTGGGCTTGAAGGACAGCAAAGTAAGTGGTCCGTCGTAACAGAATATTGAAGAGTTAACTGGTCTGGTTCTGTTATTTTTTAATTCTTCAGGAATCTCTCTTTTATTCGCTCTTAGTGTACCAACGATCGTCAATTTATATGGTTCAAGTAGTAGGCTTTTTGCTAAAGGAATGGACGTAAACCAATTATCGGTTGTAACATTCCTGTTTGAACCACGAATTGTGTGCGTCAATTCTTTCACGAAATATTCACCTGAAGGCAAACCTCCAGTATTAGTCCCTTTTCCCAAGTATGGTATAGCATCAATCATATAAAAGTTCCCACTGTCGCACATCATTTCAATCTTAATTCCATATTTTGCTGGTTTATTTGGAATGTACATACGAAATTTGCATCTGCCTCGAAAGCCCAGTAATTGCTCGTCTATTGTAACATTAGTCCCAGGAACATAATTATTGCGACACCGTGTTATAAGCATATCCCAAATTATTCTAATGGGTGTAAAAACATCGCTCTGGGATCTTTGCAGCCGTTGATCTCTGTCATCAAACCGTAAACATCTTAGAAGAAAATCGAATCTTTCTCGGCTCATAACAGCAACGTATCCAGATCCACAATAATTCGAATTGAATAACTCGTCTGAAGTCAAATGGTTATCTTTTAGAGCAGCACTCATAATAAGAAGCCCCACCAGCGCCTTTATTTCTAAAATATTTGTATCACTTTGTGTTGAGGTCACAGTCTGATACATAGATTTTTTCACAGATATTTCGACGTTCGTCCATTTGACGATCTCCTCGTAAATTTCATTTGTGAAAAACGTATCAAAGCAAGATATTTCACCTGTTAATCCTCTACATGAACGGCTAGGTCCTCTTGAAGTACGCACGATGTTCCTCGCCGAGGTTCTAGTTGAAGTGTTCCCTTTACTTGTAGACCAGACATACCGGTTTTTACCTCGTATGTTCCCTTGTGGCAGTTGTATGATACTGCGTTGTGGGGTTTCTGAAGGGACAGTATCTGAGTTACTTGACACAGCTCGATCTACGGTTAACGATACGTCATTTGGTGGACTTACATGTCTTTCTTCGGAATCCGAAGGTTCATAATTTTCATCACTTTGGACATCATCTTCCATCACACAGTCTTCGGTCTCGCTGGCAGAACCATCATCCACGACATCGTCACTTAGCTCTTGGTGTAGCAGATTTATTATGCTATCTTCATTTAGCGAAGACATGGTAAAAATCTAAAAAGAAACACAACTTACGTCAAAAATATATACGCACACTCAAATGAAAAAGTATACGTATTAGGCTATTAAACATTAAATCAACAATATAATTAACTATAGTCTTTGTTTTTAACAGTCTTATTAATAATTTTACTCTTACAACAAATCAACTTGAGTATCACTTAATATCACAAAATTAAAATTATTAAGTGACTAAAACATAAAAGTCTTTCTCTGAATACTAATCAGTCTTATCATATCAATCATCTGTAATGAACATATTTAGATTTTTTTATATTAGATTCAACTGTTATTTTTGTTCAAAGACATTTACACATGAATCAAATTTGTAAAAAAATCGGTTACCTTTCATAAGCAAATTAGGATTAGGCAGTTTTTCTATGACTTGGTTCATTGCAACATCCGCCACATCCATTTGATCAATCCTAAATGTTTGACCTTTTTTATCACACAGTTTTAGAAAGGTGACACGCAGTTCATCCTCTTCTTCATCAATGATGTCAATAACGCTCACATATCTATATTCCATATTTTTGGCAGGTAATTTGACAAGGATGTAATCACCAGTGTTGAAAGCATTTCCTGTAGTAATACAACTAGGTCCAGCGTCATTCTCTGTTTCTGAGTCAGTGAACACATCTTCCACACGTAGTTTTTGCATATCTTCATACAATATTTTTCCTATCTTGAAATGTCATGAGACAAGAATCATTTTCACAAAAGCAGCTGAGATGTCTCATCACAATTTCAATGGAATTTAGTTTTATACCCGAAGAATTATAGAATTTTCCAGTGACTTGATGCACTTTGAGGGTGCCGACAAAATTCTTTATCTTGGATCCTTCCTGTTCGATTTTAGCACTCATTTCTTGAATCGTGTCACCTTGTATAATACTTAAATTAATGGCAGGACATCTCGGTTTAATGGCATCCACAAACTTCTCTAGATTTTCGACATCACCTCCAGCAGCAACCACGGCATCTGCAGTCCTCTTGCAGGCAGCTCCTACACCATCCGGTGCGCCTTTGCCGTGACCGCTCTCCGTATAATTCCAGGTGAACTTTTGCACATGTGGAAATCGCTCGGGGATTTTATTAGCCATAATGTAAAACATCGTTTTATTCCTGTATTGGGTTACAGGACCATCACTCAAAAAATGCAGGGTTTTGATTTCGGGTGGCAAATCATCAAAAATTGGCACCAGATGAGCCCAAATCGCAGCGGGAGAGTGAGATACATTTGTAGAGATTGTGCAGTAACTTTTTATTTTATCTTTCAGGTATACTACAACCGTGTGTAGACTAATCTGTGTACGTGACCCGCCGAAATGGAAAGCCTGAACTTCTTGGGTGTATTTTGTTACATAATTTTCTGAGAAATCTACATGAATTAGTACATCTTCTTCTGTCAGTGAGTTTTTAAGTTGCTTTATTGAATTGAACTGGTGTAAAATATTTCTTTCGTGGCGAAATAATGTCTCTAGATCTTCATGTAATTCCGTGATCAGGTAGCGAGGATTTACATCAAGAGACTTCTTAATGTGTTTGGTTACTCGGCGAGTGTTTTTGGATTTCGGGTCAATGAATTCTGCTTTTTCAGCTATCCATTTTTTATAAATGATTGACTTCTTGTCGTTGAATTCCTTGTAAGAAGGAGTCTTATTAAGACATTTCTGACATTCTCTGGAAATACACTGCTCATTGTATCGGTCACAACACAGTTCCTGAAGCAGTTTTTGATAGCTATTATAATTCAGTATTTTGCCATTATGTAGAGCTGTTAATTTTATACTCCATTTGTTTAGGTAATTAACTAAATGTAAACAATCTTGGCGTTACTTTTTAACCAAAAAAATAATTTTTAATTAGGATATTACTACTTACAAATCAAATAACTATAGTTTTAGAAAATTTGAATGTATTTCAAGTTATAAAACGTATTTTACATTTTTCAAGATCACATTTTGTTTAAAAGACATACCAAAATTGTTTACATTTAGTTAATTACCTAAACAAATGGAGTATAGGTCTATATTTGCATGTGTAATGCACAAACAAGTATCACGCTGATCTACTTTGGGCTTCACAATCCAAAATGGTCTGAGTCTGCAAAAGGTTTGATAACTTAGTTTGAATTGGCTCTTCTGTTTCTGATATTTGCTGTATAGGCCGACTAACGAATCAAGCATGTATCTCTTTTGTTTCCGGGTCCCCTTTCTAGTGATAAACTCTTTCTTTCCTGCTCCTAGTCTACTGTTAGAATCATCTTCGAAGAAATTTGCAACTGCTTTTACAACTTCATCGGATACTTTCGTTTTTCCTGCCAGTCTTCCAGTAACTTTTGACTTTTTTATTCGTCTGAGGGTTATCACAGCATTGTTATTAGAGATGAAACGGATATCCGGTAACTATCCGGTATCCGGCCTATCCGGCCTTGTTTTAACTATCCGGCCAGATACCGGATAGTAATACAGTATCCGGCCGGATACCGGATAGTTAAATTTTTACACAAGGCAAATCATACTCCACACACATCAAAAATGTTTGTTTTATTAATTAATATTTATTAGTTTAATACTCAAAATTAAGAAGTGGCAAATTGTGATGAATAAATACCAAATTTTCCGCGTTTGTTGGTAAGAGGCGACTTCGCTTGGCTTCGTATACCAGACCAGCTTCTGAAAATAGCCTTTCGCTGTAAACGCTACTGCCAGGTGCTGAAAGATAAATTCTAGCAAATCTTGACAACTGCGGGTACTGATTTTGATTAACTGACCACCAAATGTATGGGTCGTGATTGCGATCGATTCGAGATGTCTTTAAAAAAAAGTCAATCTCGTTAGCAATTGGATTTTGTTTTTCTTGATCGTGGCCTTCACTACTATTATCCTTTGCCACTTCATCGAAACAGTTCCAAAAAGTGTCATGAGCTTCACGTGTGACCTTGGATCCAGTTTCATCTTCTTTCATTCGTTTAGCAGGTGTTGAAGATGGCGATGATCTTTCACCGTCAGAAGAAGATTCCTCGCAAGAGTTTTTTATATACTCTATCATGATTTTCTGTCGGGCTTTTTCAGTTTCAAGAACTCCTAAATAATCTGACTTGAACCTTGGGTCTAAAAAGGTAGCAATTAGGTAGTTTGGATTATCTCCTAAGGATTTAAAACGACTTTCCAATTCAGCTTTCAAAGAAGCTCTCATACGAGCTAAGTCTGGTGTTCTTTGTGCAGTCTCATTTTTGTCTAAATACTTTTTTAATGCAGAAATATGCGGAATCGCCTCGGATATACAGGAAAGGCCAGAACTTGTAATTTTCGTTCTTTCTTCAAATGGTTTTAAAAGATTTATGCACTGCTCCATTAGGCCCCATTGTTGTATCGTCAAATTAGTGAGTGTGTCATGTTCAGCGACATAAAGAGAGATAGCCCTTTTTTGTTCCAACAAGCGTTCTGCCATGTAGTAGGTAGAGTTCCACCTCGTGTTGATGTCCTGCACTAACTGATGCTGCGGTAAATGTAACTCCTTTTGAATTGCAAGCAATTTTTCTTGTGCTAAACTTGAATGATTGAAATGAGTTACTAGACGTCTTCCAGTAGCAATCACGTCTAATACTTCAGCTTGGACCTTCATTGCCTCAATAACAACTCGCTGAAGTGAATGTATGAAACATCTAGCAGAATCATACTCTGCAACTCGAACTCCTTTTACCATATTAGCGCCACTATCATGGATTAGTAAATGAATTTTATTTCTATCAATATCCCAGCGAGCAGCAATAGCGTTCAGTTCCTTTGCTATATTTTCTCCAGTGTGTGATCCTGAAAACGGTTTCATAGCAAGAACGCCGTGTTGCAGTTGAAATTCCGGAGACAACCAATGGGCTGTGAAACTCAAGAAGCTGGAACTATTGTGCAGGCAGGTCCAAATGTCAGAAGTAACAGAAACTGCAATAGCTTTTGAAATGTTTGTTTTAATTTTGTCGTGAATTCTATTGTAGATATCGGGCACAATTTTTTGAGAAATATAAGTGCGACTTGGTAATTCATAACGAGGTAGCGCTTGTTCTAGAAGCCTTTTAAACCCAACCTTTTCTACGATACTGAACGGCTCGTTATCTAGAGCAATCATTTCTGAAATTAAATAATGATATTTCTGGGCTTTGGCATCATTTACATTCCAAAGTAATTTTCTTTCAAACGATTCCGACAGTGTTAGTTGTTTTTCTGCTGATGATGACGATGCACTTGTGCTGGGAACGACATGTACCGGAGCCGTAACAGGCTTTGAACTTTCACCAGTTTTTTTTTATTTATCAATTTAAACTCCTCTGGATGTTTGGACTTCAAATGATTACTCATCGCTGAAGTACCTAATAAATGACAAAAAAAAACATACTTTAAAATATTGAAGGTTTCCGATTCACAATGTACATCAATAAAAAAAAAGCTAAAGTCATAAACTTGCATTCATAAAATTGGTGAATGTCGTTTTATTTAAATAATTTAAACTAATTTCAAGTAAGGCCGTAGTAGTAGGTACGTAATGAAAATAAAAATGAAACGACACATTGACCAAAATTTTGTTATACTGGTACCTACTAAGTTTGTTTATTAACAAAATCAGTTTAAGAATATAAGAATATACATATTTTTTTGTTTTCATATCTTTTCGTTCAATTGAAGCAAAAACATAACCTCTAAAACTTACGTACCTGCCTTTTTTCCTTCACCACCTCGAGAAATTTTAACGTGACACAACAAACATACCGCGTACTTGTTATCGTCACTGTTTAAATCAAAATATTGCCATATTGGCGATCGTGTTTTTGAGGATGACATTTCTTGTTAATCTATCAGAATTCAAACATAAAATCACGACGACAAGTGATAAACAACGAAATAAACAACAAACGAACTGAGAAACAAACACAAATTGACACGCGCGATAACACTCGAACGCCCCCGAGTCGACCCGATTCCGCTTACGTCCGCCGAATGCGCGTGAATATTTCCGATCTCGTTCACCGCGCGAATATTCAAATCAAACTGATCGCGTCAATGCAATAAAGGGCCGAATATCCGGCAGCCGGATATCCGGCGCTCCGGCCTAGTAGCTTGCCGAATATCCGGTATCCGGTATCCGGCCAAACTACTATCCGTTTCATCTCTAATTGTTATCCATTCGCCATAGTTTATATTTATCAACCATCGATCCTGAAACTACTTTTGCTAGCATTCTCTTTTGTCTTACAGTATTCAAATTAGACAAATTTTCTCGTAATTGCTCTTTTAATACTTCACCAAAAAGCGCCTTTTTTACCACTTCTCTTCTGGTTTCTGGATTATCTGTCATTTTCTGTAACTTAGTGTTGGGAGTATCTTTAGGTTTTGGTTTTGTTCTCTCCGTCAATCTTGTTAAACGTTTCTTATATTTAAATAGTTTTTTCTTTAGTTTATTAATTTCATCATCTTTTTTCTTATTTATCCGGTATCTCAGTGCTTTGTTTCTGTTCTTCCTTTTTTGAATCTTGTCAGCAACATCGCGTCCAGGTGTTGGCATTCGCAATGAATCTGATACATCAGTCTCTGGAGTATTTTCCCTCATGAATGCTGTAGCAATGTTTTTCAATTGTTTTTTCTTTTTACGGTAGTTGCTGCAATGCTCTCTCCACTTCTTTTTTGCTTCGCGGTGTTCACGAGGTGTCATATTGTCAACAGGCTTCCTAGTTCCCTTTTCTTTTTTCTTAAGGTATTTAAGACGTTCCTTCTCTTTAAGTGCTTCCCGTTTTTGCGGATCGTTTTTCATACACTCATATCTTTTTCGCTCAGCTTCTCTTTTTCTTTGCAAAATCTCTTCCCTAGAAAGCTTTTTCTTCCTCGGCGCCATACCGTACACCCAAAACACACGAAAAATACCTACAACAAAGAAAAACATAATGAATGACAGTCCCTTGGAAGAATAAACAGTCCCCTGTCGTGTGGTAGGGCAGGGGACTGTTTTTTGTTGTTTTATTCAGAGGTAGTGTAAAAACTAATTTAGTCACGTTATTTCACTTTACTTGGAAATCATATATATTTTAAAACAATATTAACTACATAAGGTATCATTAAATCGAATAAAAATAAGTGATAAAATATCCTTACCAGAGGACTGTTGGATTTGAGGTTATGGCACATGCTTCGCAGATGGACGCGTGTACGGCACTAAATAAAATGTCGCCCGAAAGCTAATGGCGGCATCTGAGCAAACTTCAGATCGGTTGCGTTTCGTTACGCTCAAGTAGAACATATTTTAACCTTTTGGAAAAAGAGGCGCGTAATTTAAAATATGCACTGGGGAATGTTCACGAAATACGGAGACACATTTTAATGTTATTTTTTAATGATTCCAAATAATGTTTGTAAAAAAATCAGCATCTCCCCTGAACGATTGCTTAATGTTGTTTGAATAATTTAACAAGTTATTTGTTTTTTACAGATATTGTCATAACTACTTTTCCTTTAAGTGACTTTTCTGTTTTGGAGACACCCCAGGGGACTGGTTTTGGAGTGCTTTAAAAATTTTAAATATACATTAAAAATTGTTTTAATAATGATTTACTGCCAGCAGAGATAAATCAGGGCATTATCTTTTAGATTTACTACGACTTATTACATAATCTATACCTATTATGAAAATATTGCTCTGAGACAGCGAGTGGACAAGTTTCTGGAGAAACACCCAATTATTTCTTATAATTATGAAAAATAAGGTGCATCAGGGTAAGTTCGGACAGTTTTTTGATGAATTGGAAAGCGTTTAGTAAATATTTTTTTTCCGGTTTTCTTATTAAGATAAAGATAAATAATAATGCAAACGTCGTTAATGCGTAAATTTACTATCACTATGTTTATTTTTCATACTTCTACCTTTAATGATTCCTAAATTACAACTTCGTAAAAATTCAACATTAATTTTTAAACATGACGATAAGATCGGACCATAAAAGGGTAAGTTCGGATTACTTCATAATACTGATTCTATAGCCGATATCTTAAGGTTGAATTTATAAATATATCCGAACTTTACCTCTTATGCGAAAATAACTTTGAATTTTCAACTCATTTTGATCAACTAGGTGGGAAGCAAATTTTTATTTTTTTCATATTTTAATAGTCCGATCTTACCCTATATTAGTGCGGGCAAAAAAATTGTGATTCTCAAACTTTTCATAATTGATCTTTGATCTGAGAGTCTTTTTTTATTCCAGACCTACATGCGCCTAGCGAATATGTACATAAACTAGTTAAAGATTTTGATTCCAAGATTCGATTAAATTGTTGTTTGTCTAATAAAATTAATTACGTTGTTAATATTAGTGTATATAAAATAGGGTAGATAAAATCATCATCTGCCTAGCCTTTTCCCAACTATATTGGGGTCGGCTTCCAGTCTAATCGGATGCAGCTGAGTACCAGTGCCCTACATGGAGCGACTGCTTATCTGACCTCCACAACCCAGTTACCTGGGCAACCCAATACCTTAGTAAGACTGGTTGTCAGACTTTCTGGCTTCTGACTACCCGTAACGACTGCTAAAGATGTTCAAATAACAGCCGAGACCCACAAATTTAACGTGCCTTCCGAAACACGGAGAAACTCGTCATGACAAGATGGTCCGACCGAGGCAAGCGTTGCTTAACCTTATGATGGATCGATCCTTGCGGCTGTTTCTTAACCACGAGCTCCTAGGGGATGGGTTAGATAAAAAAGAAGTAAATAATTACAATGAATTATTATTTAAAAAAATATTTTTATTAAATGAAAATGTTATTAACATTCTTAGACATTAAGAGTTTTATAGAACAAAATAGTCATACTTTTAAAACTAAGCACTTGCTTAGTTTTAAAAGTAATGTGTGAAAAGCTTCATAAGCAATGTGTGAAAAACCTCAGTAAAATACTTATTTTACTGAGGTTTTTCACACATTGCTTATGAAGTTTTAACAAAATTTTAATATGGAATTATTATTAAAATATTTAATATCGAAAATAATACTTTCTTCACTTCTTTAATAGGAACTTTGTAATTACAAAAACAAAAAAAAATTAAAGAAAATACACACTATCTTCATCATCATTAAGAATGAATTCGTCGGGATTTTCCTTTATTTGCATCAAATCTATTTGTTTAACAATCAAATCAAGCGATATATAATCTTCATCACATCTTTTTGGTTTTACAAATTTGAGATTACTGTTTCTGCGTATAGTTTTATAATATGATATTCCATATTTGTTTTGGGGTTCGTTAGATTTAATATCCATCACAGTTCCTACATAATATTTCCAATTCTTATTTTTGTAATACCTTGCCAATATAGTGTCTCCTACGTCATAGGCACAAGCATCTTTTTCATTATATAACTCTATTTCTGCAAATATCTCATCTTCCATTTTAGTTATTTTTGATTTTACTGTAACTTCGTCGTCACTTTCAATGGATATAATATCGTTTGTCACTATCACTGTGAGCACTCATGACAACTTCTTCTGTAGTTGTTGATGATGTACTCCTTTTTCTTTTTATCTGATTTTTTGTAGCTTGTTGTTTTCTTTGTTTCTTCCCTTTTTGACGTTTCATATTTGGTTTGGTATTTTCTTTGGTATTTTTATATATTTGTTTAATATTATCACATTTATTCTCTTTGTCTTCTTTCATATTTTTTTCATTCCACGCGTTTGATGGTATTTCTTTATTTAGACTGGGAGTTGTAATTGTTTGTATCCAACCTGTTTTGTCATCTAAAATTATCGATCTACCCTCTTCCTCACATGTCATTTCGAAACCGTGTAATGTCGTATCTTCGTTTTTTTGCTTTTTTTCTTTTGATTGTGAGAAAATGGTGATTCCATCTAAATCTATTGCTGAGGCATGCTTGTCTTCATATTGTTGATTTTTTTCTATTCGTAATAATCCTGTTTTTTCATCTAAAATACTTATTAATCCTGAATGGCTATTTTCTCGATTTTCATCTATTTCCATATGTGTAAATCCTGATACTTCATCAAAAATATTCATTGTTGGAGCATCAATTAAATGATCGGACAACAATAAAGGTAAATTATGCTCAGCGAGAAAAGCACATAGTTTGAGTTCAGCTCTTTTCTTGAGCTCTTCTTCCTTTTTTGGTCTAAGCACTTCTTGTATGGATGTTGTTTTGCTGATAGCGGCAGCATGTTGTTTATGTTTAGTGGTATTCAAATGTTTTACGAGAGCAGGCCTATGGTTGAGTATGTAAGAATGACAAATTTTACAAAATGCAGAAACTGAGCCAGCTTGTTGCTCCCGTTTCGAGATCCAATTTTTCAATTACAAACAAAACAACACAATACTTAATAAATAAACAAACTTTGTTTGCGAAAATCAAGCGCCGAACCGATCGAGCGAGCATCAAGAGCGCAGAGCGGTCGTCCGGTCGTCTCTCTCCTCTCACTCGTAAGCGGGATGAAAGATTGAAAAATACACACGAGTGAATGAATAAGTAGATTTAAGATTTGACAAACAATCGTATTGGTTGGTCAGTCCAGTCTGTCCAACAACGCCATGTTGTTTTCTAACAAGCGTGCCAACATGACTTAAAATTATATTTATAAGTGCGTTCCGATACACGATTTTGTTCGAAATACTCAAAAGTAACATAAAAGTAACATTGAGTGTGGTGTAATGGAAGTGGAAGGCCAAAAGTAACGTAAAATGTTACAAAAGTAACATTCTGGCAACGCTGCTTTGCACTGGGACAGCGTTGATACTGTAACAATTTTTAACTAATCTGTTTCAGTACTACATTGCCTGATGAATAATCTCCGTACGGAACTTACCATTTCAAGCAATCTAATACAGATTTTTAGGATTTTATTGAGTTTTTAAAAGTTTGTCCCTAGCCGCACTTTCCCAACTAAATGGGAAAGTGCGGCTAAAAACATCCATAAAATGACTTTAATCTGTAGGTAGAATTTCAACGTACGTTCTAATTTCAACGTACATATTAGTTCGAGAAACGTTACAACAGATACAACAGAATAGAGATATTCGATTCTTTGTTCCTAGAAATAAGGTTAATTTTTAAAAAAAATATCTTTCTTAAAATGGGGCAAGTGCGGCACATTTCCTAAGGACAGGGGTGCTAAACATTTATACCCGACTACCCAAGAAGGAAGGTTAAGGTTTCGGGGTACATGTAATTTGCATGTTCTTTTGTGCCTTCCTAGAGATTAAAAGGCATGACCTATTTTGGTGTGTGAAGTGTAGTTAGACTCGTCTCTATGTGTGCCGTAGGATTTTAAACATAATTATGCTGTCCCCACAGAACATAATACACCCTGTCCCGCTCCTGGCAAAGGTCTTCCCTAACTCCATCCAAACTGTGTAATCACCCGCCAGATTCGACCAGTCAGCCTAAAACTCTTCTATGCAGGATTGATTGAAAAAAATTAACAAAATATACCTTTTAATATTTTATTGGCATCATTAACTAATCGTTAATTGAATGTGTTACATTGCTTTGGTCGTTGTGAACGTGGTAAGTACCTAATGCTAATGCCAAAATATTATAAAAATAAGTTCAAATAATAACATGAAACATAACATAAAAACTAAGAAAAAATACTGAGGCGGTTTCAAAAATAGTAGTCACATTATTCTAAGAGCTTTCAGTCTTTTATGTTCCTATACTAATTTCGTGACTCTTAAGATTTTTGACTACTGCACATTATATGTATCAAAATGTATTTTGAAGATTATATGACACGTCGAGATATTTCAGGCTCAGGTAATACTGCTACTGTATCTTCGCTGTGCTTCAATTCGCATATGTCATCAATAATTGGATAAGCGAATATTGAATCTTTTTTGGCTTTATGAATTTTCCTTGCGTATTTTATAGTTGGCACTCCATTGTTTATTGATATAACCTGTCCTACAAAATGTTTTATTGTTTTCTTTGAAGCGAACTTGACCAAAACCCAATCGTTAACACTGCATTTGGCAGAGGTTTGAGTATAGTGCTGTACTTCGACAACACTATTTTCTTCGTCGCCCAATTCAAGATTATAGTCATCGTCGGCTAGTATCGAGTAAATATAATCATCAAAATTTTCATTTTCATAATCTGACTCATCTTGCACGCTGAAATCACTTTCGTCTGTAGACGATTCGTGTTTAATTTTAATTTTTTGTTTCTTTGGTTTTGTAAGTCTTCTTTTTTCCTTACTTTTCTTTGAAGTCTTTTTCACTTTATCACCTTCGTTTTGACCATTTGCAGTTATTTCCGAGAGAGGTGTGTCTTGCCGTTTCTTCTTCAATTGTAGTATAGATTTATCACTAATATTTATCATCGTTTTTTTATTTAAATCCTTGAAGAATTTACTGCTATCGTCTATACGTATATTTGAAATAACAATTATGTTTTTCGGATTTTGTATTTTTGTTTCCTGATTCGCGCTAGATGTTACCATTGATAATTGGTGATTTGAAGTACTTGGTCCAGGGTTATCAGAATCAAAAAATGAGTCTCTTGTCCCAGATATAAAATGGTCTTTTTTTTCTGTTACTTTCGAAGAATTCTTTTTCATAGCTGTGTTTTTTGTTTGTTTTGTCTTGGCCTTATCTTCTTTCTTAATTTTTTCGTCTTCTTTTTCCTTCAATTTCTTAATGACATCTAAATGTGTAATAACTTCAGCACCTCTTGAAATTTTTGTCTTTTTTTGTATTGTGACTTTACTTTCATGTCTTTTTATCGTACTTAAGAGCAATTCTTCGAATGAAGTTTTGTTTGACATTTCCGGTTTATTAATCAAGTCTCTTGACGTAACGGAGGGAATAGTAAGGGTATGACAATGTTGAGTTACTGATGCATCAGTGCACGTGATCCAGCCCTCGTTGATTTTTTTCAAACATATTGATAACTAGCTTTTGCCCGCGGCTTCGCACGCGTTAAGAAGTATAATTGTTTAGCAAGTTAGTGTAAAAAATTAGGGCCTACAAAATTTCTTTGTACACAATATTCTTAACTAATTTGTCATTTGGCGCTAAAACTATCAAGCTACTGGGAGAACTTACTCGTGAGCAAGCAACATGAAACTGCCCATGAAAGAAGCAATGTTCTCTCAAGTTTGAGACCCGCAAATTTGAGAGTTTGCCCCTGAGACTTGTCATGGCAAGTCAAAAATCTAAGTAGATTTATATAAACTATTTCATCCCCTTATGGGTGGAATTTATCAAAATCCTTTCTTAGCGAATGCCTACGTCATAGTACCTATATGCATGCAAATTCTCAGGCCGATGGGTTTAATTTTAACAAAGTTTCATACAAAACTTCATCCCCCTATTTTATCCCCTTGGGGGTAGAATTTATCAAAATCCTTTCTTAGCGGATACCTACGTCATAACATCTACCAGCATGCCAAATTTCAGCCCGATCCGTCCAGTAGTTTGGGCTGTGCGTTGATAGATCACTATGTCAGTCACCTTTGAGTTTTATATACACCGTGTAACATAATTAACGCACATCCTGAAACTACTTTGTTCAGAATCGATAACAGAATCCATTTCATTAATAAAAATAAATATTTTTTTTTACCAAAAAAATATTTAGAAATAATTAAATTGTAGACACTATTTTCATAAAGCACTCGAAGTAAACGAAAATGAGCCTTAAGTCGATGCAATAAGGCTATAAGGCTATAGGCTATAAGTAACGTATTGAGCAATAGGGCGCCCACGCGTTTTGCCAATTATTTGTACAAATTATTCTGACAATATGTAATAAAAACAAATATCTAAGAAAATGATAAAAATGTTTCAATACATTAATTGTGGATAAAAAAGGATATTCTTTTTGGGGTGTCTGTGGATGTGCGTTATTTCCGTTACACGTTGTATATAGTAGACAACGAACAATTTAAACAACAAATACAATGAAAACAACGAAAATTTCCTTGTGCAGCGAAAGTACAAAGTAAAAAATCAAACTATTTTATTGCCGGGTATAACACCTCAGTACGCGCGATCGCAAGTCCCGTCGTGGTACCTCGTCCCGCGCCCCTCACTGCAACAGTAACTCGCCTCGAGAGCCGCATGCCGCGTGCAAAAATAAAAAAAATATTCGTGCGTACTTTTTAATTTAACGATATATCAGAAACTATTCATCCGATTTATAAACTGTAAAAGACAAATATTATCTCCATGATATGACCTTTTTTTTAAAGTAAGTTTTAGACGTAAGAATTAATATGGTAGTACTAAAATCATGCTCAGAAAACATGTCTTATTTTTCTTTATCTGTTTAGCCTCATCATGGATTTCCCCTAAAAGATAGATATAGGACATCGCGAACTTTTTTGTAGGTCTATTGGAGCCCTACATTTTCGTAGTACATAGTATTCATATATACTTGAGTATTTCGGCAGCGTACGCGATAAAAGTGATTTAGCGGTAATTTTTTTCCGACTTACTTGACTAATATCCTTATTTGAAGATAACCGAGAGAAGTAGGGTGATTTCATATAGCCCATGGCAATTCGAAATGATGTAGCTTTCTAACAGTGAAAGAATTTTTAAAATCGGTTCAGTAGTTTTGAAGATTAGCGCCGACAAACATACAAATATACAAACTTACAAACTCACAAACGCTTACCTCTTTATAATATTAGTCTAGACAACGTTGCAGGGCTTGAAATCGTTGATGTAACATCGATGACAGTACTTTTTTGTGTTCTTTCCACCTCTTCAAAGCGCTTTGGTCCAATTTATCTTCTGATACAACTGTTCTATTGAATGGAAATATTCCACCTTTTTTAAAACCATTTATCAATATTTTTGGGTCTAAGCTGCGCCAAACTTCTCCAACAATAATAGAAAATTCCTTTTTCGATAACTTTTGGCCGTAATTGCATCTTTGCCATTTCATCATTCTGTCGTCCCATTTGTCTTTAAAGGGCTTAAATACCGACAAGTCAAGGGGTTGCAGCAAATGACTGGTATGGGGAGGTAGTTTGATGATTGTGACATTGTTTTGCATCGCTGTTTCTATTACCGCCAACTGAATATGTGTGCTATGCCCATCAAAAATTAACAGAGTTGGTTCGTCTGTTGAGCCTAGCATTGGTATGAAACTCTTTGAAAAGAATTCAGCGAAAGCCTTGCTTTCTATCCAGCCATTTTCTGTAGCTGTATACAGAGTTCCTGGGTAAGCCTCAGGTGATGTCCATTCGCTCCACACATTCTTGCCTTTAAATATAATGAATGGTGGTCCTTTTTCTCCTGCAGCGTTGCTGGCAAAGAGCACAGTTGTGTTTTCTTTGCCCGTAGTGGCACATGTTCTCGTCGACGCATGTCCTCGTTCACCCACAACTTTAGTCTTTTTGGGGTCATTTGAATAGCTAGTTTCGTCAATATTCCATATTCGGTGAGGTTTATTTTGCAGTTGTAGTTTATGTATAGTCTCTTCAAGAATATTGAAATAATCATCCAACACAAATGGATCAGCAGCCTGTTTTCTGGCATATTCGACAGCTTGTGGTTTTTTTATGGATAGATTATGTCTACTAACAAAACCAGCAAACCAGTCGTGGCCAGGAATTCCGTCTTTAAATGGTAATTTCATATTGTTATGTTTAACATATTCTGCAACAAGCTCCACCACTTCTTTTCGAGATAGTCCAAACCCGTTCTTTTCCATAATACTAATGAGATTGACAAGTGTTTTTTCAGTATCTGCGGTCAGAGCTGTTGGCCTTCCCAGGCTATTCGATTTCTGTCCTCGTCGACCAGACATATGATCAAATAACGTTGCTCGTGGAATTTTGTATTGACTGCTAGCAGCATAAAATGTGGTTCCATTTCGGATAGCTGCTAATGCTTTTTGTAAAGTTTCGTGAGTCCAACTCGGTCCATCTGTCTTTTTTACATAATTTCGTACCATGGTCTGGAAATTGAAAAAATACACTTAACAAAAACGAAGGTTTAAAACTTCTGACCTGGGGCAAGTGCGTCGTAGTGCCGCGCGTGCCCCAAGCATGGTAGCTGCACTTTCCCAAACAATACAATTTGAGGTTAGGTTTTTAAACTGGCAATTATAGCTTATTTTGCTAGATACAAATGAAATTACTACGTAAATATGAACCTTAGGATTCAAAGAAAACACTTACGTTCTTAGATCAGCCCATTTCTTGAAAAAAATACAAAAATTTTAGCACAACAACTAACACGTCGCACACCTAGATAAAGAGTAGCACAACTCAAAATACCAGTTTTTTCAGGAACAGAAAAAAACGTTTTATTCGATTTCCATTGGACCAATTTAGAATATTGTTAATGTATGTTGTATAAATAATTAATTATGATTTTTATTGCATATTTACTTACTATTATATTATACATGCATCACCCGTTAATTTTTATTTTTCGTGTTGTGTTAGTAATCTTGACTTGATCTATGTTTGATAATTTTATCAACTCAAATTGATCCCATATTAGAGAACTATTTTGAATTAATGCACTCTTATTCTTTCAGTTTTTTATATGGTCTGAGCAGAAATAACGGTATAACTAAACATTTATTGTGGTACTATAATTATTTTAGTGAATTAAAAAGAAATTTAAGTAGTTAAAATGTCTTTATTTAATATTTAGGTAGGTAACAAAAAAATTAAGATAATAAAAAACACAGCACTTGTTTATGAATAGTCTCTGGAATACAGGAAAACTTTTCACTTACATTATTATAAAGATCCATTTTTCTTAAACATTTAAAAAGTTAACATTCCTCTAATCAACATCTCTTTAAACAGTATTTTAACCCTATCAGTCTATAAATTACAGACAATGCTTTATGTATTTAATAAAAAAATAAATAAAACTCTTGTTTAACAAACATAACTAACAGGAACTTCACAGGTGCAAAAAATTAAGAATCACATAAACTTACCCAAATAAAAACATAAAATATATTCTAAAATACCCTTACTTTACTAATCTGATGTCAGTCTAACTGACAGAGTTAAGGTACCTAATTAATAATTAACATGTTTAAATCAGACTTTTACTTTGAACATAGTTCTCTCTCTAGTAATCTTGAAATCTACACCGTGACTTTTAGGTCGTCTTACAAAAGTGGTCCACACAACGTATCTGACATAAAATACCTCTAGGCGCGAATATAATTTTTTTATCATTAACTAAGATAATATGTATGAAGAAAAATAAATAATACATTGGAAACATGAACCATCCTGTTAATAATGTTTACGTATCAAAATGTTGAAGATACCTATCTAGCGCACGAGTCGAGCAGATCACTCTATCTCCATTTTTAACGAGACAAAATATATCTCTCACCTCGAAATCGGTGAAGGTCAATCTAACTGCAGTTTAGTTTCGTCCAAATACTGGAAGCGTGTGCGCGTGCGCTACCGGTTTTCAATCTTTGTCCGCGATCTCGAACCTACCTAATAATGAGTGATAGGAACTATCAGTACTTGAATGTAATGTGATGAAATGTGAAAATAATTGTTGCTTTTGACGTAGTGAAACAGGACACAGTGATTTTAAATAAATTAAAAGAGAACATCCAAAAACGTGCTCGTTTGTGCATCGAATAAGGTGGTAGACAATTTGAACAGTTGTTACAATACAGGTAACGCCTACTTGTTAATAAAAAGTGATCATTAGTAAATAAGTTATTAGTATAAATATCAGTTGATTCCCATTCTTTAAATACGCCGGAAACAATTTACATACCTACTACTTATTTCCATAACGGTCTTTTTGATTATTACTTTCTAACGTGATAAATACATACCTACAAATTAATCACGTTAGAAATTGCAATTCTGGATTTATTTATTAAATGTAAGTAGGATGTGTAGGAATATGATTCAAATTTCTATCTTAAATAGGGTTGAATCAAGTTATTACTACATCACTTTGTTTCGGTTTTACGAGTAAGTTTTACCTATGAAAAATGTTTCTGACGGTTAGGACCGTAAAAGTATAAAGGAAGAATTGGAATTAAGTGGTTAACATTTATGATTGTAATAGTAAGACAGCTGCTTTACGCTAAGGTGAATGACCTGTGATAAGACGCCGCCCGCGCCGCTCGTTTGACACAAGGCTCGGACCGCGCTCACTACAGAGTGTTTGTAAGACTGCCTTGTGTCATACTAATGAATAATATTTTTATTTATTCAAATCTTAATAAATCATATTTTTTTTAATATAAACTTTTACTAGTCATTGGATACATGAACTGGGCTGCTTTTGTAAGACGACCTAAAAGTCACGGTGTATAATAATTGAATAACAAAAAACTTAATTATTCAGTCTTCCTTTTAAATCACGTATTATTTATTTATTAAAACCTTATTTATTAAAATTAAAAACGCCAGTAGTGCATACTCTGAAATTATTCTAAACCTAGTGCCTTTTTGTAATAAAAATCGACGTAATTCTGTGGAATTATTTTCTTGTCAATTAATTCCATAATGTCTCTCTTTTTATTGGCCCCCAATGGTATTTTCTGCAAATATGCCTGTTTTAAAGGAGTAAATTCATGCATTTGTGTCCTCCTTTGATTTCTAACAAAAGCTTTTTTAAAAACAGTCTCTTCATAAGAAGTTTTAAAAAAATACCATTGGTTGTTGCTTTTCAACGCGCAGTTGTTTGATATCGTGCCATTTTATTTGTTCTCTATCAACATTAACAGTGAAATTGTTTCCCCATTCTTCTTGCAGAGCTTTCAAATCAAAGAACTTGTCATACGTAAGTTCTTCCACATGGTAAGGTTTCCCAGTCTTTTTAGCTGTTCTTATTAAAGTAGCGTATTGCTGTGGACAGTATATTGGGCCTGATTTAGTGTATCTTTTTATTAGTTTTTCGATAACGCTGTGCACATTATCACCTTCATTTTGTGAATGACCACGTATCAGAAATTTATGAGTAATTGAATTTATTCTCATAGTTGCAACAGCAAAAGCGTAGATAGATAATAGATATTTATTTTTTTGCTGGCCACAGCAATTGTCACTATAAAATATTATGTCCAGTTCTTTATCTGATGTATTCTTCTCAACCAACATTTGTAGATATTGCAATACACAGGACCCAATTTTCACAGCACCTCGTTTTCCTTCAATCTCGTCCCAAAAGAAACAAATTACATCTTTTGCGAACAAGTCACTAAATGTAAAATTCAGGCAATTTATTCTTGATTTATAAAAAAACAAGGATACTTGCCCTTTAGGCACCTGCATAACAGCCTGAAGATCGTAAACGGCAACAACTGCGTCTGGCCTTTTCTTATCTAATTCCTTTTCAGATCTGGAGAGCACTTTCTCTTTCAAATGTTGGTCATAAGCCTCACGTAGTTTTTGTTTGTTCTCATCGGTAGCTTTTTTATATGTCTCGCAAAGATCGCATGCATCTTTTTTCGGGATGTAAAAAGAAATATTAAACTGCGTGTTAAATATCCGATTGAAAGTTGACAACGAAGCCAATGGTAACCGTTCATTTTCGCGTAGATCTTTATAATCACGGTACAGATCTGCAAGGGATTTCTCACTAGGTATGTATTCCCTCGTAGTTTGTGCTCGAAGATAATGTGATTCTATTCTAGGTATAGAATTTATGAACGCAACAACGCTTTCTTTTATTTCATTATCTATTTTTAAATGCTGTCCGTGCTTTCCCCTTCGGTCATCGTCTATGAAACCGTTCTCTTGTCGTTTAGCAAGAGCAGTCCTAATGCATTGATCGCTTATGTTTAAAGTTGCTCTAAAGAAAGCCTTGCAAACTCTAATACGACTGTTTTCAACCTCAAAGAAAAATGCAGAATTCAGTGACCTATAATTTTGTGTACTACTGTACCTGTATTTGGGCTTAATAACTTCTGTGTGCCTTACAATGAACTCCCTTTGTCTTTGGAGGTCCCCTAGTTGCCAAAAAGTGTCGAACAACAATTGGCGTAAAGTCTCACATATTTTTGTTTTGCACTTTAACTTGCACTTATCGGGACAAGGAGGTTTGACCGCTCTTTCTGGAACAATTTTATTGGTTGTGCTTACATAGGCTTTTCCGGTATTTCGACGCAATTTCTTAAGATTCAATGACCATTTGTTAGGGTTTCTCGTCCTTTTCTTACTATTACGGCTTGTTTCAAGATCAGCAGACTGGTGTACAGTCAGTTGAGAGCTAGAAGCTTCAGCAGATGGCATCTCGTTCAAAATATTGTCAGAATTTGGCATAACTGATGGGACAGTGCTAGTACTAATTTCTGTATTATCGCTGCTAGAATTACTTGAACACCATTTTGCCGCATGAACACACAGAAAAAAATATAACTTCGTCGACGACGTCCGTCGGCTCCAGGACTCGAAACAAAATGGCCGAATCCGAATGAACGTTCTCTCAGTGTTCAGACCGTTCATTTCTCGTTCATTCGGAGTGGGAATGAAAGATACCGGATGCCAATATCCAACACTGTTGGATCGGTTCACTAATGAATTCATTCGGCACTCGTGTTTAATTTTTTTGTTCAGACATTTCATTTCGAATGAAATGTACCGAATGAAAGGTGAAAATGAACCGTCTGATATCACCTTATGTGATATACTGTGTAGTTTTAAGTGCGAGAACCAAAAGCAGTGACACTTAAGATGACACTCTGACCACTAACTGGAATTCAATAACCCAGTGGAATATAGTTCACCGACAAAAGTTCTACAGCTGACTTTGCCACCGTTACTTAAAGCGTGCATAACATAGGTAAGGTTATTTATTTTTAACTTTTTGCTGTTCCAACAAGTACAGTTTAAGCTTAGTTCTAAAAGTGTTAACTGTTTTCATAGCACGAAAAGGTGGTGGCAAGTCATTCCAGCAACGGGTGGCGGCGAACTTAAAACTACCACGGCATGCTGCAGTTCTATGCCTGGGTGTGATTAGAAGGTAGGCTGATGCTCTGGTGCTATATCGGTTAAAATCACGTGACCAAGACAACTTATTGTAGAGGTAACTCGGTTTTTTTGACAAAATGATATCAAACAATAAAGTGGCCAGATGAAGTTTCCTACGTGCCTGCATATTCATCAGGTTTCCAGTATTTAGGAATGGGGTGATATGGGATTTGGAAACAGAAACGTGCACAAGCATTCTTAACCCGCTGTATCAGTCTCTCTGTCCTACCGAGAATACAGGTCCCATACACAGTGTCAGCGTAGTTCAGCTTGGATAATACTAGTGACTCACAGAGCATGACACGCATATCCACACTTATGTAGGGACGAATCCTATACAGCAGCTTCAGGCGATAGAAACAGCTGCGCACAGCCTCTAGAATATGGGTTTCAAAGAGGGTTTTTTGTATTTGGCCCCTGGACCCCATAAAAATAAATTTGGACTTAGATGGGTTTAAGACTAAGGAGTTCTTGCATGACCAATCAGATATCCTGTCTAAATCTTCATTTAATCTTTTTACTGCATCTGTGGCATTTTCAGGGGCAAATGAGAGGTATAACTGAAGGTCATCGGCATATAAGTGAAACTTAGTGTTGAGAAGACAGTTGATGATGTCAGCACTGTATAGGATGAACAAAAGTGGTCCAAGTATAGATCCCTGGGGAACACCCCTGTTCACTACTGCTGGAGCAGAAGTCACTGTATCGGCAGTCACATTGTTGCTCAGTTGCACGCACTGTGATCGGTTAGACAGGTAACTATGAAACCATTTAATTGTTTCAATATGGCAACCATAGTAGGCCAACTTAGACAGTAACAGAGAAACATTTATTGCGTCGAAGGCGCACGAGAAATCCAGAAGTACCAGTATAGTCACCAAGCCCTTATCCCTTGCCTCTAATATATTGTCTACTACATCAATGAGTGCTGTAGCCGTGCTGTGTTTTTTCCGAAAACCATATTGCATATTTGGGAGAATATTAAAATGCTCGAGGTATTCTCTGAGCTGGTTACACACCACCTTCTCGAGGACCTTGGAGATGCATGGCAATAGGCTTATAGGACGAAGATCTTTTGGTTGAGCAGGGTGTGCAACTTTGGGGATTGGTTTAACTATGGCTGTTTTCCACAGATCGGGGAAGGAGCAAGTGACAATGGACCTATTTATGATGGACGTGATTGCTGTAAGAGTTCTTGGGAGAGTCATCATCACCATGTCCAGAGAAATGTCATCACAGCCCATAGCGTTGGACTTGAGCCCACGGAACAGATTTAGTACAACATTTTCTGTTACAGTATTAAGTTGAAATTTATTTAAACTAAACCTGTTAAATTCAAAGTATGTTAAGTCTGATATTGTAACTATGCCACTACCAGGTACGTCCAGAAAATGTTTATTTATAAGTTCTGGATCATTAAAAAAGTAAGGTAGACTGTGTTCTGTTTTTTTTTGTGGTATGTATTACAGACTTAATATGACTCCACAGTTTCTTGGGCTGTTTTATGTTGTTGTTGATTGATGTCCTGAAGTATACTGTTTTTTCACTGTGGATTGCAGCGATGACCATACTTTTCATTTCTTTGTATGATTTTTTATGATTTTAATTTTTTGTGGATTTATATAAGGTATGAGACTTATCACGCAAGTTCATCATAACCTTAACAGTATCAGTGATCCAGGGACTAGATTTATCTTTAATTTTTACCTTTTTTATGGGGGCATGAAGATCAAATAAAGTTATTATAAATGTATTAAAAGTAGTTACCATATAGTTTACCTTTTGTAGGCTTACAATGTACTCCCAGTCAATATTATTCAAATCTTGATTAAATTTGTCTATTATGATATCTTTTAAAGGCCTGTAGGTAATCCACCGTGGAGCAGGCTTATCCACTTTAAAATAGAAATCCACTGAAATTATGGCATGATGGCCTAGGTCCGGTATATGTAACACTGAAACATCACATACTTTTGCATCAGTACATACGACATCAATTAATGACTCACTGTGGTCAGTAAAATGAGTAGATTTGTTTACAATTTGTTTAAGGTTGCAATATTTGAAGAGATTGTTTAAAAGTATAGTTTTGTTGTCAGTCTGATTGTTTATATTTATATTAAAATCGCCTAGCAGTATAACTTTATCGACATTTGCAAATGAAGTGAGGGAATTTGTCAGGGCATCTAAGAAGACATTTACATCGAGCCAAGGTGGTCTATAGGCTGTACCTACAATAACCGATTGTGACTTGACATTAAGTCTTAGCCACATTATTGCAGGTTTCTTTCACCTTATCAATCATGGGCTGGACTTTCCACAACAGATTAACTTTTTCACCTGCTGGTTGAGAATCAGTGTCGACGACATGAAGAGCATTACGAAGAGTAAGAAATCTGTCTCTCGTCATCAGGTCACAGATTAACCCTAGCTTAGTACCAGCTCTCCAATACATTGGCACCCGAGGGTAAGGAATGCAGCCCATGATAATATGTATCGCAAGTACCTTCGCTATTTCATCGCTTGTAGTTTTGAGTTCGCTTCCTGTAGTGCGTAGGTAATATAAGTTTGTACAGTTAGAGATCTTTTGTAAAAACTCAGCGTCAATGTAATCATTAAAATACTCTATTGGACGTCTTACCGAATTTGTTGGCAGGACAGGATAGTCATGGGGTTTTTCTGTAAAAGTAGTTTGCCTCCATAGGCTCCTTACCACGCTCCCCTTCACCAGTAGATCCTCTGCCACGGGTAGACCCTCTGCGATGGGTAGACCCTCTGCGACCAGTATTCGAGACTAATGGCGATCTCGACCTATCAATTGGAGTAGAAATGGACCGCGAAATACCTGGCCGAGATGTTCTGGGTTCCCGCGCAGGGCTTAGTGTCGGTGGTGAAAGTGGCGTGGAAGGCGGCCTATGTAATAGAACATCTGGAGAGGATACTAGCAGTGACCGCTCATTTAAATCTTCGTTCTCTAGATGTTCTTCGTCGCCATCTTCGGCGCCAGTTTGACGAAACAGGACGTCTGGGTCAAATTCGATGTCTTCATCGTCGAAATCTTCGATGTCTGATAAATTGCCGTTTTCTAATAGTTCGCATATCATGTCTTCCGTCACCGGACGCCCTAAAAATAATAAAACATACACATTTTAAAGCTAGGGATCAACAAAACAGCGAAATAAAATACACCAACATTTTTAATTAAATTCACGTAGTACGACCGAAGTACCACGATCGTGCGAGTTAAAATTTCAAACGGGATATTAATGAGTCATATAGATGCAAAGGTATCCAGTTTTACCAAAATGGCAGGAAACATTTTTTTTGTATTAAAGCAGTAATATAACTATTATGGTTCTTTTTTTAACATAAAAGTTTAGATAATCATGTGATTAATACAAGAAAAAGTTAAGATATTACTGTAATATCGTATTTTTTCTAAAAACTAGACGTTTGATTTGGATGTTTCTGTTTCTGCGCCCAACTCGTGGATACTGCTACCTCTGCAGCCAAACCTCTGGGATATTGCTGCATTTGCAACCACAGATTTTAGATCATAATTAGACTGAATAATCATGATACTTAGTACAGACAACAAGTTTAGTGTCTACGTCAGGAGTTTATTTATTGCATCTAAGGGACACCATACCACTAAATATTAGTATCTTAAACCGTTATTCTGAATTAAAAATCAGTGGATTTTTCATTGGGCAGGAAATAGAATCGTTATTAGATATATTGACATGATATAGACATATTGGCACAGTAAAGTAGATTTATAATAATAACTTCTTTCTATTATTAGAATTAATGACTATCCAAATATATTGGGAACAGGTAAGGAATAAAAAAACTAATTATAAATTGTTTCTTTATTAAGCATACCTATGTGGCTACCTATAATTAAATATTTCAAAATTATGTAATTAAATATGCAAATCATCTACTTCCTGATATTCTTCACACTCTAAATCACATTCTCTGTCTTCATTTTCGTCATCTTCATCTTGGTTGTTACTTTCTAGTAACGCTACAAAGAAAGACAACTCTCCATTTTGCTGCCAATCGTCTCCCCAATGGCAATGGCTTCTAAGCAATGTTAATAAATCTTTTTTCTTACAATCCGTTATGTTATTGGAAGCATGAATCTTTCTTAGATTTATCATGGATGTTGTTTTATTCCTTTGACAAACATTTTTTAAAACTCCATCATCTATTTTGTAGTGTAGATGTCCCTCAATCATAACGTTTCCAGGCCTTTTAGAACGCTTTAAAATGTAACGTTTGCAATCCTTGAATCGAAAATGCCAACTACCGACAGGTTTAAAGACTTCCTGTGAAGCTGTCTTCCAATCGAATACTTCAAAGTCAGTTCCTAAGGCGTTAACGGTACTAAATTTTGAAATTATTTCGATATATTTTTGGGGACCGCTAATCACTTCATGTTTTTCGATTTGGGCAAAGACCCTGTCAGGCGGTATATACGAATGTCCGACAACAGGAAAAACAAGCTAAACTTTTTTGACGTTCTGAGGAGCTTCATTCAACCATTTCGCCAACATTCCTAACATTATAGTATTTTTATTTTGCCCTGCGCATCCATCTGCGACAAGTCTTACTGTTTCTATCGATGACAGGTCTGAATTTGTCAGCCTGTGGTACAGAGCCAATGCAATTTCATTTGCAGCTTTGGGGTACAAATTTTCGGCCCAACAGTAAGCAAACACATTTTTGGGAACTAATTTGCTTTTTGAAGATCCCTCTACTATCGTAAAATTGTATAAATACACATTTCTTAGGTAATACGCCACCTGATCGGGCACTTTTAGCAGGTTAACACGTTGAACGCCACGCCAAAAACCATGTTTAGGTCACGGGGCCGCGGCAGACACTGGTGACCGTCAACTTGTCTGGTCCAAGGGGCCGCGGCGGACACCGTGTGACTTCATGGTCTCGCTGACTACAAAAGCTTCTAGACGGCCGACGGACATTGTTTGGACCGTTTTTACTAAGGCAAATGATCCGCGCGGCCCCTTAGTACAGCCAAGCCGCTTGGCACAAAAAAAAATCTAAAACACTTAAATTTTATGGATATTTCTACAAGTTGTTCCCAAAAATGTTATTGGTACTTTTAGTGAGTGTTTTAAACAGTTCAATTAAGTGATATTTTATTTAGATAGTTCACAATTTTTTATTATTTTTATAGCACTAGAAAGTTGTTACAATTATTATAATAGTTTTTGTCAAGTACTCATCAAATAAGGAATGGGTTCAGTAGGCAAAAATATCGGTACACAAAAGCCACATTGTAACGAAAAATTTTTGGTTTACCTTGTGTTTCGGATTATTTTTCCAATATAGGCAACTTTCACTGGCATCACGCTATGATCTACGGGAGCGGATCAGTAAGGTTGCTACAGGAACGCGGGTAAATTCTTAGGGGAAAATCTAGTTCTACAAATAGGTTTGTATTTAAATTGAAATGAATTAAAGTCATAACATTTTTATATAATGTTTAATAAAGAGATCAATCATCAGATGTACTTCTTTTACGAAATAGGTGAATGCTAAGTATGCATTATAAAAATAGTAATTAAAAATAATATATAACCCTATTGACCACAAAAGATAACGAAATAAAAAAATAAAGAGATCAACAAACCACCTTACATAATTGCAAAAAGTTTGGCATTGAAACAATATTAAAATCTAAAAAAAAACATAAATGTCTTGAGATCAATAATTAAAAAATAAAGTCATTAAGCATGAATTTCGATAAAAAGTACCTAAATTATTAGTGAATCTTTAGAAATGACATAGATTATTTTTATAAAGGTAAAAAGATGTATGTACTTATAAAAATATAACAAAATCTAAAAATGTTTTTTATAAAAACAATCATGGCACAAAACTGGCTTTTCAGGACAAACGCTACAAAAAGTGTTCACTTTTTTCGTCTTGTTTCGTGCATGTTGACGACCTAAGCTAAGTACATTCGTTTTGTAGCATTCCCCACAATTTCGTCTAGTCTTCCTTGACGGACCGTCAAACTTCATTAAAACATGTTTCTTTCTATTCGGTCTTGATGGAGCCGGTTCATCTGCTTGTTGCTTGTAGCACGGAAAGATTTCAAAATTTCAGTCCTAAAATCTGTTGTTTTAATTTTTGTTTTGTTTACAGACTGGTACAAAACATGAGCATTGATGAGAGCTATATTCAGAAGCATATCTAATGCAATCTTTTTATACCATCGGATGGATTTGCGAAGTGGACTACAATAAGACGCCATCTGGTCAGCTAAATCCACACCTCCTTTAGCCTTATTGTATTCCAAAACAATTTGGGGCTTCTTCACAACCTTTCCACGCTTTGTGATCTCAACGAAGCGCACAGAGTGCTTTGTGGACAAAACAAGAACATCGCGCTTGTCTTTCCACTTCAACACAGTTATTCCATCTCGGTTCTCTTCAGCATAATAACAGCCCTTCTTGAGTTTTCTGCTGATAACTTTTTTAGGTAGCCCCCGCCTGTTTTTCCTGACCGTCCCGACAAGGTGAGTTTGCTTGTCCAAAAGTCTACGAGCCAAATCAACGCTCGTATACCAATTATCGGTATGTAAAGTATGCCCCCTGTTAAAATAGTCTTCACACATATTCATCACAACATTAGTGGGTGTTGTGTTTACAGTATCGATGTTTTTTCCAGCGTAAATATTAACTTTATGTGTATATCCAGGAGTGGAGCATAACTTAAAAAGTTTAACACCATACCTATGCCGCTTCTGTTTATTGTATTGTCTAAATACGATTCTGCCACGAAATGGCACCATGCTCTCATCGATGCAAATATCTTCATTTGCAATAAAATGTTGCCGAAAAGATTCATTTAAGTCATTCATCAGCTTCCGCACACGATGAAGACGATCAGACTTGTTTTTCTCATCATCTTCTAGAGATGGGTTGGACTAGGTAAATTTGGTATCAAGTACACCTGTTCCTACCTTATAAATACGTGATCTAAATACCTGTTCCACCTAGTCTCACGTAGTAATCGCGTCTTGTTCATCGAAAATCTATATGATTTGCATTGACTAAGTACACACATCAACATAGTCTAGGGATATTTTGTATTTATCAAATTTACTCGAAATTTATTGAAGTTTACCTACAACATATATATATATTTATAAAGCCTATTTATCGATCTACAGTCTAGAATGAAAAAAAAATATTTTTTTTGGTTAAAAAAAAAATTATTCGAATAAAGAAAAATACGTGTAATAATGGTAAAACTAACAATTAATGTTTTTTTTGAGAAAAAGTGAAAATTATGGAAAATTATAACGTTTCTAACAGTAATGTGAAAGATCAATGGTCAGTAAAACCAACCATGACGTTAATGACGGTCCTACAACGGTTTTTCATGCTTAGAATTAAGTTATCGAAGTCCTACTGCGGTCTATGTCCCAGGTCCGACTAAGATGCAAAAAAAATGTTCTTCCGTCGCAATATTAGCAGGAAAATTCCTCAAAGCCCTTCTTTGGAGCATGTCCCACGCGTGTTCGATGGGATTTAGGTCGGGCGATTAAGTGGACCAGATTATTATTACGGATACCCGAAATTATCATTTCGGGTATCCAAATTTTCTATAGATGATATGAGTGCAGTTGTGATTGGTATGACAATACTCCCAGTTACATATGTTTGAACGCTGACTTCTTTTGTCACTTCTTCGCAAGGTTTTAAAATTTTACACAAACTTTCACATAACTCCCAATCCATTCCAGTTAGTGACATAGTAGTCGCATTTAAATTAGAGAGTGCGCTATTAATTTCTTCTTGAATTTCTACAAACCTCTCTAACATATAAAATGTCGAATTCCATCTGGTACTTACATTTTGTAACGGTCTTTTCACTGTTTTGCCAGCTTGTACTTGGAACTTTTTCAGCTTCTCCCACGCTTGTGCAGATCTTTTAAAATATCCGACGGCCGTTTTTACTTTGTTAATAAGACTTGTCAGTTCGTCAGATTTGTTAGAAGGTTCTTGGACAGCCAAGTTCAGGGTGTGAGCATAGCACCCGAAATGCTTCCAAGCTAAATCTTTTTCGATCGCTTTTTTTATATTAGTTCCATTGTCAGTTACAGTCAACAGAATTTTTTGTGTTATTTTCCATTCTTCTGTGACTCTTAATATCTCCGCGGCCAAATTGACAGCGGTATGGGACCCCTCAAGAAGAGCACATTCTAATAAAACTGACTTTAATTTACACTCTCTTCCGTCAATGTAGTGTCCTGTGAGTGCCATATATGAATCATTCGTACTCGATGTCCATATGTTGGATGTGATGCAAATCGATTGCACTTCATTTTCGACTTCTTGCATTTTGATAGCGCGTAAACTTTCGTAACGGCCCGGTAACAAATTATTTGCGAAGTATTTTCTTGTCGGTATGACATAATATGGGAACGCAGTTTGCAGTAATTTTTTAAAACCTTTATCTTCGACAATTCGGAAAGGTTGATAATCCATAATGAATAAATCCATTATCAACTCGTCAATGTCGGACTTACACTTATCAGCATTCCTTTTATAGATATAAGAGGCAATAGTTTTTGACCCCGACTGTACCACACGCACCGTACTAGTCCCTGATGTCACAGGTTGCACTACATTTGTGCACGACGTAGATGACGTAGATGTAGAGGTGGAAGGAATCGGATCCTGGTTCGGCGGTTCTTGGTTAGATATCTAACTAAATTAATTAAGGGATGCTTATTTTTAATATGTTTAGTTAAGTTTGACACACTGGATTTAAAACTTAATCTGGTCTTACATATTTTGCATTCCGCTATATTTTGACCCACGTCAACGAAATGATCCCAGGCAACACTGCTTCCTTTAGGCGCCATTATTATTAAGTACCTACTAATAGTAATAATTTTCTCGCAACACAAAAAATAAAATAAGTTTAGTCAAAGAACTAGTAAACACTTAAAACAGAATAAGCAAAAAGATCAGAACAGTTATGTACTTTACTAGACTAGATTAAGTAGCGGTCGGACTAGGTGAGACGCATTGACGCAATCGCAATGATCGAGATCATAACAAAACTGACCTGTACAAACCGGTTTGTTTAGTCCACCTGAGCACGTGTAGCGAGAGAGCGAGACAATGCAATAAATGAATGAACGATATAATATGGCGTCGTCTCACTTCCACCGGGCTTGAGCAAGAATGCAGATAACATGTGTGAGTGAGTGAGACAACACTGTATCTTATCGTCTGTCGCGAAACAACTAGGCTGTCAGTCGCCGCGATGACGTAACTCGACCGACGGCCGCGCAATGTACCTAATATTGCATATTATGTTACGATACGAGTGAAGACTAGGCCGGACTTAGTCTTGTGAAGATTGGAACAGGTGCCACCTAGTCACCAAAAATACCTAATCCTTTCATCTGTTCTAGTAAATACGACTCATCTCTATCATCTTCAGAAAAATGCAACATGCGAAGCAAAATTTCAAATCGGTTACGTGACATAACAGTTCTAGGAAAAGGATGACTAATAATATTGTCCTTTGACCAATAGTCCGATAATTTTGGAAGCTTGATCACACCCATGAAAATAAGCAAGCTCAAGAATTTCTTCATTTCTGCATAGTTAGTTGGGACCCACTGCCTGATATGCGCACCAGAGGAAGCATCAGAATTTTTAGATATTTGTTCAATAGCATATTTGTTAGTTGCAGAAACAATAGACAGTAACATATTGTCAGAGACAAAAAGCGAATAGAAATCAGCTGGAGACTTATTTGCCATTGTACTACGAACAGCGTATGATGGTCCCGAAATGTCAGTGAATGCAATTAAACGACGTTGTTTACCTTGTGGCGGTCCCCATCCACCGCAAGGAGTGTGCTCTGGCAAGTCAGGCGTAGTATTTTCTAATACACTGTCCTCACTGTCTGAGCGGATGATACGGCGGCAACGTTTGTTCGACGGCAAAGCTAAAATATTTTCATCTTCAGAAAATATTTGAAAACTCGAATTCAACAAGGTTATTTCAATGTTGTCGATTTCTTCTAAATCAACTAATGTGCAATTACCATATGTGCTCGTTGGAGATAGTGCATTCGCGTTGTCTGAAAACTTAATGAGACCTTACCCTGGAACTTACGAAAAAGGTAACGTGAAACGAATTTTCAACTACAGACTCTCACGGGCACGAAGAATCGTAGAAAATGTTTTTGGAGTGATGTCTGTTGTTTTCCGTATATTTCGATAATGTTGAGCTTTTAATCTAATAATGTTGAGCTTGTTACTACAACTTGTATATATTTGCATAATTTTTTGAGTCGAAATAAACGTTCCAGAACCTTGTATACTCCACCAGGAACTTATGATAAGGAAGATTCTGAATTTAATGTAATAAACGGCTCTTGGCGTAGTGATGTAACAGGTAATAATCTACTTCCTTTAGAAGAGAGTGAAAATGTGGAAATGTCTTTGGCACCATCCACTATAAGAGATAAATTTTCTGACTATTTTATAAGCGAAGAAGGTCGAGTTTCTTGGCAAAATGAACGTGCTTAAAAACATTTAAACATTATCTAGTTTTACTATTTAATAATAATAAACAACTTACATGATTCTCAATTGTGTCTTTATTTCCAGTTATTGTTTCACCTTTTATCAAAAACAGCAAAGGTTTATATGCAAACCATGTAATGTTCAGAACGTCTTCACTGCCACTTCCTGTTTTTTTTGAACATTTCAACTTTTTCCTTTCGCGGGTAAATTGCGATCGAAGAGTATGTACCTTACTTTCAACTTCTTTTACAGGCACATCTAATGTTTTCGCTATTGAGTCCCATGCATCTTGTTTTATTAATTTATAAATTCCTTTAAATTGGATTGTATTTGGGTTATTATTATACCCTCCATGTCGACGTATGTCCCCGAACATGATTTCGATGTGGTCTTGACTTATTCTGTATGTAGAAATGTAGCTCAGTCTTTTCTCATCTTGAACAAGAGACGTATATAAATATTTAAGGCTTTCGATACAAATCAAAAATCCTAAAAAACCGGTTTTAGATTTACATTGCACGAGCTTCTTTTTAGTTATTTTCAGAAATACATGTCCACGTTGGGTAATTCTGTTTTTATTGTAAATACGCAATTCAAGTATATATTTTTTAGCTTTTTCTAGAAAAGCAAATATTTCTTTTGCATTACCTGAACTAACAGGCTTTTTTTGTCACTAGCTCTCGAATTGAAAATGTCGAACAAGTCATTAAATAATATTATGAAGTCTTTAGTGGGACCCGAATCCTTAAAATTTGATGAACGCAGTGTCTCTTCGCAAAGCTGCAAAGCTTTTGCGACACTTCTACTTAAAAGTTGTGTGGCTAACTTGACCTTCATAATTTCATTGCGAAAATTTAAGTTTCGTTTTGTAAGTCGGTTGGCAAAATTCAAGCCCTGGTTTGTCTGCAGTTTGTTAAGATTTTTTAATAGTTGCCACCTTATCTCTTTATTTTCATTATTAAAAATAACTGACTTCGCTTCAAAAGTGTTGCATACCAATTTAATCATGTGGCATGGATCTAGGAAAAGTGCAACTTCTTTATTGGTTTCAGGATCTTTAAATGTAGTTTTTAAGTTATCAATAACGCTCAGGTTACAGCCTAGAACCGCTGCAGTAGACAAGTTAGCCGCACAACCATCGAAAGTCAAACTTACTACGTCAACGCCTGCTGCATGACAATGTCTTAAACAATCCATGATTAAAGTAGCCCTCGTCTCTGATGATAACCCTTTGACGAAAAAGTAAGCTACAGGAATTTTCCAGTTTTCACTTAAACATACTAAAATAAAAACAAATGCTTCTGTTGCAATTTCTTTGTTTTCCGAAGGTCCAGAACCATAATTTACTAATCCCTCTGTATTTTTGTCTGTCCATTGAGTTTGATGTCTGAGAGCCATTTCGTCTACAATCAGGCCACAAATAATTTTCTTTCCAGATAAATTACTTTTTTGTTTTAAAATATCAAATGCTTGTTTCGTAAAACCCGGCAACATTGAACTATTTTGGTACCGTTTAGCCAAAACACGGGGATGAGGCAGGGCAGTATGGAATACCCGCCTAACGTATTTATACGCCGCTGAGGAGTAGTAATTTAAAGTTAACGCAAATTTGCGAAGCGCTGCTGGGTATTTCTTCCTAAAATTTTTCTTAGTCTTTTTTATTTGCAATATTCTGTTAAATAAGTTTAATGGTTCTGCTTTTAGGTTAAGATCCGAAAATTGCTGTTCCGTGAGATATTTTTTTTTTCAAATCCTTTAAAATGTTTTTCATGCTTGTTATCTTTTTTTTTAATCTGCTGTTTTGGATTTTAAGAGCATTATTTTTTTTCTGTAACATTTTTTTTTCAACAACTAATTTACGAACTCGCGTCCTAAGCTTTGCTTTTCTGGGGGTGTCGAACACTGAATCCATGTCGGATATGTCAACATGGTCCAGACTGGTAGGTGAGCGAAATTGTGTAGCATCATCATTGTCCTGAAATATAATAACATCTCTTAATTGATATGGCAATTACAAATTGTATTTGTAATTAATTGAACAAGATTGAATGCACGGATTACGTAATTACATAAGTTACGACCATTTTTTTTGTTCTGAAAATAATCAACCATATATCATAATATTTATAAAATTAAATTTTACCGCCATCACAAGTACTGCAGTTTTTTTCAGACGCATGTAGCCTTTGGAAGTAGTAAATTTATCTTCATTTTTAAAATGTTCAGAAAAAATTGTACTACTTTTTGTAGGTATCCAGTTATATTCACTTCTTTCTGCCTGAACTATGCTGACCCATTTATGTCGTACATAATCATCAGTAGGAAATCTGGAAGATAACAAAAACATTACAAAAAATAAATGTTTTATCTAAGGTACATACCTTCTAATCGAGTAATAAAATAATAATGACTAGCCTGTTAATACGAATTAAAATTTATATAACCTTAATGTTATTATTAGAAAGACGCTAACAAACTAAACAAACTAACTCAAGCGTTCAACGAACGCTGTGTATTCTGCCTACGATTTCGCTTCTGGTTGATTAATCTATGACACATGGCTATTTGTCCTTGTTGCGCTGCAGTTGTCATCATATTCACTGTCCTTATCGAACCGCCATATTAATAATTCGAAATGTAATTTGTAAATGAGAAATAAAATCGTGAAAAAATATAAATATAACATTATTTTAATATACTTACGTATGGTATGAAACTCCTACACTCTTATTTTTCTTGGAACCATAGTTTTTACACCTTCGTAACACACAACTTGGCATTTTAGGCAAATGTAGGCACGATACAGACACGCGTTGTCTCGCTCGCTGCTATAAGCCGACTAAAACAAATTATGACAATTGTCCGAATTCATTCGCAACAATTTTTGCGCGCCAGTGCGATATCTACCTCTTTTCATTTATAATATCATTGGGCAAAAATGAATAAAGGAAGAAAAAATACGTAACCGTCATCATAAAAATCAAGGCTTTATTTTTATAATTGTGTGAAATATAAGTAAAAATCAAGTAATTACAAATCTAATAAAATACAAATTAAACGTAGCGATGGAACTTATTGAAACAAGTTAAACAAAAAAATGGTTCATTTGGACATTCTTTACAAAATGTTGCTATTTTCTTTGTTTTATTTTTGGCTGCTTTTGAACCGTACATTGCCACACAGTTTTTGTAACATTCTGAACAAAATCGTCTAGTGTTTCTTACGTTACCCTCTTTTTTCAATAATTGATGTTTCAGTCTTTTTCGTCTATCTATTCTTTCGGGTTCAATGGTCTCGTCCTTTCCTGCATCAACTAAATACTCCACTAACTCTCTTCTAAACTGTACTATACTTACACTTTTATTTTTATTTTCGTTAAACATAATCAGCTACATACAGCTATTGTCAATGCATGGGGCATTGACAATAGCTGTATTCAATATAAGTTCCATGCCTAATTTTTGATACCATTTAACGGTTTTTCGTAATGGCGAGGAATATGCGGCCATTTGATCGCTCATATCAACTGCGCTTTTTGTTTTGTTGTAAGCTAAAACCATTTTTGGTTTGCGAACTACTTTAACCTTTTTATTTATTTTAGAAAATCCTTTACAATGTTTCGTGGATAGCATCAGCACGTCTCTTTTGTTCTTCCACTTTAAAACGCATATTCCTCGTTCATTCTCCATAGCTTTTACTTCGCCAGGTTTTAATTTGGAGTCTACTACCGCTTTCGGCAAACCTCTTCTATTTTTCCTCAAAGTACCCACCAAATGAGTGTCATTATCGAGTAGTTCATTGGCCAGCTCCAAGCTTGTATACCAATTGTCTGTTGCAAGTGTGTGACCACAGCCCAGTATGTGCTCACAAAGAGACATTACCACTCTTGTAGGTGTGGTATTCACTACTTCATTATTTTTTCCAGCGTACAGTTCCAATTTGCATGTGTATTCTGGTAATGTACAGAGTTTAAATAACTTCATACCGTACTTGTGTCTCTTGCTTTTGTTGTTTTGTCTAAAAATGATGCGACCTCTGAAAGGCACTTGGCTTTCATCAATACAAATATCTTCCTTAGGTGCATATATATTTTTAAAAGTTTTGTTTAAACTATCTAAAAGAGGTCGAATTTTGTAAATTCTGTCAGACACATTAGCCGTATCATTATCCGCAAAGTGCAGTTTCTGCAATAGTAACTCAAATCTGTTACAGCTCATCACAGTTGCAGCAAAAGTTTGCCCAAAAACCCTGTCGGTACTCCAATAAAGGTTTATTTGAGGTAGTTTAACAAGTCCCATATACAACGTTGATAAAAGCGAGAGGCATTAAATGAAACCACATATTCTGTATATCATTATAAGGCTACACAACAAAAATCAAATCAATGTAAGCAATATTTTTATAATAACTTTCGTGAGGATGATTCATACTTAAAACGTTATAACGGTTTACTCACGCGTATTTATCGGGATAGCCCGACTAGTTTCGGACCCAACCGGAGCCAACTAGATAACTATGCCTATAAAACTTAGTCACCTAATCAGGAAGATACAGCATGTTCAAACTAAAAAAATATCCTGTGACTAAACTATTGCTTACATTGATTTGATTTTTGTTGTGTAGTCTTATAATGATATACAGAATATGTGGTTTCATTTAATGCCTCTCGCTTTTATCAACGTTGTATAAGATTAATCCGAAGAACCGTTTTATCTCAACTTTTGTGGTTGGTTTCCAGTCATTTGAGCGAGACGAAGGCTTTGCACTAGGTCCTTGTTGCTCTGCAAACAAATTGGTTTGAATAGCAATTTCTTCGAAAATTTCATCCGGAACCATCAAGCTAAAATATTCTCCTGGAGCAGCATTTCGAAATTGCGCAGCATAAGGTTGTCTCATACCTGAAAATGAAACAAATGTACACCTTATCATAACACGGTTTAATATACAAAATATATCAACATAGAAATATTACCGACCGACCGAACAAACCGACCGATATCTATCTATACAGCAAGATTTTTTTATCACCATCCAAATTTTGACATTATAATCTTTCGCGAAAATAATTAAATACCTGTATTTTCTTTTACTATCACCCCATACAAAAATATTGAGATATTGGCATCACAGTTTTGTATAAAAATTGTGATGTTTGTGGACACCGCCGCGGACCGCACGCGCTAGGTAAGTACCTAGACAGCGGCCCGTACCGCCCGGCGGCGCCGCGTATCGCCCGCGCCGACGCATTTTATTGATAACTTAATAAGTTGCAAATTTTCCCTTCATACTTTTACGGGCTTAGGACCGTCGATTAGCAAAAGGTTTTAGGGTGTAATGTAATCCGTTGTTTATCAGATACTTCTAAAGTAAAAATAATTTCGATAAGTAAGAACTAGAGAAAGATACTTAAAAATAAAAAAAATCATGCAAAAGCCTTTTGCATTTAGGCGTATTTAAAAAATTTGAATCAACTTATGTACAAATAATTAAAAATCAAATCAAAATCAACCCTAATTACATTAATAGTATTTTAATAAATGCTCAAAGTGCATACCATCTCTCTCTAAACAGAGTCTTGCACGTTTTTGCACATTATTTGTAATTTTGTTGAGCACTGCAGTAGACATGCGCAAATCATGTCCTGGATCGGATTGAACCTGGAACGGTTCATTTTCTTATAGGAACTAGTTCCGTGAAACATGTTCGCGGAACTAGATAGTTCCACTGTTATGCACGCACCTTTCCAATCATAGCGGTGCAGTCAGCCTTAGTAAATAGTAATCTATAGTTCTCCGAGGTTTTAACAGTAATCAGTCATTTATAAATTGAATTAATTTATCAATTGATTTACCTTTATACTTGACAGGCTTAGGACTGTCAACCAAATAGTAGTAAATTATTATAAATTATTTTTTAGTTACTTAGATTGGTTGGCGTATTTATAAATCAATTGATTGTATATACATGATTTTTGGACTATTTACATAATAAGTTTTTACATTTTTTTTTTGTTTTGTTTTTTTTTTTTTACTTTTTTGTATGTATTTTAGTTATTTACATTATTTTTAAGGTTTGTGGTTACTGCTAATAAAAAGTAGCTGGGATACTTTAGTAGCCTTTAGCCGCCTTCTTCGGTTGGTCAACGTTAATCCAGCCTTGGAAAAAATCCGTTCACACGGCACAAATGTTGCTACAATATTTAGTCGTTTAAGTATATATTTGTACAAGAGCGGATATACTGGCTTCCTGGCGTGCCACCAAAGCAGGGGATCTTCCGTCTTGTTTATAATCGGCTCTTGTACACATTTGTCGAGTTCGACAATTCCAGCTGCAGTGTTGTTTTCTGGAACAAGGCTAGCTATTTCCCGATCAAAGTCGTTCCATATTGATGACGTTGGTGCTGTTGACGATTCTGCTGCTGCAGATGTCGAAGGCGCAGGTTCAGTTAAGCATGCATTACCAGAAGGTTCTCGCATTGCTCCTAATTTTAATTTGAGTCTCGTTAACGCTCGCTTGTAATTGTTCTCATCACGAAAACCACGGCCTTTGAACCTGGGGTCCAATATGGTACACTCTGCATACAACGAATTCGACTCTATTGTATCGAAGCGCCTGTGCAGCTGCTGATGCAATTTTTGCAGCAAGTTCTTTATTAAGCTTTCATCTCCTTCTCCTTTAGCTTGCGACAATCGCTGGTTTATTCGCCTTGAAAGCAGCCGGCAATAAACTATAACCTTAGAAAGGCTCACCGTTTTTTCGCTAGATATTTCCGAGGTGACTTCGTAAAATATTTTTAAAATCGGGACAGCTCTTTCAATCAGCGTTCAGTCTTCACTTGATAGCGCTAAGTCATTTCTGACTAACGCTAGAGTTGCAATCAGGGCATCTTTGGTTTGTATTAACCTATTTAGCATGTCATATGTACTGTTCCACCGTGTACTGACGTCCATCTTCAATTTTAGTTCGAGGGAATTCATTTGTTTTTGTATGGATTTTAATTTGCTTAAACCTGCCGTGGATCTGTGAAAATATTCCACTATTCTTTTTACTTTTATCAATGTTTCCGATATGGTTTCAATTCCAGTTTGTACAACCAGGTTAAGCGTGTGTGCAAAACAACTGATTGATCGCCATCCTCCCAAATGAACTGCTGCCAGAACGATTGCTGCATTATCGCTGACTACAGCCTCCACTTTAAATTCGATCTCCCACTGTTCAAGTTCATCTTTTAAGAACTGATGAAGGTTGACAGCCGTATGGCTTTCGTCATACTGAATACAGCCGAGTAAATTGGAACACAATTGAGTTTGGTCGGGGTCAATATAATGAGCCGTAAGCGCGATAAAACTTTCGTTATTTTCGGAAGTCCAAGCATCTGTAGTGACGCATACAGCAGTAGCTTTTTTAATGTTATTTTTTACTCTCAGCTTCAGCTGCAAATATTCTTGGGGTAGCAGACCTTCAGATAGTTTCTTCCTGGTGGGTACAGTATAAGACGGGTTTAATAACGACACAAACTTTTTAAATTCCACATCATTTACGAGACTCAGGGGATGATACTCTTTGGCAATCATAAGCAGCAACTGCTGATCTATTTTTGATTTTTTGTTTGGTGGCAAAGGCCTTACAGTAAAGCCGTCTATTTTGGGCTGTGCTCGTGTTTTGTGTACTGTACTAGTTGACGATATAGTATTTAAATTTTCATGAAGTGATTGTTGTTGATCAGGTTCTGTACCAGAATGGCCACGTTCAGTATCGTCTACCTCTCTAATAGGATCCTGTCGTTCCATTGGTGCGGTAGAAATTGTTGGGTGTTTGCGTTTTAAATGCCTACTAAGATTTCCTAAGCTGCCTGCCGTAAATGATATTGTTTCAGAACAGTAGTTACATTTTCCTTTCTTAGGGTTTTCCTCGCTAAAATGGTTCCAAAGTATGCTGGTCTTTCTTCGAGTTGCCATTTTAATAACAAGAAATGAGGAAGTAGGTCCTATCACTAATTAATATACAACAATACACTAAGTGTATTGTGTATTGTGTGAAAAGTGACACTGCAGTGTAGAAAATAATTGTTAATAAGTCTTATTAACAATTATTTTCTACACTGCAGTGTCACTTTTCACTTGATCAAATGCACTAATAATTTGTGTTTTTAACTGATCTAAGCTTTGGGCCTCCTCCACATAAACGCGTCGTTTAATCTCGCCCCACAAAAAAAAGTCACAGGGTGTAAGATCTGGTGATCGGGCTGGCCAGGGAATGGGTCCCCCGCGACCTATCCAGCGATTCCCGTGTTCCAAATTTAAATAATCACGGACGACGGCGGTGTAATGAGGCGGTGCACCGTCATGTTGGTAATAAAAGTCGCGATAGTAAATTAATGGCACGTCGTCCATAAAATCTGCTATGACGGTACGTAGCATGTTGAGATACGTGCCTCCGGTAAGTCGCCCTTCAATAAAGTATGGCCCCAGTATTTTGTTGCCAACAACTCCAGCCCACACATTTGCACTAAAGCGCACTTGGTGATAAGTCTCTCTTATCATGTGCGGGTTTCGAAACGACCACCAGTGTTCGTTGTGTTGATTGTACAACCCCACTCGAGTAAATAATGCCTCGTCAGTCCATAAAATGTTCGCATCAGGGTGTGCGATCAGCCACTCACAGAAGGTTCGACGAGGAGCAGCATCTCCATCATACAATGCATGTACTTTTTGGAAATGATATGGATGTAACCCGGCAGTGTTGAGGAGTTTCCACACGGCATATTGACTCACTCCGAAGCATCGTGCTGCATCTCGTGTACTCGCTCTTGGGCTCCGTCCGAAAAAATCGAAGATTTCTTCTTCAACCTCTACTGCCAGTCTCGGCCTGCCACGTCCTTGAGCGTGTGTAGGCGTTGAAAATTGGCCATGGTCTAACAACCTCTGGTTTGCAGCCAAAATTGTTTGACGATTGGGTATTCTGGGATTTATTATCCCCTGATTACGAAGGCGCGGTACACTATCTGCTTCATACAGTCTCTGAGCACCGTTTAGACTTTCACCACTTTCGATGTAACACCGTACCATTTCATAATACTCGCGGTGCGAAAACATTGTAAACAATTACGATTTACGATAGCGCGGCTCACGGGGCGCCCGGGCGGCGGTGGCGCGATGCGCGGGAACACGGAAGTAAACGATTACGCACTAGGATGCGCGGCCGACTAACGAGCGATAGATGTGTGCCGCCCGCGCAGGATGGCACCCCGCTACACCCGCGCGTCGCTCCGTCCCTTTCATTGAATAATTGCGCGACAAGTGTAGTATTTTTACGTTTAACTAAGTGACCACACAGAGTTGAAATTTTTTTCGGAATAATTATTTAATATGAAAATTTTATGTATATTTTTTTTTTTCATAAATGGAGTTATTTAATGATAACTAACGCCTAGAAAAAATTTGGATCGTCATTAAAAAATCTTTTCCTTCCTTTCCTTCCTTTGACATAAAAAAAAGGTTCCTTTGACATAAAATAAATAACATTATTTTTTGACATTTTATTTTATTTTGGACTGGCTGGCTCCTTTGAAGCAATAGTACAATAGATCACATAGATGCCGCGGTGGTGTGGAGTATTGTCAGTGTTATGATTGCGTTAGATGGATGGAACAAAAATTAATAACTTTAACAGTTTTTGATATTGACCTCCAAAAATACGTTTTCTGGCATTTAGATTGATAGTAGTATACGCCTGTTCAGGATCGTTATAGTAGTTTTCTTACACCCTGTATATGTTTCATCTAAAACACCACAGTTCTGTTATCGACGGTTCTATTTTTTCGATATATCTAGCGCGCCAAACAATATCAAGGTATACAATTGGCATACCACTCTCCCATCTTTGATTTCTTGTAGATATCCCTCCATGCTACTATATCATACCGCTCCATAAGAATTGTCCTTTGATTTCTACATTTTTTAACTTTATAACCTAATTCGTGTAAAGGTGCGTATAAATTAAGCGCGGCAGCCGCGCGAGCCAATGTTCGACCAAAGTTGACGTTCATTTGCCGCGCGAGCCAATATGTAGATATAAATTTAGTTGGACGTGACAGCCGCGCGCGGCAGGCGATCCAACGCGAACAGACGTCAGACCGCGGCGGATAGTCAGACCAGTTCACTCTTGTAAACCTGCGAGTATGGACGCGCGTGGTCGGGCGGCTGCCGCTTTCATTGTGATTCACCATCTTATTTGTAAAAAAAAGAAAAGAAAAAGGCGTTGGTGGATGAAAAAATTATATCTAAATAGATCGCTATATGGCGTGAAACTTCTGGAAGACATAAGATATGAAGCCGTTGAAGACACTATAAAAAATTTTACGCGAGTGTCAACTACAGAGTTCGAATTAATAAAATCATTAATAGAACCAAGTGTTATGAAAATGAACACACAATTTCGAGAGGCAATATCAGTTACTGAAAGATTAGCAATAACTTTAAGATTTCTGGCAACTGGAGACTCCTATACTAGCCTGTAATACCTTTTTCGAGTATCAAAACAGTCAATTTCAAGAATTGTTCCCGAAGTTTGCGATGCTCTTTGCGATGTACTAAAAGACTGGGTAAAGGTGAGTTAATAAAATATTTACTTAGTTTTCTTTTATTATTATATTTATTTATAGATATTATTAATTGTTATTATTATTATTAAGGGGGAAAAAATCGTCCATAGGTAATGGCGTTGGTTCACGTTCAGCAGTAGGAGTAGTGTCTGGAAACTGAGAAGACGGAGTCGACGCCTGAGGAGACGGCGTTGAGGTGTAGTGTGACTGTGAATAATTTTGGGTACAATGACCATAACTCGAATATTTTCCTAGGTCAGCTTCAAATATCACATTGTTAATCGCTTGCTTGACGTAAATTAAAGTCCGTGAATCATATTTACGGAGTTCATTAGCAATGTGCTGACCGTAAGAAAAATATGGGTCAGCAGATGATGCAGCGGATTCAGTTAGAACCTCAAATGCTTTTTTCAGCATAGGGGAATCTTCTTCAGCGTTCACTTTTTTCTTTTTCTTTACTCTCAGGTTATCTGGAGCGTTCATAATGTCACTTGGTGGTTCTTTTTCTTGTTCCATAGCAGAAGGTGTAATTGGTTCTGTATCATTATTTTGTGCAATCACTGCTGTTGCCGACTGTAAAAAAATACGAATGTTTAATTAATTGTTGCAGGTACCGGACTCAGAAGAAGAATGGTTGCAGATAGCACATGATTTCGAAAACAAATGGGACTTTCCTCATGCAGTAGGTGCATTGGATGGCAAACATGTAGTGTTGCAAGCACCTATAAATAGTGGCACAGAATTTTTCAACTACAAACAGTTTTTTAGTTTAGTATTACTAGCTTTAGTCGATGCAGACTATTGTTTTACGTATGTAAATGTGGGCTGTCAAGGTAGACTATCTGATGGCGGTATTTTCAAAAATACAAACTTATACAAAAAACTAGAAGAAAAATCTATGAGACTTCCTCCTCCATCCATTCTTCAAGTGCCCTATTCCTTCAAAGTACCATATGTGATTCTAGCTGATAAAGCTTTTGCTTTAAATGAATATATTATGAAACCATTTCCAGGAGATCTAGAAAGGGGTTCCGAGGAAAGAATCTTTAATTACAGGTTATCTCGAGCACGTAGATGTGTGGAAAATGCATTTGGGATTCTGAGCTCAGTTTTTAGAGTTCTACGCAAACCTATGTTACTACAACCAAAGATTGCTACTAAAATTGTTTTAGCAACAATACATTTGCATAATTATTTGAGAAAAAGATCTCTTACAAGATCACAGTACACGCCGCAAGGATGTATAGATAGTGAAGGAAAAGAGGGGCAAATTATACCTGGAACTTGGAGAAATGAAACTGCCCCTACATCACTACTGCCTCTTAACTATATCCCAAGAAGAGCGGGCAATTATGCACAACAAATACGTTCACACCTAGCCCATCACTTTGTTACTAATGGTGCAATATCTTGGCAAAATAGATATTGAAACTTGTACTCACACTTTCTGACATTGTGTCCAATGTTTCATTGGGTAGATCTTTATCCCTCATGAAATTAAAGTCATCGAAAGCAAACCACTTGGAAACGTAAACTTCATTTGTGGCTGTAATAATAATAAAAAATATTTACGTTATTACAAAATGCGTTTATTATTTATTGTTGTAAATGCATTATAAATAGGTACTTACCAGAACCAGTACGACAACTTTTAGCTATTCTAGATTTTTCTCTTCTGTAGGACGCCAAAAGTGTAGTCATTTTCTTTTTCAAGTCAGGAATAGGTATATCCATTTTCTTACTGATTTCTACCCACGCATCATATCTCAGCGATTTATTGTGGTATTGGGAGGATTTGCTGTTCCACAAAAATTCTTTAGCGCTATACAATTGTATTGGTAAACGGCACTTTTCGTTGACCATTTTTACGTATTCGCCGCGCGAGCCAAATCACCTAAACTACAGCCGTCCCCACTGCGCGCGAGCGAACGACTGAAGCTCCTTTGACGCGGTCTCAAAAACCGACAGCGAGCGGATCGCCCCGCGGCACGTTCGAGCGCGGCAATGTACGCGTCGCCGCGCGCGGCGATCCCGTCTACATAGAGCGCGGCCGCCGCGCGCGCCAATGTTCGATGGTTTGCCGCGCTTAATTTATACGCACCTTAACAGTAAACGAACAGACTCCTTGCCATCAACAAAATTTATTGATTCTTTCGGAGCTGCAAGCAACCGCTTCAAACTCGGTACTTCTTTTCAGACGGCATAAAATTCTTGTATTTTATGCCTAATTGCACAGAGATCGAAATCATCCAAATTGATTTTCTTTTTTTGTTTTAGGTTTATTTCTCTTGGGTGTAGACCTGAGGTCAACTGAGGCCTGACCTTCTCTTTCTCTGATATTGATTACGGACGATCGGATTATAACTATACAAAAAAAAAGGAAACAGAACTTATAAATTAAAAATAAGTCACAAATTAGCCAATTCATATTGGACGTAGTACGAGTATATGAGGTACCCACCAGTCATGTTGACAACAAGGTCCGTGATGTTGTTTAGAGGAATAGAGTCAATTCCTTCAGACCTTTCTGACAAGTATTCATTTATATTATAAAAAACTTTTCTTAACTGGCTTTTAATCGTTTTTGGCATTTTAACGCTGAAATAACTCACTTAACCAAGAAATACACCACGCACAATCGACAACACAGTTTGACAGATGACAATGATGCCATCTCTTATAGATGGTTGCCAGTTGAAGAAATTAGTTCCAATAGTTTTCCGCAATATGGCGAGGTTTTTTATTTATTGGTCAGGCTTTAAATAATTAAAACAAAAATCACTTATCCTATTCATCACTTTCTATTTCCAACAATTCTTTAGCTTCATCAAACAATTCTTGGGAAATTATAAAACTTGGTTTATTTATGCTAGATATGTAAGGATCAGATGTATATAACAAATATGAAGAACGTCTTCGTTTTCGCTGATCTGGAACACTTCCTAGCGTGATGTAGCCTAAATTTCTTGTAATCTTTATTTCGGGCTTCCTAAGCATCTTCGAATAATTGTCCTATAGGCAAAACTGCGTAATGCTGTATTATTTCAGCACCATGTATAAGTACTTTATGGACCGAAGATGGCATGTAGTACCAGTTATATTTACCAATATATAATTGTGCGGTTGTCAATACATATTGACCGAATTTTTCTGCGTTTATAGGTAATCCCGATGGCATGGTTTGAAGAATTACATATTATAATCTCTTGATCAATTATTCATCAATGTCGGTTATCTCTGCAGAACATTGGTAATTTTGAAAAATCTTCTTGCTGTATTTCTATCATTGCTATTACCGGAGCCTTGACGAGGTTTATCAATGTGCAAACCTAGCACTTGGACACGTTTTTGGACATTATTTTCTCTTGTCTTCTTTAAGTTTACTGTTTTCTGGAGTTGTTGCAGACTACTTCTTAAAACCTAAATTGTAAGAAATATAAAAGATCATTTCCATAAATCTTGTCTATGCGTGTAGTGTCGATAAACCGTATTTAAACGCATTTTCATTTTCAACTCTCGTTGCAACTTTTAGAAGTTCATTCATTTGTCTGGGAGTTGCTCCACAAACAGTGTAGGTTGCACTGTTTGTCAGATAACGTGTTTGTTAACACTTGAGCAACTTTCCCATCAATCATTGTCATAAACAGTTCATGTTTAACTTTGAAGACTTTGGAATCAATTGATTAATTTTGGCTTCGGTTTCAGTGACAACCGATATAGTTAGTATAGTTAGTATATTTTCGGGTATTTCCTTTGCAAATTCTATTGAAATTGGTCTGCAATATCTAACAGATGAGGAAGTAGTGTTCTGCCACACAACTGCAGAAGTTTCTTCGTCTACTAGTCGTAGTGGTACAAGGAACACTATAAACAAATTAGCATCCGATATTTGTTCGTATTCTTCAGTTAGAGTTTGTTTATACTCACTTAGCCCGGAGGATCCATCACACCCCCATTTAGTGAACAGCTTGAGACTATTGTAATTTATCGATCCTGACTTTATTCTTACAATACGGCAGGCTGTATGGTCTAAGAAATCTTACAGATTGATTTTTGCGCTTATGTTTGTCACCGTTATGCTTGATGCAGGTGGATAGCAAGCCTTCTTTGCTTCACTAAGTATTTGATACGAAGGCAATACAAAACTTAAATTTTTATCAGCAAGACTTTTTCTTAGGTACGCATATTGTGCTTTGGTTAGATCTGTTTCAATACACATGCTCAATGCCTCCTCTCTTGTAAAGGAAAGTGCGTTATCTGGATTAAAAACTTTTTGTAGAATGACTTTTTTCTCTTCTTTTTCCTTATTTTTGATAATAGTCTTTGTCGAAGCTACGTCATTTTTACCCAAGGATCTTAAACTTCAATTACCGCCTGAGCAGAGCAAGGAGATACGTGGCGTGTGCTTTTGGTATCTTAGCGGGAAAATGGAGAATTCTACATAGGCTATTGATGTTTCACCAAGTTTATTGACAGAAATCATAAAAGCATGCATTGTATTACACAATTATGTTCGTGAAAATGATGGACACCATTTTGAAGATGTGGCAAATTCTTCATTATTTGAAAATATTCAAAGTACGGCAGTTCGAAATGTTCAAGCAAACAGCGTAAGGTCCATTTTTAATCACTATTTTTTATCAAACGAAGGAGGAAGTGGAGTTTTATGGTTTCCTGGGACGCTACGTCCTCTTGTCGTGGCAGGAAGTGTGATTTGAGTAACAGTCTTCTTTGCAGGTCGTCCTCTTCGTATAGTTCGTAGGTTCCAGGACTGTCAAGGAACTCCCAGGTGAACAGTGCTAAGTCCAGTACCATTCTTGCATCTTGTAGAAAACCAATTCCGAGTAGGGTTCGATTATGTCTGGCTTCGGGCAAGACAATGAATGTGGTGGGTATTATTTAATTATTTTGTTTTCTACTTTGACTGGTACCATTGTTTTGAGTACCCGCTGATCCTTAGGTCCCGTCTGCTAAAGTGACCCGAGCGTTTTCTGTAATGAACAGATGTCCCTTTGCTTCTAATTGTTTGTATAAGGCATATGAGGCAACGCTTGGTTTTGCGCACGTATCTATGTACGCTATTCCTTTGACGCCGTCAATGTCCACATATATAACTGGTCTTGCTCTTACGTCAGGGCGGAAATTAAATGAGCAGAATTTTAGGTCCGCTTGTGGCTCCCGTTCCTTTTTAGCGGAACAACTAGTACAGCTGCTGCGAACTACACCTGGTGCGCCGCAACCGTAGCACTTGATTGTAGGTGTCGATGGCGACAGAGCTTGTGTAGTTTGTTCTGTTTTAGGACGCAACGCTACCGAAGCTTGAACTGGGATTCCGAGTTCCTCCTGCTTTTTCTTCAGCTTTCTGCATTCTTCAGTGCGGTGTCCACTGAAGTGACAGAACCCACATTTCCGTTTCGGTTGTGACACACTTGCTGCTTTTGTTGTTTGCCTTGTGTGTTCTCAGGTCTGGGTTCTCTGGCTTGCTCAAGCCACAGCTGTTCAATGGCACGTGAAATATTTAAAAGTTCGTCAAACGTCTTAATTGAGTTTCGAGGAATTTTATCTTGAATCTTACTCCTCAGTGACCCGTATATCATATCGAGCTGGTGAGATTCGAGCAACTCAGGTTCCGGAAGCTAAGATATTAGCATCCGCTTGTAGGATATAAAGCTCTCTGTAGTGGTATTAGCGTCTTGCTTCACGCCAACTATCTCCTGGTATAGTACATATGCTGGTTTCTTAGGAGCGAAGGCATAGCGTAGGCGGTCTTTGAATGACTCCCATGTAGTAACGTGTTTCTTCACGCCTTGCCACCATATTGCTGCTCCACCTTTCAGAAGTAACGGGATACTGATGAGGGCGTCGGCGTCTAATATTTTCAATTCGTTTGAAAATTGAAGCTGCTGCCAGGAACGCTTCTAGGGTTTGAGAGCACTTGGTCCTGTCATATTGAGCGGTGCACGTCGTGAAGGATCCTTGCCTAGACGGTGAGATCTTCTCCAGTAAGGTTTGAAACTGGGCGTCGCACAGTGGTCCGGATTTTCAAAAAGGTGGACATAGGATCGAAAATGCATATTTAACTCAACTAAACATTGTTCCGTATAGGAAATTTAACACTGATTAATACTTATTACTACAACTTTTCAAAAAAACTGCTCCTTCACGTAAAAAATAATATCGAAAATAAAAATGTATGGGAGAAAATCTATTTTATTTTTTTTCTCCGTTCAGTATCAAAGTATAGCAACTAAATCTTATATTCTGGTAAGTACCTATTGTTCTTAATATGACAACATATAAATTGCTTGCGTATCCCTGCGGCCTTGACGCCTATGATGCTTCAAAGTTCAAAATTTTAAAGTTGAATTATCTTAACATTATTAACGAGTTTTTCTATTGAAATTAATACAAAATATCATTTTTAATAAAAAAGCCCCCCGCGCGCACCAACCATGTATTAGGTTCGCCCCCTACTACTTGAGACTTAAATATACTACTGGCGAAATGACAGTATACTTTTGTGTAGTATACAACTTTGCCGAACCCTTCGGGGAATATAAAGCGTGATGTTATGACAAAATAGGCATATTTGTTATATTACATTACATTTTTTATATAACAATCACCATCTTTCGAGCCTTTTTCCAACTATGTTGGGGTCGGTTTCCAGTCTAACCGGATGTAGCAGTGTAGTGTGTGTTTGTTTTACAAGGAGCGTGACCTCCTCAACCCAGTTACCCGGGCAACACAATACCCCTTGGTAAGACTGGTGTCAGAATTACTGGCTTCTGACTACCTGTAACGACTGCCAAAGATGTTCAATGACAGCCGGGACCTACAGTTTAACGTGCCATCCGAAACACAGTCGTTGGTATTCAAGATATACTTAGAAAGTACATACAAACTTAGAAAAGTTGCATTGGTACTTGCCTGGCCTGGAATCGAATCAACACCCTCATACTCGAAAGGCTGGTTCTTTACCCACAAGGCCACCACGACCTAATATTTTTTACGTAACAAGAAATAGATTAAAAAATATATAATTTTTTACTAACTAACAAACTCAATTCGGACAATAACAAAATTACTAAATCTGACACGTTTACATTAATGGATCATGTTCAGGCTGCAACTCCTGTAGATCCATATTCTCTGTTTCTTCTGTTACTACCTCAGGCAACAACAAAAGCTCTTTAACATCTGGAAAAAAATCGAATTGTTTAGAGTTGCTGTATTTTGGGCGAATATGGGATAAATATGGGTCTGAACTAATCAAAAAATTATGGAGTAAGTCCTCGTTGGTCTTCATCCTGTTAAATTTCCTTGTATGATATTCACGAACTCTTCGAAATTCTTTATTTCTTGCTTCTCCCGCTTCTTCGGAAAGAATGCCAATTGGTAGGAGGACAAATGTCTGCACCGTGTATGAGTAGCTTGTGTACACTTGCACATATCCATGGGTATAAATGCACAAAGATCTCAGCTGTTTCTCTGCAATAAGTCCTGAATTTTTCAATATCTATGGCACATCCTGATGAAATCGTTTGAAGAATAACCGCAAAATGCTTTAGTAGGCCTTTGTCAATTTTGGTTATTTCGGCAGATTTCTCATAATCTCTAAAAAACCTTCTGGCTGTGTTTCCGTCGTTTGTGGTTCCAAAGCCTTGCTTCACAAAATCTACAAGTATTCCCATTTGCTGTTTGAATTCTTCTTGTGCCAAATGTTTCTTCGCAGCTTTTAGTTGCTTGTTAGCACCTCGTGCAGTCCACAACTCAAAGTCCATGTTGTAAGATATGTGTAGAATACACTCCATACAACGAATCCACATATGAAGAGTAGAAAGTCCATATTTATAAACATCTTCTCGAACAGGTCTTGAAAATACTTCTGACAGCTTGTTCATCTCGGTCGGCTTTGCAAGGCAAATATTGCAGGCAGATGCAGACGAAGTATCCGTTATAATAGTGGCCACTTTTCCGTCGATCATTGTCATATGAAGCTCGTGACTAATCTCTAGCCCTGCCCATTTTGTAGAATCGATGTTTTTTATTTCTTCCTTCAATGCAGCTTCTTCTTGCTTGATGTATTCTGCTGTCTCTTTACAAAACTCGAACTTAATGGGCCTGCAATAATGTGTTGAAGAAGATGCTGGGTTTTTCCATATGGTGCTATTATTAGAAAATATTTTAAGAGGGACAAGACTTGACATAAAAACCGATGAAACACTGAAGTCTACATTTTCAGTGCTTTGCTTGTAGGTGCTTTGTGAAGAAGCTCCATCGATACCCCATTTGCTGATTAACTTCAATCCTTCAGTTGACGAATCAATCTGGGTACACCGAATTTGAAGAATCTTCTGGACTGTCAGATCCAATAGGGCTTGAAGCTTCACTCTGGCTCCTCTCTCACTAATTTCGAAATCATGTGGATAGCATTTCTTTTTAGTTTCAAGGAGTTTGTGATACGATGGTAACACTGGAACCTCACAAGCTAACAGCACTTTCCTTAAACACAAGTATTTCCATTTTGACACGTTCAACGACGTATAAAGACCAAGAGCATGATCTTCGTCAAAAGTTTTTTTCCTATTTTTCTTAAACAAAGTGGCTTGAACAATAGGAACACTATCAGGGTTCTTCGTTATATGGTCAATAACACAAGCTAAGTCATTCTTCTGGTCTATCTTAAGTCTTTCGACTAATGCAAAAGTATTTTCTTCCGGCGAATAGTCCAAAAGAGACTCTGAACGTCTTTTCTTCTGTTTGTTGCTGAGGTCAACAAAAGGCTTCCTAATCTGAACTTCGGTAGATGTGCCCACAGTAGTTTCTCATTTCTCGACCATTTTTATTTCTCGGAGCACGAGAATTCCCGACAACTATTTCCCGGGAATTCTCGGGTTGTCGAGAAATATGTTTTTTTTTTTAAATGTGTCGGATATAACAATAAAACTACGCTTTTTACGCAATATTAAACACAACATATATTAATCAAAAACATTAACTATAGAAAACTTTAATCAAGCGAACAAAATAAACTCTAGTGAAATCTTTTAATCATTAGGTCTACAAATAATTAGGATTAAATAGTCTTTTTCTTTGGAAAAAACAAAAAAAATATCTTCTAAAAACAATGTCATCCATTACGGCACCATAACAAAACTTAGTTAGTACCTTACATTACTAAATAATACACAACAGTACTAAAAAAATTACTTTAGTCTCTGTCTGTACATACTACAAACTTTTCTTTTCAATTAGGTATAAAAAATAACAATCAGACTAACTTAACAATTACGAGTAAGGTACCTACCTTAATTTAGTCTTTGTATGAATCAACCATTAAATATTTGTTATAAATGGACAGTCTTATCAGTAAACATCAGTGAGACTCAGAACCTAATTAATAATCCAATTCTAATCATGTCAATACAATAAAAGGCGGGGGGCGCTGTCGGTCGCTTACGCACCGCGCGGTAGAGTCGTGTGCACGTGCAAGCGCGTTATTAAGTTTTTAATTATTATTACTGAATTTCTCGATTTCTCGACTTCTCGACCACTGTTTTCTCGTCTCGAATAAGGCAAAATTTCCCGGGAATTCTCGGTTCGAGAATTCTCGCAGAGAAACCCTAGCCCACAGTAATACTAGATGTCGACGGAAACACAGCTGCTGTAGTATCGATGTCAACAGAAGTCTTGTCTGACGAAATGGTTTCGATAACTTTATCTTGGCCTTGAAAAATCTCGGTTAAATTAACAGTAGTGCAATTTGGCCAACTAATATTTGATTGTAACCACGCAGCATGTCTATTTATGAAAGTCTTCTGATTTCTATAAGCACTTGCCCATCTGCGATTGATATTGCTGATGTAGTTCTTCAAAAAAGTCTTGATTATTTCTAAATCTTCTGAACATGTTTCAACTGGGATATGTAGAATAATAGTTTCATAGAGACGTTCCCAATTTTTCAAGTCTCCAGCAACACGAAGGAACATAAAAATGTCCAAGTTTGTAACAAATGCAGCCATAACGAAACTCACTAAACTTCACTTCAACTCACACAGCACGGATAATTAGGTATGTTGCTTCCTCAAGGGGTTGAGAAACAATTACCTTTAATTGTTTCATGCACAGGTATTTATAACAAACACACGCGCGCGACGGGCGTGTATGAAGCGATTGATGAGTGTGGATGAAGCTAAAGTGGTATGCCAGGATCGTAGCAAATGGAAAGATGTGATCTCTGCCTACCCCCAAGGGAAAGAGGCGTGACGTTTATGTATGTATGTGTGTACACGCGCGCAAGTAGTGACAGACAAAATTAGAACCGCAGCCAATGGCCGTTTTCACACTGTGACGATAACGACACCGACACGATACAGCTCGGACGACAACGATATCGTCCGACGATATCGGAACGATATCGGTATGTGACACGATATAACCACCAGCTTGCTATGCGGTTAGTAGCATTGCGCCAGCAAAAGTAACCGCGCGATTCCAAAAGTGTAATAGAATATTCGAGATAATAATGGCAGCAGTGAACAAGTTACATCTGCTTTATCTTTTATATTTACGGCGAAAAAAACGATATCGTAAAAGAACATTTTGGATTGATCCTATTCTACAAGTGCGATATTTAGAGGGAACTTATTACCTTCTCTTCGATAAACTGTGTGCGCGAAGTAAAATGTTTTATAATTTTTTCCGAATGAGCCAGGACACTTTCGAGTTCATATTGTCTCGTCTGGTGGATATTATAAAAAAACAAGACACTAACTTCAGGATGGCAATACCACCACGAGAAATGCTAGCAGTAACTTTAAGGTAAGATTTTAAAATAAAACATACCAATAATTCACTATATTTTTAATCATAAAAGAACAATTTTAAATCTTAATCATTCTGATTCAGATGTGAAAAGCAAAGTAGTTTGTGGGCACATGGCTACACTCAGCGGTACCCCTGTCCTAGGACGATGTGCGTAGGTACTTAGTTCTATATTTTTCTATACTGGAGCTGTGATAGCTTAGTGGCAAGACCGTAGGACTGTTAAGTCAGAGGTCTTGAGTTCGATCTCCACGGCGCGCACCGACTTTTCGAATGTTGTGTGCGTTTAAGAAATAAATATCACAGCTTCCGTGTTTCGGAAGGCACGTAAAAATGTGGGTCCTGCGCCTGATCTCTCTCCAGTCGTGTCGGATTACCGTCCCATCGGGCTATGAGAGTAAAGGAATAGAGAGTGCACCTGTGTTTGCGCACACGCTTGTGCACTATAATATGTCCTGCGTAGCTGGCTGGTGTCATAGTAACACTGGCCGCCGTGGCCGAAATCGGTCGGACCGCTATTATTTTTCTACTATCAAATCCAATCAAAATTTTAAATTGTTACGTCAAAATCAATGCTCATCGTCCTAGAACAGTGGGTCCGAGTGTAAGTGGACTATCACTCTAAATTATCATCATCAAATGAATACTTGTCAAAAAAAAAATGATATGGATTCGGTGGCTCATTCAGTGCATTGTCATTTTCATCTATTTCGGGATTATCAATAGAGGTTGATAGAGCCTGATGGTGTGAAAATTGTGGCGTTTCAATTAGTTTTTTAATTTGACGCAAACCTTGGCATGGCGGAACTGGATGCTGGATGTGCTCGCTCACGTAATTTGAACTATTCGAGAAACTGGTAATTGTATGCGCAGGTGACGGAGATGAAGACGCAGAAGGTGGAACATGCTGGGTCACTATGGAAGATAGTGAGTAATTTGAAGTACTCGGGAAACTACTAATTTTACGCGCAGGTGATAGAGATAAAGTAGCAGAACCACGTTTTCGTTTTATATTCCTGATTGTGTTCAGAGTTTCCATTTGGAATTCAATCAATTCTTCTTCTGACATATCCCGTATGTAAGTCGAAAAAGATAAAAGTAACATCTCATTGTCATTTGGAACGGGGTTTTGGACAGAAGGTTTTTTGATTTCAGTCAGAATTTCGCGTTCAATCTCATCCAATTCCGAGGAAAGGTGTCTGATGAAGAGTTTTCTGTTAAATCGCTAATTTTAGAACGAGGACAGGTTTCTAATGAAGAGTCTTCTCGATTATAATTTGATGCTGTTTCTGCGCTCTCGGATATTTTCAATAAGAATTGAAGGTGCTCAGCATACAAATATGGCTTGCATGCGCTTTGCTTAAGTATTACTATGAATCTTGGTTACTCGAATAAAAATCTTTATAATTTAGTGTATTCTTTTTCCTCTTCTTATTGTTATTAATTAAAGAAAAGAGATTACCTTTTCTGTTTGCTCTGAGAGTTCTTTAATATTTAAAGTTTTTCTCTTTAATATTTCTTCAGTAAGTTCTACGCTAGTGTAAAAGTTGTCTGTTATAATAATCCTACCGTTGTTGTCCAAATTTTGTAACAATTTCAAAACAGTCTTCATTCCATGGTCCTTTTCCCGTCCATCCTGTCCTTTTCCTGTATACACAATCATATTGCAAGTAAATCCGTCAACAGTACATAATTTGTAAAGCTTTACTCCGTATTTATGTGTTTTATTCTTTATATATTGCCGGAATTGTAGTCTTCCGCGCCATGGCACCATGGTCTCATCAATCACTAGGATTTTACCCGGAACAATCACTTTCTTGAAGTTAGCGAGAAGCATTTCATATACATCACGTATTTTATTTAGTTTATCAGTTGTCCTGTCAATAGTGTCATCACTAAAATGCCAAAATTTTAAAATTGCAGTGAATCGATCTCTACTCATAACTTTTATGATATATTCGTTACGATACATAATATTTTGGGATCATTGTCAGTAATCATTGATGTGAGGAACTTTATTCAAACCCATAACTAAGGCAACACCTAGAAACTTCAGCAACTCATCTCGGTTAATTGGTTTCCAATAACGGAACCGAGATTTTTTCTTTAAGCCTGGATTAGTAAGAAATTTTTCCGCGTACAAATTAGTCTCAAGGACCATCTTGTCAACTATCTCATCTGTTAGAAACAGTCTAAATACCTCATCCGGTGTTTTAACATTTTCAGGTACATTGTATTGACATTCGTGTGGGTATTCTTCGAATTCCGAAGTCGTGTCCTCTATGTCAACCCATTAGAGTCTTCTGCAACATTTTCTCGCTGTATTGTAATGTTTGGAGGTGTTCCGTTGTCCAACTGATTGTGACTATCTCCATCACACTCATCTTCGGTTGTTATAACACTAATATCAGATTCACTTTCAGAAGAAGCACTAGGAGCATAACTGCTGTCATCATCAGAATCAATAACTGGATCATTTTCGTGGGTGTTATTAAGACTCGTACTAGTAATTCTCTCGTTATCTTTAACAATATTGTTAGAAGTAGATGTACAGTGTGCTTTTATTGCTTTATCCATGTCAAGAGGTATTCGACCAGGACCTGGCGCAGACAAATCTAATTGTAGATTTTCTGGTGTCTCATCCAAATTCAAATGTGAACTAAGTTTTTCTTTATAAATACGATTATTGCTTTTTGGTGTATTAAGTAAATCAGATATCTTTTGCTCATCAAAAGACTCATCAAGGGTAAGCATATTTGATACCGAAATATTGCTGAGGGAACCGTATGTAGAGTTACCCCCAGTCAATGGCATTAATGGCAAAGTATCATTATTGTCCATTGAAGTATCTAAAGAAATAGTCTTGGTTTTTGGTGGTGGAATTATTATCTCCTCTGATATTTTTATCTTTTTAGTTCGTAAATCCATGCCATCATAGTCCGTATTTGTTGTGCAAGGTGATACAAACTCCGAAGACTCTTGTTTGCTGATACTTGGCAAGTTAGATGTAAATAAGTTAGAATTACCCACATTTTGATCCGTGCTGCACGATGTACAATTTTGGACGCGTGGTGATGTTAACACATTAGTAAGCTCTTGATAAGAATGTCCAGTACTTGGGCTAACACAAATATTTTCACTGCGCACTCCAGGAACACGTTTGAACACTTTTCGTAACAGAGTTGAAGATTTTGGAGATTGATTATTTTCATTTTTTACGTTAGGTTCTTCGGAAGAACTAAAAGAAAGTTCTAAAATTTTTCGACAGCGTTTGCGATTCGTCATCCTGATTATAGCGTAATTGATATGCACACATCGAAAGTTGACACGACACTAATTATTTTCTTGTGAGGATTCGCACGAGATCGCTACGAGATCCTTTAGTTCTCGTTCCGCGCTAGATGCAAAATTTTACTATTTGGTCGCAACGAGACCTATTAGATCTCGTACGTTTTCATTCATAAAAATACTACATCCAATGTACCTAATGTGAACAAAAATATTTGTCTCACTCTATCAGTAAAGAAACATACAGAAATATCATTTGCCGAAATGAGATGGACATAGAATTTCACTTGCGCGATACTAAAACGTCACAAACGAGAACTAAAAGGTCTCGTTCCGCGTTGAACGTGTTAAAGTCGGTGCCAAGCCCAAATAAATTATTTTATTATTATACAGTAGTCCAGTCATTTGGTAGAAAATAAGGGGGTTATTTGGAAAGTTTTCCGGGAGTTTTGAAAATTGGGTATTTTATAGATTTGAATATGCTCTTTTCGAATTTCAACTTTGCCACCTCGTACCACCGCCGCTCGCGCCGCCATTTTGAAAAAATGGCGCCCAAAAACGGTTTTTTCAGAATATCTACTTTCTGAGGCATTTCACGAAAAAAAAAGTTTCTACAAAATTAAACTAGAACAAATTTCCTACACTTTATGTCTTACTCACTTTTTCATAAAATCAATAGTTTTGGATGTACGAGCGCCGCAAAGTATTACTTATTCATTTGCACCTCCACGTGTTTTTCGTATATTATTCTAAAATTTTCTATTACTGCCGCCGGTTTTCAAGTGAATTGTCACAAATAAAACGATTTTCCGTATAAGAAGCCATAGCTCTAAGAACATAAACAACACTGTACGACAATAAACGTACACTGATGATTTAGTCTAAACTAAATATTTCTCTTAATATGGCTTCTACCGACAAATTTTACGTTGAAGTTTCGTTCAAAGTCGAGAGAAAGGGCCCGATTCAAAGGTGACATGTACCCTGATACCTGCTTCTTGAAAACCGGCAGCAGTAATAGAACAGTTTAGAAAAATATACGAAACACTCGTAGTGGTGCAAATGAATAATACTTTGCGGCGCTCGTACGTCTAAAACTATTGATTTTATGAAAAAGTGAGTAAGACATAAAGTGTAGGAAATTTGTTCTAGTTTAATTTTGTAGAATTATATTTTTTCGTAAAATACCTCAGAAAGGAGATATTCCCAGAAAACCGTTTTTGGGCGCCATTTTTTCAAAATGGCGGCGCAAGCGGCGGTGGTACGAGGTGGCAAAGTTGAAATTCGAAAAGAGCATATTCAAATCTATAAAATACCCAATTTTCAAAACTCCCGGAAAACTTTCCAGGTAAAACTACCAAATGACTGGACTACAGCGTAAGTATACTTTTTTTAGTTCATTCTTTTCAACATTCATTGACGTATGTGGCAAATTTTCAATATTTGCAGTGGGATCTAGATGAAAATTTTAATCATCATCTGGATCGTCTTCTAAATTTCCATAATTCTGGCACTTTGATCACTATCCCCGCCTCTGTACAATTCTTTCTAGGACATTAAAAAACTGCCGCGAATATGAGTCGGGGGTGAGGCCCCTTGTGGACAGATATTCCTGAGAGGGTATTCTGAGGACAATAACCTCCCGCTGCACCCATTTTAACCTCACCTGCTACCAGAAGCTGATATAAATTTGCGTTTTTTGGTACAGTAGTATTTAGTTTTAATGCCAAGATTCTGTGGCATTTGTAGTTCGATGACGTTCACCATGGACACACCAAACGTCTACAACATTCTCATCTTCCAGCCATTGTGACACCATGTAGTTATTAAAATTTTCAATGGCGTCAGTAGCAGGGGTGTCTTCCATAATATAGCACCACCCTTCAGATATAAACTGTCGTGGAAGTAAAGATGAAAGTCTTACATGTCTTCGAGTGATTGCATTTTTTGTTAAATTAAGGTCTTTAGCTTTGGGACATTCAGCCACCTATTCATGAGCAATAGTACCGTCATTCACTCATCATGGCATGTTTTACATACCGGATATTGTCTCCACAGCGCTAGAGCGGCCTCAAATGTTGCTAACATGTATGCAGGTGTGGGGGTTACATAGTCCCCTGCAATAGTGAAAGTCCGGCGTAATCTGTTGTATGTAACCAATACGTGTAGTTCTACCCGCCGCGCGCCCGGCGTACACAATTGCACAGGCATTTACAACTGTGTACTCCGTTCGCGTTTGAAAATTACAACATTATGCGTCTGACAAAACCTTTAAAAATAGTGTTTTTGTTGTTTTTTTTACTTTAACAGGTTCGCATGGTCCGTAGATTAGTCAGCACTACCAGTCCACAGACCGTATGTGGTCTGTTGGTCAATACAAATTTTAGGCTGTTTATTACATTGGACGTGAATAGAACGTCGTTTATTTGACGCAGTCTTGACAGAACATAACCTATAGATTACAAATAGTGTTGGGACATATGGGACAGATGTGCGGTTTTTTCGTGATTACAATTTAAGAAAATAAAAATATCGGAACTAAATTTGCCTAAGTTCATTTTATTGAGTCTGGATATGTAAAATAAAACAAGCAATTTATTGAAAAGTAAATTGTTATTTATTGAAAAAGAAAATGTTCTTTTTGAAAACATTGTAGACAGTATGGTTTGGTACAGATGTTGCATATTTGTGAAACTCTTTTAGCTTTATTAGTGGCAGCTGCTGATGATTCCCCCTTTTGACGAAACTCATTATAGCATCCGGCACACCTACATCTAGTAATTTTGCCATCTTTTCTATCTAGCTGTTTGAGGAAATGCTGTGTTTGTGACGTAGACGGCGTCAGCGCTGGTGTGACCGGTATCTGGACAACGTTCGTGCCTAAAAGATTTTTTATAATTCACATTTGGGCATGTAACAACGTACATTTCTGCTGGTTCAATTTATTGAACAAATATACAGTATTTATCACACCCACTCCAAACGGAACATCGACAGCAATTTTTTTGTTCCACGTCAAGGTTTTACGAATAGGCGAATAGTAGCTTGCTAATTCGTCTGAGAGATCTATCTATACCTTTTTTACGATTATTGTACTCCAATATCATGTTAGGTTTTAGCCGCGCATTTCGACCCGTACTCATTGTTTGTTCATCTGCGTGGCAAGTAGATATCATGAGCCCGTCCCTCTTGTTCTTCCATTTAAGGATTGTCATATTATTTTTTTGTGCAGCGATTATTTCTCCTCTCTGCAGTTTCTTGTGTTTGATCAATAAAGGTATGTTTTTACGATTTTTCCTCAATGTTCCACAAATATCAGTTTTTTGCTGAAGCAAGTATTCAGCTAATGGTATACTTGTATACCAATTATCTGCAATAATCATTCTCCCGTGGTTCAAAAGTTCTTCACATAGCTCGACAACAACACTTCCAGGTTTATCAAGGTTAGAAATTTGAGGATCTTGGCCCGAATAAACTTTATATTTCCAAACATATCCATCGTCAGTTGTGACTTTGTAGATCTTCAGTCCATACTTGTGTGTTTTGTTCGGATTATACTCACGAAACAGTAGTCGGCCTTGAAAAGGGACCATAGATTCATCCACGACGACGCAGTATTTTGGTGAAAGCAACTTCCTGCAGTTTGTCATTACAATGTCTATCACTGGTTTGATTTTATACAAGCGATTATTGACATCTCTTTCAATAGTATTGGTTTTACCACAGTGAGAAATATAGTCAAAGATGTATGCGAAGCTATTTGGAAAAAATCTAGCACCCATTGTAATGCCACAACCTTCAGAAGAGAGATGGAAAGAGATTGCAAAAGATTTCCAAACATATTGGCATTTTCCTAATTGTCTTGGCTCATTGGATGGCAAGCATGTAAACATAATATGCCCAATAAATGCTGGATCAACCTATTACAACTAAAAAAAAGATCATTCAATCGTATTGCTTGCTTTAGTTGATGCTCAATATAAATTTGTTATGATAGATGTAGGGGCGTATGGCCGTAACAGTGATGGTGGTGTATACAAAAATTCCGTGATAGGGAAAATGTTCGAACGGAACCAACTGAATGTTCCACAGAATACTCCAATACATCAAAATTCTGAACCTATGCCGTATACTATTGTGGCTGATGCAGCATTTCCTTTAAAAACGTACCTTATAAAGCCCTACAGTAAAGCAAAGCTTGTAAACAATGATTCTAATAAATTATTTAATTACCGTTTATCACGTCCTCGAAGAACTGTAGAAAATGCTTTCGGAATTTTAAGAGCAAGGTTTCGCATTTTTCAAGGACCTATGCAAGTACAACCGGATATGGCAGACATAATCGTACAAGCTGCATGTGCCCTTCATAACTATTTGCGTACCGCAAAATCGCAAGAAATTGAAGAAAATTATCTAAATTCAAATGAAAGTCAAAGTTCTCAAGACGGTCTCTCTAATATTGAAATTGTTGGAAGAAATTACTGTCAAGACGCTATTGCTGTTCGATAAAAAATTTAGAGAGTACTTTGTTTCTCCAGCAGGACAAGTACCGTGGCAAATGGATATGATCAGACAAGGCAAAATAGACTAGAGTCTGTCTCATTCATCATATCATAATCATCATCATAATCCCAAGTTACTCTAAACATGTATGTACAGGCTGTCCGGTGGCAGAATTAGGATTTTAAAATGAAATAATAAAAAAACTACGAAACATATTTCATTTTTTCAATAATTATAACAAAGAAGGGTAGTGCGGATTTTATTTTTGAGTAATTATTTCGTCTAAATGTTGACCATCACCTCGGATACACTCTTGGAATCTGGTTTTAGTATTCCGCGCTACCCGCTAGAAAAGGGACGTCGGGATGCCATTAACCTTGCGAACGATAATTTCTTTTTTATTCTGAAATGGTCGGAGGGCGGTTTTATAAATTTAACTTTTGAGGTAGCCCCACAGAGAAAAGTCCATGGGGGTAAGATCCGATGACCTGAATGGCCAGGAGATGTCAGCGAAGGGGCTTATCAATTTGTTAGGGAACAAATCACGAAAAAGCGCTATGGTCTCTCTAGTAGTGTGAGGTGTGGCACCATCCTGCTGAAATCATGTCTGTGAACTGAAGGGAGGATGTTCTCTTAATATTGGCAGAAAATAATCGTTCAGTATGCGCCGTTAAGAAATGCCGGTCACAGTAATGGCTTGTCCTTGACGATTTTCAAAAATTGGGTCGTTTTTTCTTCTGTTTGACAACAAGGCACACCAAACCGTCATTTTGGGACTGTGAAGTGGTTGTTGAGGTTTCAATCACAGGTTCTGTCCTTCAGGTGATCAATACCGGTAGTTCTGTTTATGAACACTACCACTTAAATGAAAATGGGCTTCATCGCTCCAGAAGATTGTGTTTACTCTACGAATTCGCTGCAACATTGTCTCGCAGAAACTTTTACGCAAATTGAAATCATAAGGCTTAATTGTTTGCTCAATTAGGACCTCAAAGGGGTGCATTTTAGGTCCGTAATCAAAATTTCGTGCCCAATCGCTTTTGGGAGGCCTAGAGCAACCGCTCTCTCATGCGCGGACTGTCGCGGGGTTTTCACGTAAACTGTTTGCGACAAGTTCAATGTTTTCATCAGTCCTCGACGGTCGGCGGCCCCGGCCGTGGATTATTTGCTGCTGTTGTTTTGAACCTGTGCACCCACAATCGAAACAAATCTTCGCTTGGCGCATCATGTAACCGTCGGATATAGAACCCTGAACTAAATCTTCCACAAGCAATAGCACAAAAATAGTTTGCTTTGAAATACGCTTGGATTACGAAAGTACGTTGTTTACCCTTCCACTGTTACATCTTAATTAAAAATCCGCACGAATAACGAATCGAATGAGACCCCCCACTCGAGTTTCCGATGAACGGTTTGGAAACAGTTCAAGATTTAAATCCTAATTCTGCCAACAGACACCCAGTACTTTTAAATTTCCCAAAAAAATACTTAAGTATAAACAATTATCATAATAATATCGTTGTTACCCGCGAATAATCGTCATTAAAAATATAATAGTCATTTCACACCATCAACAATATAGGTATAGGTACTATAAATAAAAATGACTACTTACAATACATACTTACAAAGCGTCACTTTTGCACAATATTCGCGGAGAACATCGATATCCATTATTGATAGATAATACCTACTTAAAAAATAAAAACAATACAGTTACATACCTGGCAGTTTCATTTTAAAAGAATTTCTTTTAAATTGGTCTTTATAGTCTTTGTATTTTTGGTTGTACAATATTTCATAGTCTCTAACGACTTCAATTAATTCGTCTGACATTTTGAAATACACGTCCACTGTACTACGTCGCCACTCGGCTGTCTGCGCGTGCCCACGCGTTATTACACTAGACCCGACTGGGCTGACGCGTCACAACCCCCACCACCGACCCCACGCCGATCGAAATCGCTCGGTCTGCGTGGCGTCAGCAGGCTCTGCGACACGCGGGACGGGACTAATGTAATCAATCCAGTACTAAATGTATGTAACCGATAGCTTACCCACGCGTTGCGACACGCTGCGTGGGCTAAGTATAATTGCGGCTTAATTTATGCGTTTACCACCAACTAACTTAGCAACGACTCCGTTGAATTGTTCAACAACGTTGCTGTCGACATTCTCAATAAGGGCAAGCATAGGAACTTTTGATTATATACCCGGCCACATAAATGAAGACTTGAAAGCTAAAGTTAATTTCAAGTAAATTGTTTCACCTCCAGAACAGCTGTTTATAACTTTTAGGTAAATATCTATTTAAACTATTTATAAAAATGAATGTAACAATTTGTTTATCACTACTTATTTATTTATTAATGTACCATAATCAAATTATTAATCACACATTTTGTTTTTAATTAAAATTATATTTTTTGGCACGTCATTTGGTTAATAATTAAGTTCTTAACTATTTGTTAAATTATGGATTATTAATATTATATATGCCGTAGTCAGAAGGCGGAGGTTGAGTGAAATAGCCTTGATAGCCTGGATATAAATTGAGACTAATTTCGTCCATCAAAGCTTGAGTGAACTTATATTTCAGTCTCATTTTCTGTAAAACATTAAGCTTCTCCATTTCTGGTAATAGACTCATCAAAAAGTGATAGTCATCTGACCTGGGAATGTCTTTCTCTTTACCACCTGCTAAGTCAGCTTCCAGTAACTTCAATTTTTTTTCTCTCTATTTCTAAATACTCAGCACGGATTGCAGTTGATTTCAATCGATTTCGGGAAGAATTTTGTTTCATTTTCTCTTGGGGTGATGTCATGAGTCTGTACCTGCTGTCCTGATGAATGCGGAGATGGCGGTTGCTGTAACGGGGAGGTGGGAGTTGATGGCATTCGCATTTGGCGTCTGACATGTTCTATAGGCTGTGGTTTTTTTATAGAAAGACCATGGCGCGAAAATTATATAGCCAGTCCGATCCCGACCTCCCATTCCTAAACGGTGTAGGGATTGCATTCAGTTTGATAAATTCTTCGACGAGGTTTATTATTTCGACCCTGGAAAGACCAAAACCCCATTTTTCTAGTTTTATTAGAGCATTGGCTAATCTGACTTCTATTTCGTTAGGAATGGCGGTTGGTCTACCCAGGGTTTGGCTTTTTATTCTAGTTTTACCCTTAATCCTGTCATTGAGTCTCGATACTGGTATTCTGTAATGTTTTGCAGCAGAATATTGGCTTCTTTCCCCTTTTATTATGCTTTCTAAGGCAGCATTTAAATCTTCTTGAGTGTAATTGGTGGCCCGAAGCGATTTTCTATAATATTTTCGTGGCATAATTAATCTGTAACCAATATTTAAATTTAAACCCAAAGCCAACTAAATGTATATAATTTAAGTCTTATCTGTTTAAATACGTTAAGAATACTAATCTTAGCATCGAGTTTTTCATCTGGTGTTAAATTTTTGAGTTATGGGACAAAGACAATGCAAAGTTTACATCTTCATCAACATTAGTCTCATTTAATGCTTTTAATATTGCTTCGTCCATATCCGTACTCTTCATTTCTTCTGGTGAAGAGGTGCGGAAGCGGATGGAGCAGTTCCTTCATCATTTTCCTCATTTTCTTAAGTCTTCTGGGCCAAGTTCAGGTTACCTTCCGTTTGACGATTTTCCATGCATGGAAGTTAAAATAATAATTGTTCAAAGTATACGTATTTACGCCTCTTGACCGAAGCCTTCCCCGACTTTGTGTTCTTTTGTGCATTTAATTATCGGCGAAAGCAAGTCCGTAAATTGGCCCATTTTTTTTATATCGCGGCCTAAAAATAATCTGGCTACTGGAGCTAGTTTCAATTCATTATCTTTTGGTTATCTGATGGGAGCTTCTACAATACGAGATATTATAAAAAGTACATGTGATCAAATATGGAATATTTTTTAACCGTTATATATGCCAACCAAACAAGAAGATGACTGGATTGAAATAGCAGACGAATTCTACAGTCGCATTAATTTTCCAAACATCATTGGAGCGAACGATGGCAAACATATACGGATGATACAGTCAGAACGTTCTGGTTCAACATATTTTAACTACAAAAAGTTATTCTCCTGCATTTTGATGGCTTGGACAGATGCCGATTATAAATGACAACGCAAAAAATCGTCCCAACACACCAACAGATTTCAAACGTATCTCATTTAATACATCATGGTATCATGATCATTTTTTATTATGACGACATCATTGTAAGTCATGGGGTTAACGTGCAAAAAAACAATTCTTGTTCACTTTTTTCAGTACAAAAAATTTTAGGCACACTATTTAACTATAAAAAAGCTATTGATAGAGAACAGCCGTGAGACGCATAGGTAAAATAATGGTCTAATCACACTGTACCCTCGCCCCTTGCCATGCTAAAATGCGCGCGCGCACCTCAGTCGTGTCCTGTACGTTCCGCTGTGTTTACGTTGTTTATCTGTGCAATATCGGCTTGTTTGCAGCTATTGCTGACCTCTGCTTGTTTATTGGGCCCTTTGATAGTAAATTAACAACAACAAAGGAATGTTTAAAAATACTAACCTAAAATGTTGCTTTTTTATCAAAAATATACATACTTACATAATACACTTCAATATTTTTGCTATTAATACCTAAAATGTTCAGCTGAACCATTATGTGTTGTAATTAATAGCTAAACGTAGTTATTTAAAAAAATAAACACCCTTTTTCAACTAACTATTTACGGACAAAAAATCGATATTTGTCTTTTTATGGGACTTCATAATTATATCAAAATTAGTCTCAAGTCTGTTGGTGCTTGGGACAGAGCCCATACAATTTTTTGCATACTCCTTTGTGTACATTGATGTTGGTTCTTTTGGAACAGCTAGTGATTCGGAAATATTTAAAACATCAGAAACAGCTTTCCGAGAATCGACTAAATATTCCTCCTGATGATGAGATGTTATTCCATTCTCTGTCGTAGGCGATGAAGCGTATGGACTTGGAAATCATATATTACGCCCTTATGCAAAAAGAAATTTAAACTACACCAACGAATTTTCAACTATAGATATACAAGAGCTCGACGCATTGTTAAATATACTTTCGGGATTCTAACTAACAAATGGCGTATTTTTGACCGAGGAAGAAATAATGTGCGGCAATACATGTCGTCATAGGGTCAATTCACACGTACCACAACCACACCACGTCGCAGCGACATAATGTGGTCAAGCTACTGTCAGGTTACGTGTGAATAGTGCCGCAGCGGCTTTTTGATCGAAGAATCCGAAATAAGCAACTGAGAATTGGGCACAGAGTACTTTGTAATATATGGAAATAGAGACCTATCTCTATGGGCACAAGAGGTAATGCACTAAAGCGCCATCTGAACGAGTGTTTTGGAACTAAATCTCGCGATAAAAAAAATGGTTAACCTTTTTTTTATGTCAGCTTTTATGTTACTTATTGTAAATAAATAAAACAATAAATGTTTTAGTTTATAGAAATTATTTATTTTTCCGTTTAAAACATTTGTGAAAATACTTTTTTGCCTTTATTTTGAACTGATCATCATTGTCATCACACTCTCGCTTGTTGCACAATATTTTGTTTATTTCCTTACAATAATTATAAATAAAAAATCTGCAAGATATATTTATTAAAAAGTCAATAATTTTATGCTTATGTATTTCACAATTTACAAAATTAAATTCCATTGTGCAAAAAATTATGGTTTTAATTAATTCTTTTAAATAATTTTTTTCCAAATTTGTTTTTAAAATTGTATAAATTATATCTTGCAGACAAAGCAAAGCAAAGCAAAGCACGAGTGTATCACTGGGGCTCAAAGCCACTGTTTGCCTGCATACTCTCGGTAACTTATGTATTCCGATGATTCATTTCCAATTAAATCAGTGTTACATTGCCCACACCCCTTGAATACTTTTTTTTTTGTATTTCTTACAAAATAGCCACTTACATATTGTAAGCTTCCTAATTGACGGGGATCATTTTTGCTTTCAAGGGGTGTGATTGTAATGTCAGGAACTGAGTCTATTTCACATGTCAACGGGGCTTTACAGTCACTTGTGACGATCAGTTCTTGCAAAATTTCACAGTTGTCTTTCTCACAATTGGCTCCTGGAGCGTGGACACTAGAGAGGCTGTTTATTAATAGAGAATGCTGATTCAAATTTTTCTGGTGTTGTGTTGGTTTGTGTTGCGACATCCATGGCTTCTTATGGCACCAAAAAAATTTTCTATTGGGTCCTGATTAAGATGCCGCAACCATACCGACGTAACATCATACTTTTCATTAATTTTTGTTAGTAAAAGGTCTATTCCCTCTAATGTCCACACCCAATTTTTAAGGGTTGGCACATGGTCAACCTGTCCCGTTGCATGGTTTACAAATGACATACTTCTAAGTTTTTGTTTAGATTTGTTGAAATGGAACGCAACCAATATTAGTTCCTGTATATTTTGACGTTTATAGATGTCGCGTGTGTGCTTTCTCTTGTAACTTAACGTGTAAGCGCGGGAATATATTGTAAGACCATCTTTGCTGATTAAAACTTAAATCACGCTGCAAATATTCTTTATTTATCAAATTCCTTTATGGTAGCAGAGCGTGGTTCCGAGAATAAAGAATACCGGTGCTGAAGTATAACGTGATTCCGAAGTTTTCAAAGATAGACTTGACCGAAGTTGGCGCGCTTTTGAGAAAATTGCAACACGTGGTATATACATTGTACTGTAAAGAAACAATAGAACCAACATGTCGAGCTCAAATATGTTTCATCTCGAGAAATTAAATGGCCGAGATAATTTCACTACTTGGAAATTCAGTGTTAAAACATATCTGGAGCACGAGGGTCTATGGACTTGCATAGAACCAAGCGCGGGAACTATAGTCGACGCGGCCAAGGATATACAGGCCACATCCAAAATCATCTTGCTTATTAACACTCAAAACTACGTCCATGTTCAGGAGTGTAAGACAGCAAGAGAAGTTTGGGATAACTTACATAAAGCCTTCGATGATAATGGGCTGACAAGAAGAGTAAGCTTATTGAGAGAATTAATAAATACTTCACTTGAATCCAGTGATGGTATTGAAGATTATGTGAGCAAAATAATTAATGCATCACACAAACTTAGGAACATAGGATTTGAGGTGAATGATGAGTGGCTAGGAACATTGATGTTAGCTGGTTTACCGGACGAGTATCGACCAATGATTATGGGATTGGAGAATTCTGGTGCTAAGATTGGAGCAGATTTCATTAAAACAAAATTATTGCAAGAAGTTAAGATAGAAGATTCAAGTAGTGCATTTTACTCTAACCAAAAAGGTTACAGGAATGACAAGACACATAACAGTAAACCTAAGCCACCAATGAAGACCAGAAGTCCCAGATGTTTCAACTGTAATGGATATGGACATTTTGCAAAGTTTTGCAAGAAACCAAAGAAAGCACAATCAAAGGACAACAAGGAACCAGAGAGTTTTATTGCTGCTTTCTCAGTGTTTGACAGTAAAACAAGTAAAAGATGGTACATCGACTCAGGTGCTTCCATGCACATGTGTAGCAACAAGGAATGGTTATACAATGTACGAAAGCCATCAGTAAAGACAGTTACAGTGGCGAACCAAGAGCCATTGTCTGTGGAGTGCGTCGGAGACATCAGTATTAATGTTTCACAACATAGTAAGATTCAACTAAAAAATGTTCTTCATGTTCCTGGTTTGGCAGCAAACTTGATATCGGTCAGCACAGTCACACAAGCTGGATACAAGGTGACCTTCAATGCAAATGGTTGTAACATTGAGAATAAAAATGGGAAAACACTGTGTTCCGCAACTTTATTGAATAAATTATATATACTAAACACTCACTCAGAAATAAGTGAAACTGCTCATTGGGCTACCAACAAGGTAAATGAAAACAGTATTAACCTATGGCATCTTCGGATGGCACATTTAAATTTTTCAGCACTTAAGAAATTACCAGGGTGTACGGAGGGAGTGAAAATTACAAAAGAGCTGGACGAGAATATCCAGTGTTGCTCTTGTCTTGAAGGGAAACAAACAAGGTTGCCATTTAAGCACAAAGGTTCCAGAGCATCCAAGCCGTTGGAAATTATACATTCAGACCTATGTGGTCCTATGGAGAACACATCCTATGGAGGTATGAAATATTTTATATCATTTATAGATGACTTCTCTAGAATGGTTTTTATCTATTTCATGAAAGATAAACTTAATGTCTTGGAAATCTTTAAAGAATTTAAAGGTAAAGTGGAAAACCAATTGAATGATAAGATTAAAACCATCAGAACTGATAATGGTAAAGAGTACTGTAATTCCAATTTTGAAAACTATTTGAAAAACTGTGGCATCATCCACCAGACATCCACTCCGTATACCCCACAGCAAAATGGGCTTGCTGAACGTATGAATAGGACCTTAGTAGAAAAGGCGAGATGTATGATGTTTTATGCGAAGGCAAGTAAACCATTGTGGGCAGAAGCTATAGCCACCGCTGCATATCTATTTAATCGATCACCTAGTAGAGTTTTGGAAGACACTACACCATATAAATTATGGTCAGGAAAAGAACCAAATCTGAGTCATTTGAGAATATTTGGTTCTAAGGTGATGGTCCATGTACCAAAACAGAAACGATTAAAATGGGACAAAAAGGCTATGCAGATGATATTCGTGGGCTATTGTGATAGTACTAAAGGTTACCGTATCATGAATCCAATAACTCATCAGGTCACTAAGAGTAGGGATGTTATTTTCTTCGAAAATGTTAATGAACTTAAGGAATGTACTGTTACAGCAAACCCTACAACTGATAATGAGTCAGTAAAGTTGGAAGGTCTCACCCATAATCCTCAGGTGAGCCAATCAGTGAGTGAAGATGAAAGCTCTGAAGAGTATGAAACTGATACCGGTGATCATGATGATAGTTACCATCCTCCACGAATGTTGCCAGAACAACGGCTTAGCAACATTACCCTCAGACCACGCAATAAAAATATTCAACAAGATAAGGGATTAATGTGCTTATATATGAATGTTTCAGATCCACAGAATGTGGAGGAAGCTTTATCCTCAACAGATGCTGAGGAATGGAAAAAAGCAATGGATGAAGAATACAATTCATTAATGGAAAATGAAACATGGAAACTTGTAGATTTGCCAGCAGGAAAAAGGGCATTGCCATGCAAATGGGTTTTTAAGACTAAAACCGATTAACAAGGAAATACCATCCGACACAAGGCAAGACTTGTTATTAAAGGTTATGCACAAAAGAGTGGCATAGACTACCAGGAAGTTTATTCTCCAGTTGTAAGGTATACTTCTATAAGGTATTTATTTGCACTGGCGGCTCAGTGTGGTTTACAGGTCCACCAAATGGATGCTGTATCTGCTTTTCTTCAAGGAAAAATAGACACTGACATATATATGTTACAGCCAGAGAGATATGCTAAAGGTGAGCAAGTATGCTGCTTGCTCAAGTCTATATATGGACTCAAACAGGCGAGCAGACTGTGGAATACCAAGCTTAGTAAAGTATTGGAAGAGATGGGTATCAAGAAATCTAAAACTGATCCTTGTGTTTATTATGATGACCAAAGAAGAATATTTATTGCTGTTTGGGTTGATGATCTGATTATATTTAGTTCATTGCCAACATTAACTGCAGAATTGAAAAGCAATTTGTGTAAGAAATTAAATATGAAGGATTTGGGCGAAGCGCAGCAGTGTATTGGCTTAAACATAACTAGAAGTAAAGATACATTTATGTTAGATCAGGAGAAATACATAACAGAAATATTGACAAGATTTAACATGGCAGACTGCAAAGCTGTTAAAACACCTATAGAAGTTGGACTGAAGTTTGATAGCAATGTTAAAGAGCCTTATGATTGCCCATATCAGCATGTAATTGGATGTTTACTCTATGTCGCCCAAGCTACAAGGCCAGACATTGCATATGCAGTAAATACACTAAGTAGATTCAATAAGGAACCAAAATTTGAGCACTGGGCAGCAGTAAAACGGGTCCTAAGATATTTACAAGGCACTAAACATTATAAACTGACTTATACCAAGCACGGACCAAGTGAAATCACGGGCTTCTGTGATGCAGATTGGGCAAGCGACACCCAAGATAGAAAATCCTGCACGGGATATATTTTTATGTTACAGGGAGGTGCTGTGTCATGGTGTTCACGAAAACAACAGACAGTGGCCCTGTCTACAGCGGAAGCTGAATATATGAGTATGTCTTCAGCGGCTCAAGAGGCTCTATGGCTGCAGCAGCTGCAGGGAGAGCTTGAAGCGCAGTGTAAACAGACTCTAGTTATCTATAGTGATAATCAAAGTGCCATAAAACTTACTACAAATGATTGTTATTTACCCAGATCTAAACACATTGATATCAGATATCATTTTCTCAAGGAACATGTTAGTGATTTAAAATTAAAGTTTTGTTATGTAAAGGGTATAGAAAATATTTCAGATATATTGACCAAAGGAACAACTGTAGATAAACATTGTTATTGTGTATCTAATATGGGATTGCGTTCTGAGGTGGGTGTTGAAATGGAACGCAACCAATATTAGTTCCTGTATATTTTGACGTTTATAGATGTCGCGTGTGTGCTTTCTCTTGTAACTTAACGTGTAAGCGCGGGAATATATTGTAAGACCATCTTTGCTGATTAAAACTTAAATCACGCTGCAAATATTCTTTATTTATCAAATTCCTTTAAGATTCGACCCATATTTTTTTGTGTAGCGATGTTGGTGTAGCTGGTCCTAAAAGGGGCTTCCCATGCTTATTCTTTTTCTCATAGCTTCCATTTACGGAGTCGAATAATTTGTCTCTGCATTGATGAGGGAGAATGCCTTTATCTGTAAAAGAAACATAATTATTAATTACGTTCACCTAAATAAAATCAAAGTGGGGTATTGATCCAAAATATAAACAATATTAAATGTTTGAATTCAAAAGGTATCCAATAAATCATATCCAAACAATATGAACATTTCATAAGCTTTCAGTTTATGTAGAAAACTGTTTCAAATTGCATGTAAATTATTATTATAATTATTAAAAGGAAAAGATAGTTTATATGGTAAATTTCAAAAATAGGTACCACAATTTCAATTATTACCTGCAAGGTATCCCATATTAGTTCCCACTGTCTGGCTAAATATTTGTGTTGCATATTTAACTTTCATTTTATTAATTTTATTATGAATGACGTGACCATCAGTCAATTTAGGAATCATCCTAATCCCTTTATAGCCTGGGTTTTCTTTATGTAAAATTTCTATATGTTTCCATTTGTCAATTTTTTCTCTTCCACTGTCAGTGTATTTCAAATCTTTGTTAAGTAGATTATTTCTTATACCTTTGATGAGGTGCGGAGGATCATATAAAGGGACTACTTCTTGCCCGTTGACAGTAAAAATATTTCCTCGGGGCTCTTGTCCCTTCCTTAAAAGAGCAGCATGTGTTTCGTTAACCAGTGATTTTACACAATTAACATTGTTACTGCCTTGGTCGCACACTGTAGCCACTACAATTAATCCAGCAGCTTGCAATTGGTTTATTACTTTTTTCAACTGTTTGGCCAGCTCTGGCCCTTTTGTTGCAGCCTGCGAGAATGTGTACGATACGGGCTGCTTATAGTTTTTTATCAGATCACGTACCATAAACACTTGAGCATGGTCAGCAAAATCGGTGTGTGTTTCTTCGCCGTTCGAGACAAAGCCGATTACTCTATCCTGCCTTTCATTAAATGCCACACTAGCCTTGAGCGACATTTCATCGAATAGCAATATACAAAGTCGCTCTTTTGTGTTCATTTTTTCAGTAGCCTTTTTAATTTGTAGAAAATTTTTTTCATTCAGCCCTGGTTTGATATTGGCATTGTATATTAATTTTATGAGGGTTTGTGCTGTAGGCAGAATAAATATTTTTCTTAAAAATCTGTAGCCTTTAGGGCTCTGCTTCATGAGCGACAAAGCTACAATCTTTTCTTGCATAGAAAATCGACGACCCTTGTCCTTCTTTTTTGCTTCCCGGAATTGCATCATTGTCAATATTTTGGCGGTGCTGGACAAATTTTCTAGCGTTTTTACAAACTGTGGATTTGTACAAATGTTCATCAATTTCTTTATTTAAAGAGCTTGGTTTTTATTTCTACTGCGGCATTTACTAAGCTTGACACCCACTTGGACTAGCTTTTTATACAAAGCTTGTTCTGATGGTGTTAGTTTTCGCTTGTGGGCTACAATCCTCGGAGTTGCCTTTCTTTGACATGCTGAAATTAACAAAAACAAGTTAAATATAAAACATTCAATTATATTAAGTTATAGTTAAAATAATTCATATTATTATAATTGTAATAATTTATATTAAAATAATTCATATTATTTCTAATTTTAAAGCTATTTGAGAATTAATTGACTTTTCAGAGCTAAAATAAAGGGCTCTTTTAGGGAAATTATTGGTCAGTGATGTCAGCTTTTTGCTATCACCAAGTGTACCCAATGTTTGAATCCTATTAATAGATGGCGAGCCTATTGTTATCTACCAGGCACAAATTCAGACTCTACACTTATGCTACTTTCCTTTTAGAACATCTAATTTGGAATTGAACCCAGGCAAGGATGGTTGCAACCAATAAGGCAATCAGTAAGTTTTCTATTCATATTGAATTACTTACCAGAATTGTCTTTTATCAGAATGTCTTGTATTGTGTCACTTTGAAAATGTTGCTGCAAAGTCACAGGATTCAAGTCTTCAATTAGATTAAGTGGGTCTGGAAAAAAAAAATATAGACTATTGTGGCAGTACAGTCACTCTGCAGCTTGAATAATTAATCCATTAACTAATGAGTAGTCATTTAAATAAACATGAGATTTCAATTATTTAAGTAAATAGTTTATACAAATCAAGGTATAAAGACACAAATAGTAACAGAGATTAATTGGTCATTGGATTTGACATAATTATGATACTGCACATTTGTTAAAAAGATCATTTTTTCTAAGCCATTTTAAAGACATAGAAGGCAGTATTTCTTTAAAAAAAAAACAATTACATAAAAATTGTATTAGTAATATGAATATGATTACTATACTTACTTATGTTTTCCTTCATTATAACATCATCACCCATGTCTGAAAACTGTGCGGCTGTCGATGTTGATGGCTCTATAAAATAAGATATTGTTAGTAACAGTTTTATTAAGAATGATCAAATATTTAGCAATAAATTAATGAAAATACCATTGACTAAAGCTCTTGGCTGATTCCTTTCTGTCAGTACAAACTTTGGCAGCAACAGTGGCCCTGAAACAAAGACATTAGATTTGTTTAAATACAACATATACAGTATTACAGAGAAACATGCTTATGTTTTCTGAATTTAATTATTATTTATTGTGATTAATATCAATCAATTATATTGATTACAGTTAAGAAGAAGAAGAAGAAGAAGTTATAATAATTACCTGGCATATTTAATGTGGGTACAGCAATATTGCTAATTCGGTTATAACGGCACAAATACTTGTCTTCAAAATGTCTACTTTACGGCTGTCTAATTTACGGATAGCTCAATATCGTACTCATGTAGACCTAGGGGATCATTTTCGTAGTAGTTCCGCACCGACGACATTGAATGATGTGACGCGTTTACCGAAGAGGGTAATATAGATTGCGATATTGGCGTAGATGATGTTGAAGAGGTAGTGAGACTAAGGGGCATGCCAGGTCTCCATAGTAATTTAAGCCCACAGTGCCCACCTTAACAGGCTATTGATATTAATAGTAGGCAGTGGCAATATTAATTTAGTAAAAGAAGTGTTTAACAAAAAACTTAGCATTTAAAAGTTATTGCATTTTTAAGTTATATTAAATATGGTTTTTAACATTTTGTACAACATTTGAATTTATTTATGAGAATAACCAATAAGGAGTTAAATAAAACATGATATATTGCAGTTTGAAAGATTTATTCATTGATTTCATGATCATATACAACAAAAAACATCATCCAGAAATTGAGCCGGTGGAAAAATATTACTTTGATGGCGTGCCCATCCTAAATACCATATCACTGTCATGATGTGGGTATAGCATCTTACCGTACGATGGCCAACAATGCAGTTACAGCAATATTGCTTGACGGCTTAACGGACGGACGAAGACTGTTGTGACACACTAGATCCAAAACAATCGCCGGGGTCGTCAGTTGAAGCTTCTCATATCAATTCCAAGTTCACGCCAGTATTTTTGATGAGGAGTGGAAGCATAATCCATTATAGGGCCGTGGTCGTCGGGGGTAAAAGAATCGCCAGAGTCAGTATTCATAGTTCAAAATCTTCGATTTAAATCGCAAAACTCAAATACGGTTAGTGTCACGTTAAAGATGCAAAAAAAGCAATGTCGCAATGACGTTTATCCGAGTCAACGACAAATAAGGAAATATGTTGCAATAACAAAAAAATATAAATCGATAATAAACATTGAAATATTAAATGTCATTGTGTAAGGATAAAAATAGTAATAGCATTTTTATTGTGCAACAACGCTTAAATGGGCAAAAAAAAAACAATTTAACTAGTATATAATACAGTTATTAGCAATGGTAAATTATTATTTTCATTAATTTTCCAAGTTATTTTATGTAATGGCAACATTTCTACAGCAATATGGCTCTTTTCTGTTCAAATACGTACGTAAGTCGTTTTATTGTTTATTATTTATGAAAACAATATGCCGACTTGTACAGAATAATGAATACAAGGAAGGATTACGATAAATAAAAATATAGATTTTTAACATAGTCAAGTTCGTGTGCATATCTGGGCCTAAAACTGGCATGCCCCTTTCATCAGCAATAAAAGTTTGAATTTTACTTTTTAGTCTTAGTTTTTGTACTGGCGTTAAATACTTGAAATATGGCGCCAATGATTTTAAGAACAACATGTCTTCATCGTCTTGTTCTTTGTTTTTCTCATTAAAAGCTTGTATTTTTTGTTTTTCTACTTCAATAATTTTTAGTTGAAAAAGCGTCAGTTCTGGTTTTTTTGCCTGTATTTGCCTTTGCCTGAACTAGCTTGCTCTAGATGAACCAGACTCGCTGTCGTCTGTCGTCGTAGGGAATCTATTTCGGGTGATCAAATTACCACTAGATAGAGAACCTGCGTTAACAGATTCCGAAACACGTTCTTGATTTTCCATCACTTCTTCAATTTGATCCATTTCTGGAGTCTCAACTTGATCTTGGAATTTTACTAATTATTTCTCAAATTCGTCGTAAATACTGTAGTAAACAAAATAAGTAATAAATAAAAAATATACTCACTTGTTTTATTTAGACTTCTCGCAACCAAACTCTACTCTCTGTCACTCTTTAGACAGTTTTTGTAGTCATCTTTGCGTTTGTCCCAAAGAATTGGTCGATTACGCACCTCAATTATCAATTTATCTTCAAATGACATTTTAAACAATTCTCGCAATCAAACACTATGCGTTGCGTTGACGTCAAGTTTACAAAATGGCGGCCGGCCGGATGGCTGGGGCGAGAGGGGCACGGGCGCGGTACCACTCCGATGTTTTCGCACGAATTTCAATTAGGACACCTATTCAAATTCAATATGTTTGATCGCGCGTTCGTACGAACTAAGTTCGCGCGAATAGAGTTTCAAACATTTGAGTCGCGCGACCGCGTCGTGCGATTGTCATTTAGGACACCTATTATAGAGTTCAATATGTTTGATCGCGCGTTCGTACGAGTAAAATTCGCGCGAACTTCCGATGATCGCGCATTCACGTTCTATTAGGACAACGCCTTATAATAATAATCGTCGTGCGACCGCGAGCGACTACGGCGCGATTGACTTCGGCGATAGTGCGTGCGCGACCTGTCGTGACGCGAATACGAACGACTCCTACTCGATTACTCGATACAACGATTCTACCGCTGCGCGCACACGTGGACGCGAATGCGACCGCGACCGCTCATGAGATCTATCGCGTCGCGAACGTGAACGATACCTGCTGCGTCGCGGGGATTCACGGGAACCACTACCCTCGGCGGTGTTCCGAGGCGGCGCACGGTGGGCCGAAAATCGGTTTTGGTGGACTTAGGGACTTCAATTCGCAATTGCTTGTTTTTATGCCGGTTATCGCTTATATTCGTCATTACTATGTACAAAAATGATACCCGAGTTAATTCTGCCCAAAAACGAAGGAAATATATTTTTTTACGAAAAATTTGTATGGAGCTAGTATGAAAAATCAAATTATCTCGAAAACGGCACGTTTAACCGTAATATCCTTGGAGGTGGTCATAGTGCTAATTATTTATGATTTTTTGGTTGCCGATTTAACGAAAAATTTAATGCAATTTTTTTTTAATCCTTAAAGTATTTTTATTTATTTTTCCACGTAAACGATCCCTATTAGTGTCCAAGTTAAAAAGTTCGATATGTTATTAACTCAAATATTAAGAACACACAAAACAAGAAAAAATAATAATAAAAAAATGCTTTGACACATTTATATTAATGTAAATAAAAAGATTATCAAATTAATTTTTAAGTAACATTTATAGTTATATTATACACAAAACAATTTAATTTAAGGAATTAATACTAAACATAAAGTAAAATAATAAAAAAAAATAAAAAATATCATTAAATATTCCAAAAAAAAAAACCCAAACACACTGAAATACAAATTTACAAATATGTATATTTATATTTTATTACTAATTTTCCTTATCACTCTCGTTATCAGACTCCAATTCTGAGTCAGCGTCCAGATTGGATATATCTAAAAACTCGAACTCAGTTTCTTGAAATTGAATTTAGTCGAGAGTTTCAGCAAAAAAGCTCTGCTTCTTCTTGGCATCTAACTTAGGCCTTTGTGCACTTAGCAAAGGATCCGAAGAAACAACAAGCATATTTAAAATGTCTTGATTGGAATCCTGCCTGCTTCTTTTCCGCGAATGATGTTCTCGAAACCTCCTAAAATCTTTGTTTCGAGACTCTGAGGCTTCTTCCGAGAGAGCCCCAATCGGCACAATATTATTTTTCTCGATTATGTCAGCCCCATGGATTAACAACTTATAAACGGTTGACGACATATAGTACCAGTCGTATAATAATACGTACTTTTCTGCTGTTTGGCGAGCATAATCTCGAAATTTTATTATATCGACCTGCTCTCCAAAAGTAATTGCTTGTAAAATTATGGCAAATCTTTTGATGAAAGGAAAGGAGGAAACTCAAAGAATTTTCTAGCAGTATTACCGTCATGAGTGGTTCCCGAGCCTTGTTTTACTATATCAACCAACAGATTGAGCTCATCTTTGATTTTATTTTGAATAATTTTATTCCTTGTCTGTAGCATTTCTTTGTGCTCATCACTTCTTGCTGCCCACCGTTGGAAGTCGAGCCTGTATGCAATGTGTAACAGACATTCCATACAATTTATACGGGCGTGTAGGGATGACAAGCCACACTCATACAGGTCCGAACACACAATTTTTGATGTTACAGCATCTAAGCAGTTCATTTCTGTAAGCTTTGCTAAGCACAGGTAGCACGTTGCATTTGATCTAGCTTCAGAAAGGTAAGTGCAGACTTTAGCATCGATCATCGTCATCATTAGTTGATGAGTCACCCTATTATTGTTTTTTGCACTCTGTGGGGATAAGGGCCTCAATTTCTTCATCCATTTGTTTTTTCAGCTCTAGGACAACTATTTCACTCTCCTTTACAAAAGTAAACTGAACTGGACGACAAGATGTCTCGGAACGTATTCATTTGTAAGACATTGTCGCGCTGTTTTTGGTCGATATTCTAACAGTTGACGTGTTACACCGAAAAGGGTAGCAAGTCGCTCGTTTGATTCTCCAGTTCTTAGTTTTGTTAAATAAGCGCCGAGAACTGAGCGCGGACATCTGCTTTTTACGGCGAGAGATGGCGTTTCTACTAAAATTGTATTAAATTGTTCTAAAGTAACTCCAGTCCAAAAATGGAATTCATTGTCATTAAGTGCACTTGATGTTTCAAAATCAAATCTTAATCATTTGTTAATTGCTTCAATTAACATATTCGACATGTCACTAAAAAAGAAAGCGTTAAAATAATGTGTAACGTTTACGTTATCCAGCAACTCTTCAAAGATATTATTATTTAAATGTTCTCCGCATATTCGCGAACTTGGTGGAATATATAATCGGTAATGGCAAAGAAGATGTAGCTTGATTGACAAAGGTACTCGTCTTAGATTTTCATGTCTACATTGCCTATATATACAGGCATTTGAAGTATTTGGTGCTCTTACGTAATCAGGAACATATAATTCATGTGCATCTTCCTCTGGACTGTTTTGACGATCTTGAGTTTCTGCAACATTGAGGGGTTCTTGATTTTCTGCATCTATTTGGGGCTCTGGTTCTGGACCTTCGACAACCAAGGGAACGTCTTCACGGCGTTGTTGGCGAACAGCATTGTTGGCTTTCTGCCAGCATCTATGACATACTGCCATGACGTTATTGAATAATGTCTAAAAAGAAAATATGTTAATAATGTGTTATTTTGTAATGCAAAAAAAAAATATCATCAAAAAAGTATAATCTTATTCTGCTTACTTATTTTAAGTATCTAAATGTTATCGGTATACTAACGATTGTTTTATAATGACTTACTTCTGTCAATCCATTTTGCGAAATATAGGTCACCAACGCAGGACTACTTTGAAGCAAAATCTTGTAATATGTGTCGCCTCCGTCTTAAAATTGATCTAGGGCACATCAAACATCGTCGTCCTGTCTCCATAGTTGTAAAAAACACACTCCAATAAACGGTTATTGGAGTGCCGTGCAAAAAAGTGAACAAGAATTGTTTTTTTTTTGACGTTACCCCATGACTTACGGTGATGTCGTCATAATAAAAAATGATCATGCTGCCATGATCTATTAAATGAGATACGTTTGAAATCTGTTGGTGGGTTGGGACGATTTTTTGCGTGGTCCTTTCAGTAGTCTTTTTTCTATTATTCTGAAATAGTCCAGTCATTTGGTAGTTTTACCTGGAAAGTTTTCCGGGAGTTTTGAAAATTGGGTATTTTATAGATTTCGATATGCTCTTTTCGAATTTTAACTTTGCCACCTCGTACCACCGCCGCTCGCGCCGCCATTTTGAAAAAATGGCGCCCAAAAACGTTTTTTTGGGAATATCTCCTTTCCGACGCATTTTACGAAAAAAAGGTTTTCTACAAAATTAAACTAGAAAAAATTTCCTACACTTTGTGTTTTATTCAGTTTTTCATAAAATTAATAGTTTTGGACGTACGAGCGCCGCAAAGTATTGTTCATTTGCACCACTACGAGTGTTTCGTATACTTTTGTTAACTGTTCTATTACTGCCGCCGGTTTTTAAAAAGTAGGTGTCAGGGTAATATGTCACTTTTGAATCGGGCCCTTACTCTCGACTTTGAACGAAACTTAAACGAAAAATTTGTTGGTAGAAGCTATATTAATAGAAATATTTAGTTTAGACTGAATCATCAATGTACGTTTATTTGACGTACAGTGTTGATTATGTTCTTAGATCTATGGCTTCTTATACGGAAAATTGTTTTATTTGTGACAATTTACTTGAAAACCGGCGGCAGTAATGGAACATTTTAGAAAAATATACAAAAAACACGTGGTGGTGGCAGATGAATAAGTAATACTTTGCGGTGCTCGTACATCCAAAACTATTGATTTTATGAAAAAGTGAATAAGACATAAAGTGTAGGAATTTTTTTCTAGTTTAATATTGTAGAAATTATTTTTTTCGTAAAATGCCTCAGAAACGAGATATTCCCAAAAAACCGTTTTTGGGCGCCATTTTTTCAAAATGGCGGCGCGAGCGGCGGTCGTACGAGGTGGCAAAGTTAAAATTCGAAAAGAGCATATCCAAATCTATAAAATACCAAATTTTCAAAACTCCCGGAAAACTTTCCAGGTAACCCCCTTATTTTCTACCAAATGACTGGACTAAAAAGGAACATTTGACATTTTACTTTGAATACAATTTGCACATTTCATTTCAGTGTTTTCGATCTTGTCCGGCAAACCAAGTACTAATTTTTCATTTATTAATTTATTTAAATACTGAAAATTTACATGACCTAGAGCCCTATGCCATTTCTCTTTATAAGTTAGTGCAGTTGAATGTGCATATATTTCATTTTTGTTATTTGACACAAAACTTTTAATCCAATACAGGTCATTTAATTTATTAGCAACAGTTATTAACTCTCTAGTCTGATTATAAATTTTTGCATTTTCATTTTTGGCTACTATTGTGCAATTTTTAGTTATCTTAGAAAAACTTAATAAGTTTTGCTTTAATTCTTCGACAAAATAAACATTTTTTAACTCTATTTGTTTAATACTATAAAAAAATTTGAAATTGACCTTAACAGTACCTATTTTAGTTGCTTTTAACAATCCACCGTCTGGCAATTTCACATCTACTGGATTTTTTAAGTCTATACAGTTTAAAAAGTAAGAATCATTATTTATTAGATGATCTGTGCAACCACTATCCAAAAGCCAGTTAATTTCAATATTATTAGTATAATCATATTTACCAGTGTACTCGGTGTCCTGATTAATTTCTGAATTACATACTTGAACTGTCCACGACTCAGATGAAGGATTGTTTGATGATTCACCTCTGGAATAACTTTGACCTCTGCCTCGGTAGTGACCTCTGTAGGATCCACCTCTGCTGCAACCTCGCTGCTGTCCTCGTCGACTTGAATTGTACAAATTTTGTTTTCCTGGGTAACTTTGATGTGCTTGAATATTTGTTTGTGCATGCCAGCAGTCCTTCTTTAAATGACCAATCTTCCCACAGGTAAAACATTTCACTTTAGTTTTTGCAGCAAATGTACTCACATTAGTTTCTCTTTTAATTCACGGGATAACTTGAAGGGAAGAAACCCGGTCCTTTTTAAAGGCTTACACGGGGACACAGGTCCAACATGCAGAGGCCTTGTTGAGAACTTTAATCTAATATGTGATGGGGCAACTACCAAGGGCCATCCACCCCTGCTCTATGAAAGAACAGACATGGACGGCCCAAGGTAGCTACAAAACTATTGTAAATTATGGATAAAACGAATTTGGGCTATGGATAGGATATGTTGAATGTGTTTATTTTTCAAACTATGGATAACTATGGCACCTGCCTTTAAACACATGAAAATGCAATTCAAATTGGCAGGCGGTGACTCGCCGACTCCAAGATGGGCCCCCTATTATACCGCCACGATAGGCAGCAGATGGGCAACACCAGAGAGTAAAGGCTAAGGGGTGTAGAGAGGTGCGACACCGATTTCGCCATCGCGGGTCACAGACCCGGAGCGGGTTTCCTCGTTATTACGCCATTAGACACTTCCACCCCCGAGCATATAGCTCTTGCGACCCCTCTCTAGCCAGCCAGTTAAGGCAAGAAAGAGCTGGGAGTCCTCATGAAGAGTGACCCCCTGGGGCATTCAGGTTCCGTTGTGTCGCCACACACAAACAGCTCGCCACAAGCTGCCCTGCGGATGTATGCTCCTACATAGACCTTCAGATACATTTTTTATTTATACCTCAAGGTTTGAAAAAGCATGCTAATATGCCCTCAGGTCTTGCGTTATCCCCATAATGAGGTAACGACTTGCCCCGAGGGGTACATTAGTTTTATTGTTATGTTCAGTAGTCTCAGTAGTCATATTCTTCTCCTTTATTTTAGATTGTACATAATCAACTGTTCTTTGTTCTGCTGGTATAACATCCAGGAAATCTCCAATATAGCTGTAGCTTGGTGGGAGTGCTCTTAGTAGATATCTTAACTTTTCAGATTCATCCAGTTTTCCTCCAGCCATCTTAAAATCATTTGTTGTTTTCTCGAAATCCACGAAAAATTCTTCCACTGTGTTATAGTTATTATTAAATATGTAAGATTCTACCCTGAATAAAATGAAGCCAACCAAGTTTAAACTACTTTAATTACTATATTATTAACAATTAACATTAATAACAATAAATCACAGCAAAATATCTTATGCGAAATCTAACGACGAAAAAGAGAGCGCTCCGCGCGTGCACAGCCTTTTTATATCTTCGACGGTCGGTGTTGCCAGCCGCATCGATGACAGTTCCTCAATCCCTCGTTCATTCGTAGCGAGTTGAACGCAGGGTTGCCAACACGGCCATGCTGCACGGCGCCTGCCTCAGGTGCCTCACGAGTCTGGATAGGATACTGAAATTAGAAAGAACATAATGTTGGTACACAGTCTAATAAATCATCCCTAAGGCGGCACTCTCACAGAAGCATCGCACTCTTTCTACAACCCATGCCTTGCTAAACCTCATCCCGCACCTAAAGGGACTATGCCACACTTAGGAGACCAGGTTTTTATAGCATAGTCAAAAGATCACTTGCACTTGAAGAACCTTTCATTCACTCAAGCGTTCCAAGTTAATCTTTTACCTTCAAAGCAAAGCAAAGAAATCGTGGTTACCTTTATAAAGTGCAATACCACAATGACTGTAACACATTCTGTTGGTGGTATCCTATCTAGACTCGTTAAGGATAACTAAATAACTCGTTATGCTGAATGACACAGTTGAAAGTTATTATTATAATTATGATACTTATTATTAAATTCTCAAATTAAATAATTAATTATTACGTTATAAAATTTATAATAATTAGGTTATTTAGGGAATCATAACTATAAATAAGATTGTGATTATTCGCTTTAATGATCACATAGATATCTAAATAAAACAGTCATAAATACCTTGCCAACACGGTTTTGATTAAATATCCAGTTCATCAATATTGATCCACGGCTTCATATTTTCCGCCGCAGCTACTCCGTTATAAATTTTAGAGCTCCTTTGACTACCTCTTAGATCTGATATCTCATATCTATCGTTATCCAGGATTTTTTTAATTTGAAATGGGCCTTTGAATGCTGGCAATAATTTACGACTCTGACCATCATTATTTTGACTTTGTATTTTAATTAATACTAAGTCTCCTTCTTTATACCTTGTGGCTTTGATTCGTGTTTTGTCAAACCTTCGTTTTTGATCCTCGGCACTAGCTTTAATGTTTTCGTCCACTCTTTCGCGTAACTTTGACACGTCTACCAATGCTTCGCTATCAAGATCTGGGGCAAGACTATCAGTATCCATACGTATTCTATAGCCAAACATTACGTCGCTAGGGACGGCCTGCGTTATTTTATGTATAGTGCTATTAAGCCCCTGTTGTAATACCTTAATACACTGATCCCACCTGTCGTCATCGGTACTAGCCCCCATAGTTTTCAAAGCTTCTAAAATGGTTTTATTAAATCGTTCCGCTTGACCATTAGCACGCGGTACGCCTGTTGCTACTACATGTAATCTAATGTTTCTACTTGTACAATACTGAGTAAATTGACTTGAAGTAAAACAAGAACCTGCATCGCTTATTATCCTACGAGGGTTTCCAAATATTGCAGATATACGTTCTAGCTCTTTTATTACGCCCATCGCGTTTGTTTTGCGTACAGCCGATATAAACACGAATTTAGTAAACGAATCCACAATTACTAATAAATATTTGTTTTTATTTCTCGTAGTTACAAAAGGGCCTAAATGGTCGAGATGAATGGTATGGAATGGTTGTGCATACTTAGGCAGAGGATACAGATGTCCCTGCTTCGGACCCCCTTTATTTTTAAAATATATACAATTAAGACAATTTTTAACGTACTTTTTAACAGTATTACGCATTCGTGGAAACCAATATCTTGTACGTATACGCTCAAGACATTTGTCAACTGAAAAGTGACCTAAATCGTCATGATTTCATCTTAGAATCTGCCAAATACATTTCTTTGGAACAACCCATCTACGACCCTGACTAGTTCTCCTATAGACTTTCCCTCCTAAAAGTTCGTAATTGGTAAACACATCTTTATTTTCATCGGCCTCTCCTGATAATAAAATATCTTTTATTTTAACTATCTCAGGGTCCTGAACCTGAACTGTTAACAACCAGTCTGCCTCTGTGATTGACATTATGATTTCCGATTCAGACTTTTCACCAGATAACACGGGATTGCGGCTCAAAGCGTCCACGTGCTGCATCCGGGACCCTTCCCTATGAATTATATCGAAAGAAAATTCTTGCGTTGACAGAACCCAGCGGGCTATTCGCGGAATAATGTCCTTCTTATTTAAAGCGTATCTAATAGCACTACAATCAGTAATTATTCTAAATGGTTTATCTAACAAATATCAATCTTATCAATTCAATTTTCTTATCAATCTCTGGTGTATTTCCTTCCATTGTTTGAGGATCTTCTGTTTCCTGTGTCAAACTATCAGTAGTGGGACGTTCCTTAAAAACTTTGTTGAGAAATTGTAGCTGATCATTGAAAACATATTTTTTTACTTTTGAAGCACCAGCACCTGATTTGGTAACGTCCTTTTGTTTTTTACAAGACTTTTTAAATGAATCACAAACGTTTCCCCAACGTTTTATCACTTCTTTACCTGTAATAATTAAAATAATTTTAATTACCTATATTGTTTCGGATACCTAGCAAGTGGTCATACTTTTACAGATATGAGCTTCGAGTACAGACTTAGCATCTCAACTATAAGCGTTATAGTAAAAAAAGTGTGCCAAGCTATGTGGTCTATTATGAAATTTGAATGTATGCCTGGAAAAGAAATGTGGGAATCGATTGCCTTAAAATTTGAACAAAGGGCCAACTTTCCACACTGCTTAGGTGCAGTTGACGGGAAGCACATTCGAATTATCAATCCTCTAGGGTCGATGTACCACAATTATAAAAGCTATGCTTAAGTAGTATTAATGGCTGTAGCAGATTCGGAGTACTGCTTAACGTATGTTGATATTGGTAGCTACGGAAAAGACTGTGACTCACATTTTCAAGAAATGTTCATTGTGGTCATCAATTTTAAATAGTGAGTTCGAGCTACCGAAGGAAAATTGTCTCACGGGAACAACGAGCCCTAATATGCCTTATTTCTTTGTTGGTGACGAAGCATTCGCTATACACAAACATCTGCTTCGGCCATATGGTGGGTCGAATTTAACCATGGAACAACGAATTTATAATTATCGTTTATGCAGAGCTCGGAGGTATGTGGAGTGCACATTTGGAATTCTCACTAATAAGTGGAGAATATTACATCGTGCCATTAATTTGGAACCCGACTTCGCAGTTGATATTGTAAAGGCTTGTGTAATCCTGCACAATTTTGTCCGTGTCAGAGATGGATATCAACCAGAGGATACAATGACCATATTTGGATTAGAAGATTTAAGTGGAGAACAAGTAAGACGTGGAGGGTTAGCAGCAAATAATGTTAGAAATATTTTAGCGGACTATTTTATGACCGAACCTGGACAAGTCAGTTGGCAGTTATCTAAAATATAAAAAAGTGTAATTACTATCAGTTGTGTAATATTAAACGATTTGCAAACTTACCAAATGAGTTTTTTTCACCATCAGTAATTTCTTCGAAGTCTTAAGTATTGCGCAAACTTCCCGCCAAGCTTTTTTTGTTTCATTTTTGTCCTTGTACTCAGCGCAAGTTTTGTCCCATAAAACTGGCTTCGCTTCCACCAATGTTATCAATAGTTCGATATCTATCTCCATTTTATAGTTTAGAAGAAGGTATGCAATGTAATTTATGAGCGTCGTCGAGCGTGCGACAGAACTACGCACGCGCGTGCTCTCGCAGACTGTACCTGGGCGACTGACCGGCCGGCGCGTCTGAAAGCTAGTTGCGTGTTCCATACACCACTGTCAGTTCGGCCGCCGGCTAACCGATGCCCGGCGACCGACCGCACAGTGGTGGTTCCGGCGCGCACCCGGCAACCGCCTGCCGGATAAATTACGCCGGTACATGTGAAAGCTATGTACCATGCCCATACACTTCACCACCGGGTAACCGGCGCCGGCCACCCGGCAACCGGTACGTGTGAAAAGGCACGAAAGGTGTGCGGGGATCGGAACACGCTCATCATCATTCCCCTGCCCTTATCCCAATTATCATTATTTGGGGTCGGCGCAACACGTCTTCTAGACGTGTTGCTCAAAGTTTTGGCTATGGTTTTATAGTCGGCCGCCCGCCTGACACCAACCCTCTTTGGGAATGCGACCGTTGGTGGTTTACCCGCCACCATTCGGGTGACCCAAGGTGCCCGGTACAGTGCACTGGGTCCCAAGGTCCATTAGTCGCCTCTTACGACACCCAGTGGAGGATATGGGGTGGTGCTATTCCCTATATCCGGACACCACACGGAAAACACGCTGTACGTTCAAAATATGTCAGAATATGTCTTGTAATATGCAATGTATATTAAGGTATCGCTTGGTGACGTCACAAAAATATATATTATAGCTGAGTGTGCGGTCACGCGAAAATAGTATAGAAAATATACAGGGTGACTTTGAAGTCGTGGGCAATATTTTAAACTAAGACACTATTAATGATACTATTAGGGCTACTTTTACGCAAAAAAAAAAGAAAACAAAATGGTGGAGTGTGGGGCTTAGGCCGTGAGGCGGCCCCGTACCCACTAAAACCCCCGGGTTTTCGGCGTGCGCCACCATGGAGGGGTCACGGGAAACCAAGACGATTACTTCCGCGACTCCTCCGGCGCCTGGCCGGGCGTCGGATGCCCGGCCCCGCCGGGGGGAACTAGGTAACTACCTGCATTATTATTATTTTTTTAAGTAAAGATAGCCCTAACGCAATTAGTATCGTTAATAGTGACTTCAAAGTCACCCTGTATAGTAATATGCCTAGCTATAAAAATATTAATATATATTATAGCTAAGTCTGTGATGGGCTTTAGTTTAAAATATTGCCCACGACTTCAAAGACACCCTGTATAATTATCGTCATTCCCTAGCTATATCCGTCAGTCCCTTGCACAATGAAATGAAACAACTTTTTGAATCGTTATATCTTAGAAACGGTGGCTTGTAAGAAAATAGTATTAATACATTTTTATAGACAATTCTACGATCTACATTTTTTGTCAGAGGTACTTTAATGATAAAACTTACCGTTTTCCTGAAAATCACGAAAAAGTCATTTTTTTTTTTACTTTTAACCTTGAATATTTTTTTTTTCCACACACGGGAATCATGGGGATCTTTCAGACATTGTTTATAATTATGTTTTGAACAATTTTACCGAAATTCAGCTTGTTGGGACTTTATGTAACTTCGAATGTCTAAATTGACTGGGCTATAAACAAAAAACAATAAATCTTAGTGTAAGACCAGTTTCTAATTAGTAATCTAGTTTGATAATTACGGGAATTTTTGCCAGTTACGAAACAAAGGCGGACTTGGCACTTCATACATTGTACGACTGTAAGTTTTAAACACAATCGGCATTTTCCTTGTGTGGTCATAAAATGACCAACGTTGCAAAATCGTGACGTTTCAACTGGACTGGCTTGTGGTACTCTTATTTTGGTGCCTTTGTTACTACCCTCAGAACGCTGGTATTTTTTAGACCTACGTACAATTCGAATCTCTTCTACATATTGACTTTGTCTTGGAATCTGTTCTGTGGAGCCATGCGTTATTGATACGAGGGGCGGTCAAAAAGTTCGCGGAATGAAAAGGAAGGGGGGTGAAATTCAGCACGAAATTATTTTTCTTTTTTCGATGTACTCTCTCTAAACCCTAATACACTTTTCAGATCTTTCAATTAACTTATTTATACCTTCTAAAAAAAAAGATTTGTCAAGCCCCTAAAAATAGGCAGAAATAGCCGACTTTCTCTTCATCATTGGATTTCTTTCCACGAAGCTCTTTTTTTCATTTTTGGGAACAAATAATATTCAGCAGGGGCCAAATCTGGACTATAGGGAGGGTGATTTAAAGTTCCAAAGCCACACTTCTGTAAGGCAGCCATCGCAACATGACTCTTGTGAACGGGTGCGTTGTCGTGCAAAAGGAGCACACCTCGAGACCATTTTCCTCTTCGTTTTTCCTTGATTGATTTTTTTAATTTCACTAGCAGTGTAGCGTAGTATTGTCCAGTGATATTGACACCTTTATCTTTATAATCGATCATCAAAATCCCCTCAGAATCCCAAAAAACTGTAGCCATAATCTTTCCGGCCGATTGGGAGACCTTAAACTTCTTAGGCGGTGCTGCTCCTTTTTTATGCCACTGCATAGACTCCTGCTTTGACTCAGGTTCATAGTGATGAACCCAAGTTTCATCTCTAGTCACAATTTGGCCCATAAACTCAACTCTGTTCTCATTACACAGGTCCAAAAACTCGCGAGAACACTCGACCTCGACGCGCCGCTGTTTTTTAGCATTCTCGGCACCCATCTTGCACAGACCTTAGACATGCCTAGATGGCCATGGAGAATGTTCAAAACAGTCGTAGACGATACTCCAGTCATCTCTGCGATTTGTTTTTTCTTTAGACGAGCATCTTCAAGAACAAGTTTTTTCGACTTTTTCGACAATGTCTGAGGACGTTGCCTCAATTGGCCGATCAGAGCGCGGATCGTCTTCAATCGAATCTCTGTCTTGCTTAAAAAGGCTATGCCACTTGTAAATCATCGTTTTTCCAGGACAAAGGTCTCCGTAAACAGATGACATCTCTTCCATAATGATCTGAGGCGTTTTTCCTTGCTTAGTAAGGAATTTAATCACTGCACGAAACTCGATTTTCTCCATAGTTGGTGTTTTCTTCCCGATTTACTTGTTTATCCAGCGATATCTCGAAGGTTAATGACCCGATTGAGCTGAAACTTAGTATTTATAGTCAAATTGAGTCATTAAGTAGTGACAGAAAAAAAAATACCCCCTCCCCTCTCTAACCCCTCCATTCCACGAACTTTTTGACCCACCCTCGTACAGATGTCAAAAAGTTGGGCAAATATGCCACCGATATACCATCTCCTTGTCTGGAAAGGTGTTCTATATAAGGAGATAAGCATATCGGCCAAGTCAACCCCTCCCATATGCTTGTTGTAGTTGTACTCCTTTACAATTTGCGGACATTGAACGTCAACCTTCGTTTTGGAGTCCTCGGATATCTTTATATTGTAGCTACTGGTTCAACGCCGACATAGGAACTTATCACCGTACTGCGACCAAGCGGTTTTTGTCGCAGGAGACTTGAGCATGACTACCCCGATGTTTCTTTTTCATTTCAAATTCAAATCATTTATTCTGCAAATAGGATATAAGTGTCATCACATGTCATCTTTTTAAATGTAAGCTCGCTGGAATCGACATTTCCTTACTGGCTACCCTGAGAAGAAACATCGATACAAACTCAGGGGTCATCTCTTTTAAAGTCCAGACAATAGTGTTTTCACGTGGCAAAGTATGGCAGGTGGCACCATCCTGCTGGAACCAAGTCAGGGGATTGTACTCTTGTAGCTCAGTTAGGGCAGGCCTTAAAAAAATCTTTCAGCATGTCCACCTAACGGTCTGTATTAATTGTCACTGTCTGACCACGAGAATTTTCGAAGAAATAAGGTCCAATCAGCCCTTTGGCAGAAATGGCAGCCCAAACAGTCACTTTCTGGCAGTTGAGTGGTTTTTGATGCTTAAGTGCAGGCTGTTCAGTACTCCAATAATGGCAATTTTGTTATTGACAAATGCATTTAAATGAAAATGAGCTTCATCTGAGAAAACAATATTCTGAAAGTTGGAAAATAGCTTTAACATTAAGTTGGAAAATGCCGCCCTTTTTGTACGGTCATCGTGGGTTATTTCTTGAACCAACTGGATCTTGTAAGGATGAAGCTTCAAATCAAGATTAAAAATTTGCCTTAAACTGCTTCGTGAAATGCCCAAAGTCGACGAACATCGCCGCGTAGAGAGTTCGGTATTTTCTTCAACAGACTGATTAACTTGCTGAATCGCTTGCTCTGTACGTGACGTACGAGAATGACTCTGACGTTTCATGAAGGGTTGTATGCTAGGACATTGCTTGATACTCCGTAAATTGGACTGAACTCTAAACATACGCCGCGCAGTAGCGTAAGAATTACCATTCTCGTAAAACGCTCGAATAGCGAACGCGCGATGTTCTCCTGTGAAATGACTCATAATTACTAAAATTGTGAGAGACACGTGACTTGATAACACCCCGCGCACCCTGCTACCCACCGCGGCCATCGATCTATTTGCCAAGGACAAGTGAACTTTATTCAGTCCCACCCTTTATTTGAGGAGTCAAATAACGTATCTCACATATTGCCTGTCAAATGGTCATCACGTACCCGAGCTACCCGGGGCAGATAATATTTATAATTTGATAAAATTATCGCGAAATACTGCGCAATGTTGTGCTTGCCAATTGGGAACTACACAGTGATGATTTGAATTGGCAGCTCTTCTATAATCTGGTAAAGTCACTTTATTGATTATTACAAAAACTTTTTCATTTAGTTACCTTTTCAAAAAGGTATAAATGTCAGTACAAATACATGAATAACAAAGGACAAAACCAAACTTCATAGAAACTTGGGCCTGACGTTACAGGGCTGAAATTTGGTCATAAATTAGAACATATTAGCCAATTTTACGAGCCCAATTTTTACCTCTCTCGACAATGGCCAAATTGGTAAAATTCGATATTGTTTACATTTTAGGTTAAATGAGTTATTCAAGTAACAAAATATTTTTACATAAGTCTTGACGAATGAGTCAAATGCACTTGCGCTCTGCAGCAGTGCCTGTAGGCTATCAAGATGAGGTTTTGGGTAGGTACATAACAAGTGATTACACTTGAGGGGTTTTGGGTAGGTACATCACAAGTGCTTAGACTTGAGATTAATTTAATTGATCTAACTGAATAACTCAGCTGAAAACTATGTTTTTTAGAGCTTCCATACATGAATCCCTTCAAGCAGTGGTACTCGACAGCTTGAAGCTACCATTGACAGCTGCACGGACAGTTGGTACCTATTTCTTTAGTTTTGGATGACTGCTTGTAAAGCTGACCGAAGCAATCCACCATGCTGCTTTAAGGGGTCCGTGTACAGACAACTAGACACTATATCAATGCTGACTTACATTTTGTTAATATTAGGGGATTTAATGGAATAGTAGGTATTTTTAAATAAAACAAAGAACACATTATTTTGTTAAATGGTTTTATTATTAATCACCTTCTTCATTATTATCATAATATAATAAAATATTATCTAAAAATTGTGCGGGAGGTAATTGAGTACCTTGGTGCCGGGCCCAACCAAGATACCATATTATGCTAATGGTGTGGGCACAGCAACCAACCGTTCTTTTGCCAACGATACAGGTGCAATAATATTGGATTATAGCATCTCTTCCGCTTACACAGCTGTCGACAAATATGTAGACAAAATACACCCTACTACTAATATGCCTGGATTTTATTCTTCCCCTTAAAAGCCATGTTGAGTCTGATGTAGACAACTCTTGCTGCAAATCTCTGTCCACCTCTCTACACACTTCTATTATATATGAGCCGTTTTCTCTTATATGTTCCCCATAATAAGAACGAGCCTGTTTTATTTGGTATGTACCCAATGAAATAAGAATTAGCTGGCTGAATGTTAATTCAGGGAACTCGCTTACATTATCGCTTCCTACGTCTATTGCTTGGAACTGCGCCCTACGTCGATTTATATTGTTCGTAATAACATAGTGACTTAATCTATTTTCCATGTGCATATATTGATTAATTTTTTGCAAAATTTCTTGAGCATCGCTACGGTTTGCAATAGGAGGGTGGAAAGCATTTATTAAAGCGGCAGCTACTTCAAAATGACACATGACATTTTTCGAAGCTCTGTTAAAAAAATCTTGGCGAAATATCTTGAAATCTCGCTTAAACCTACCATTATTTACTTCTACAACCCATCTACAAATTGTAATTGACCTCGATTTATTAGCTTCAAGAGTTGAAAGTTGAGATTCACCCTGCCGCATAGAAGATGGTACATATGTCCTATAGCCACATTCATTGAGTAAAAGCAAGGCATCTCGGAATCCCCTATCCAATATAAATGCATCTCCAGATTCAAAATACTGTCTTAGAGGAGATTCGTTTCTAAACTCTTTATGAATTATTTCAGCATCTGAAGTTGTTGCTGGATAGGGGCCCCAAACATCAATGATGTATCCGTCTGTACAAACTATCAAAAATGGTTTCACCAGATTTTGATATTTATGAAAACTGTATGTTTTTTTCTGATACTTATAGTTTGCACTTTTTTGCACATAGACATATGTGCTATCCATAACAACTATGGGCTTTACTTCACTATTGTGGTGACCAAACAATTCATTTGGAATAAGTAGATTTCTTTCAATTATTTGCTGCTTACTAATATGATTAAGTCCCAAGTGATGGGGTACAAAATAATCATACAATAGAACTCTAGCTGTGCCCAATAGAGTACCTAAAGTAGTTTTAGGGATTTGCAGAAGGGTTGACAATCGCTCATCTGAGTCCCCAGTTCTTAGTTTGATTAAATAAGCGGCTAATGTGGTACATCCCCTTTTCAAGTTTTGAAATTGAGGGACTTCATTTAATATTTATCTGAATTGCTCTTTATTAAAACCAACCCAGTGGTAAAAAATATGGTCTTCCATAGACTCAATATTTTCAAAATCCAATAACTTACTATCAGACTCTTTTAGTGAAAAAATGTCTTGAATATGATTTGCATTAAATGTGTTGATAATATTGTCACTAATATCATTTAGAAAGTCCCATGAAGTGCATGTTAGATGGATATCACAAAGACGATTATTTGGTGGTACATAATAATTATACATTTTAAGTAACTGTTTTCTCATTGAAGTTGTTACGCGGTTCCTTTCACGTCTTTGGCATCCTTCCACAAAACATCTACTTTCAGTTTCAACAGCTCTATAATAATTTGGTAAAACAATAAGAGTTCCAACATTAGATACCCTTGGTGCAGAGTAAGTCTCTTGCCTTGTTGGAGGTTCTTCTAAAATAGGACTGTCCTGGTCCTGAGTATTTGTCTCATTGACAGCTGATGAAGATGCACCAGACGTTGAGGGGCCTGAATGGAAATGCCGTGATGCTCTATCGGCTCGCACCCAACAAGAGTGACAGATAACACTTGATGTTCCAACCTGAAAATAATTTACATATCTACATTATATGTTGATTGATAACACCAAGAATGTGTGAAGTGTTATTCCTCACTTTAAAATAAGGTGATTGAATGTCCCTTTTAATAAATATAAGCTAAAGAACACAATACAAAACAAAGAATAAAATCAATATACACACCGTGCGTGGTAAAATCCATTCTCTTATAACTTCCTGTATTCTGCTCACTCTTGTACTGATACAGATCTAAGCTGATGGGAACGAACTCTTCTCAGAAGAGAACGCCCACAGTGAATGCACACTCTTCGATGTCCTATCAGTCTCTGTGCGCTCTCGTCTGTTCTATCTCCATGAAGAGATTCAGCATTGGTATGATTCCAGCAAGCTTGGCAAATACAGTCATTTTCATTTAACTGAATACTGACCGTTTGATTTGACCGCGCGACCCAGTCTTGTACAATTAAAAAAATCATTTCATCTTAAAATCTTCGTCTTCCTATTGTATTGCAACGGTCCGTTGCTATTCCGCAATTAATGCATAGACTCATTGTATCGGCGTGTAAACAGTCACAAAATGATCCGGTATTCTAGCAGAGGTCAACAGGGTTGGCAAAGTACAATGTCAAATGTTCAAGCGAAGGTCAATCAGAAGGCAATCACGTTCGGAGTCCAGTGTTCAATCAGAGATCTTTTAAAATAATAAATCCAAAGAAATACGGAAAATCACATTCACTAGCGCAAAAATACGATAAGCGAATGACATTACAGACAAACGTCAGCCATGGATTGACATTTAGTGCAACCCGTGATGTTATCCATTGATAACATTGGTATTATTTAATTATTATTTTACTATCGATTTCCCTTAAATCGATTGTTCTTAAGGTACTCTCTATTGACATTACGCAGCACTGGGCGCAGCACAAATAATCATTTGTTAAGTATGTTACGAATAATAAAATAAGTGTTGTAATAGTTTACAAAGGTGGTTTAAAACAAAAAAATGAAATAGGCTTATTTTCTAGATTTGGCCATTGCTATTGAGGCTAAGATTGAAATGGGTTAGTTAAGAAAAATAGAAGATTTTTTTGGTATATATTTGATCTCTGTAACGGTTAGGCCCAGAAACGGGTTTCTCCTTTAAAATAAATTTTGAAATGCAGTTGTATGCACTCATACAACTGCATACTGATTCTTCCTGGGACAAATTAGTATTACAAACATCAAAAATATTTTTTTTTTCATGGATTGTGTTCAATATTATGTCGCCCTTGATTGCGAATTAATTATATGTATATAGACTGGAGAGAAAATAATATCCTTTAAATCGATGTTAAACTTATGTTTTTAATATTAAAATATGGTCAAATTTAAGGATTTACAATAAGTTAAGTAAGTTATAGAAGAATTATTATTTTTACCTTGGTCCGTATCACGGACTTGTATCTCTTAATTGACCTCTGTAGGTATATTTATTGTTGAGATATCTGTACTAGGTCCAGCTGTATTTTCAGAATCTACTGAATCTGGAGGGTTTACTTCAACCTAAAAGTTTTGATTATTAAACATAGTTAATATAAATTTAAACATTGTTTTAATAACATAAGTAACCATAGTTGTTACACTTACCATAGGGTTTAATGCATCACTGTCGTAATTATTGTATTCTACTACAAAATCGTGTGGAGCAATATCCATTATCAGAAGATCTTCCTGAGTATGCGACTTGGGGTTTTCACCACCGCCTGTTCCCATTTGATGTTGTCTATGAGCAGACAAGTTAGCTTTGGCCGAAAGCTTCATTCTCTTCCATGCCAATTTTATTTCAGTGTCAGATCTATTTTTTCCAATGAATTCATTCATTCAATAATGATGCTTTACGGGCAGGCCCGCTTGATTTATACATTGACTTCAATTTATCCCATACCTGTTTTGAGGTATCCAAACCATCTAATGCTGCGAGCTCACTAGGACTGACGGCCAACAATATATCTGATTTCGCCTTTCCGTCCATTTTTACTTATTGTATTCTATATTTATATTATATTTTTACCCATTCTGAATATTTTGGGTCGGTACGTGCCGGTCGCGGCACAGTACCTGATACAAATTCCTATAAATCATTTTTCTTCAAAATAGCTCTTATGTGAATTTTCCACGTATCATAGTTATTCGCACTTAGAAGCTCAATTTTAATCGAAGCAGCCATAATAAAGTTCAAATTTAAACACAATTGTTAATTATCTTCAAACGAAACGTAAACAACTTGGGCGAGTTCACTTTATGTACGGCGACCGCGTGGTAATATGGGCGAATCAACTTTTCCGTTCACAATTCAACACCACTTTTTACTGTATTTACTGTCCAAAAATCACGAAATCAATTGTATATAGTCCACTGGGCCCATAACCTGTTAGGGCATAAGATAAACACTGGTTTGAATCACATTTACTAGTTAGTTGAAATTAAGTACAGAACACGGCAACGACTAGGATTACTTTTTCGCGACTGAGCGCGCGCCACAGAACACTTATACTCACCGATTGTCATACATGCGCATTGACACAAGCTCACCGAACTTCGCATACCTTAATAAAATATAAATGCTTTATTAACACCAACTATAATTAAAGACCAAAATAAATAATTAAAAAGGCGACCGCTTGGCCCCCGTTAACGTGATCCGAATAGCCCCAGATTGAAGACTTACGAAATAAATATTTTTGTCACTAACTAATAATATTTACTTCTAAAATTAAAACGTTTAGTAAACTAGACCCCTACCCAATCAGAATAAGCTATATAATGCAATGTTTTACCATAAATGAAACATAACAATGAAACCATACCGCAAAGATATTAATACTCCGAGAAATGAAAGAATTTTTAACTATCGTTTGTGCAGGGCACGGCGAACTGTTGAAAACGCCTTTGGCATAACAGCTTATGGATTTAGAGTTTTACTATCTAGAAAACGTGAATAATATTGATTATATTGTAATGGCTTGTTGAGCTGTGCACAATTTTTTGAGACACAAATCTTCTAACTATATGACAATTCAATGCATAGATCACGATCATAATCACACAGTTACTCCTGGAGAATGGCGACAAGAGCCATCACATTAGCTACATGGATTGTTGAAAAGGGGACGCAATTGTGAAAAGAGAGCTAAAGTTATTAGAAAACTGTTTAAAGAGTATTATAATAACGAAGGTCAAGTGGCGTTTCTAAGTCAGTTGCTAAATCGCCGTCATGTTTATGATCAGTTGCTTTTAATATGTAGGCGTTATTAAAATTCAATTTAATCATAGCTTGACAAGATGCAATGCAATGCAATTCGAGCAATGCCACATTGAAGTTCCATCTTTATTTTTCCTTAAGTACATTTATATTCCTTCCCTATATTTAGATTCATCTTTCAATAAAATTGCAATTGGATGATTTCTTTGAGAATTTATAAATGAAAATGTATTTGTGCTAGTCGATCATGGGCCTGCGACATCCTCTTTAGACATAGTTGTCTTTATATGAATCAACATGCAATATTTTCATGGAAAATAAAACAATATAAAGTATATGACAAAATTAAAAACGCTTTCAAATTACGACATTGAATCTAAAACTAACACACTACTTGCCTATATTAAAATCCACGTCACTTTTAAATTGAACAAATACTGATTTAAGGCATACTGTTGAGTATTAGTGCTAAAATGAATAACTCTAGTTCCAGCCGAATTGAGGTTTATTGAAAATTAACGATAGGTAAATACAAAAACACGTTGCCCTCGACCGTGGTTATCGGCGAGTGACGCTCGGCGCGCGCGCGCCGCGCGGTATCCTGTTCGGTCGAATCTTAGTGTCCTTGTCCATGCGACCTTTGAACTCCTCCCACTCACGGAACGTCCTAGCATCCAATTTTCTAGTAAAAATATAAATTAAAAGGGTATCCCAAAATTGAACTGGCTCACCTAAGGTCTCTAATGCACGTAAATGTTTATTGATTTGATCAATTAAGTTCTTTAAAGTAATAGAAGATTCCTTTGTTATAACTTCCATGTTAAAGATAACTGCAACATGATTCTGAATTAATAATCGTTTGTTATCAAAACGCTCGCATAAAACATTCCACGCCACAGAGTAATTAGTAGCCGAAAACTCGATCGACTGGATCACCACGGCGGCAGATCCTTCCAGAGACGTCCTAAGATAGTGGAATTTGTTGATTTCGTCTATAGCATCGTTGGAATGAATATGACTCGTGAAGGTGTCATGAAACTCCAACCAGTTGTTGTATGATCCATTAAACTTAGGTAATTGGATTGTGGGCAATCTAACCGGCTTATAATTACCGTTACAATGACTTTTATTGCTACTAACCGATTCACTAGCTTTATTAAAATTGTTTATGTATTCGTGAGCTTTAGACATGGCTTTGAAATATACAGACTCAAACTCAGAACGCTCAAAAGACTGTGCTTTAATATCATGAGTAATATACTCCATACGTAACTGTACCTCATCGTATTGTTGATATAATGACTCAATCTTATTGATTTATTTGATTAAGATTGCAAAAATTAATTGCTGTATTGACTAATTTCTTGTTGTATCCAATAAGCAATCGAGACGCCATCTTGTTTTTTTTTTATTCTGCCAATGACGGTCGTTCGTTACATTTTATTATTCAATTTTGTGTCGTGGTAGGAACCAGATCTATTACTTCCAAGTAATTTGAAAAGGACAATATAATCTTTGTAATTGATTCAGTGCATTTTTAATTATCGTGCCCTACCTAATATTCAATAGGTTATGGGTCCAGTGTGCGCAAAAATATCAGTGTAAACAGTGTAAAATCTATCGTAAAACCAAATACATATTAACCATTACTGCGGAGTGGTTAAAAATGGACTTAAAATTAAAACGGAATATAAAACCGTTCGACGGTGAAAAATATAGTGTTTGGAAATTTAGAATACGAGCGTTGTTGAGTGAAATGAACGTATTGAAAGTGATTGAGAGTGATCCAATTATCCGAGATAGCTCGTGGGACAAAAGTAACCGAATCGCAAAAAGTATAATCGTTGAATATTTATCCGATTCGTACCTTGGTTTCGCAAAAGAAGATAGTACGGCAAAGGATATTTTACGCAGTTTGGATGCCTTATATGAACGTAAAAGTATTGCTACCCAGTTGGCGTTAAGGAAAAAGTTGTTGAGCCTAAAATTACAAGGTGATGTTACTTTGATTAAACATTTTGCTGTTTTTGATGATTTAATCACGGAATTACTCGCGGCTGGCGCCAAACTTGAAGAAACCGATAAAGTGGCCCACTTACTTTTAACACTACCCGCAATTTATGATGGTGTTATAACGGCTATTGAAACTTTCTCGGAAGATAATCTGACCTTAGCTTTCGTAAAAACAAGACTCTTGGATCATGAGGTCAAATTGAAGAATGAATCTAACGACACGAGTGTTAAAGTGCTGCAAGCTACTGCTGAAAATAAAAGACAGTTTAGAAAAAGGAAATTTGAAAATCATACACCCAATAACTAAAGTCAAAAGTTTTTGGTTCAACAGTTTATGTGCATGATAAAACTATTAAAACAAAATTCGATGTTAAGTTATGGAAAGGTATTCTTGTGGGATACGAACCAAACGGATATAAAGTTTGGAATCCTGAATGTGAAAAGTTTAATACCGTCAGAGATGTCATTGTAGATGAGACAAATTTTCTTCAATCCAGGCCTGTGTTGAGACCTGAAGAGAATATTGGAAATTCTCGTGACAGTGTTAACATTGACAATATTTGTAAAACAAAGTCAATGAAGTCTCAAAATACTGACAGATGTAAATCAGATAACTGTAAATCTGATGAATATGAGGGTCCTCATAAAATTCGCAAAACTAAACATGACATAGTCGAACTTGAACAACCAAATATATGTTCTAATGATCCTTCAGTGGTCATAAATACTGAAAATGCAAACAGTAATCATGAACCTCGTAGAAGTGATAGGCTTAAAAGTCGTCCTCCTATTTCTTATAAAGAAATTGATGATTATCTTATGTGTGCTCAATCAATTTTATGTAAAGTACCAAATTCATTTCAAGAGATAAAAACACGAGATGATAGAACTCAGTGCGAAGATGCTATTAATGACGAATTAAATTCTCTATTTTTAAATAAAACATGGACTTTAGTACCACGGCCAGATAACAAAAATATTGTAGATTGTAAATGGAGCTTTAGCATAAAAAATGATGAATTCGGAAAACCTTCTCGATACAAAGCTAGACTTGTTGCTAGGGGTTTTAGCCAGGAATATCTCATTGATTACAATGAGACCTTTGCACCTGTTGCAAGAATAGCTAGTTTTAGGTTTATTATTGCCTTTGCTAATCAATATAATTTACTAGTACATCACATGGATGTAAAAACTGCATTTCTTAACGGGGAACTAAAAGAAGAAATTCATATGAAAGTTCCAGAAGGCGTGTCTTGCAAAAACGGTTATGTATGTAAATTAAATAAAGCATTATATGGATTAAAGCAAGCAGCTAGATGTTGGTTCGAAATTTTTGAGCAGTCACTTAAAGAGAAAGGTTTTCAGAATTCATCAGTAGATAGATGTATTTATGTACTAAATAATGGAAATATACAGAAAAATATACAACGTGTAACGGAAATAACGCACATCCACAGACACCCCAAAAAGAATATCCTTTTTTATCCACAATTAATGTATTGAAACATTTTTATCATTTTCTTAGATATTTGTTTTTATTACATATTGTCAGAATAATTTGTACAAATAATTGGCAAAACTGTGTGTGTTTGAAAGTGTGAACCGCTGTGAATTGCTAAAGCCTTATTGCATCGACTTAAGGCTCATTTTCGTTTACTTCGAGTGCTTTATGAAAATAGTGTCTACAATTTAATTATTTCTAAATATTTTTTTGTAAAAAAAAAAAAAATATTTTTATTAATGAAATGGATTCTGTTATCGATTCTGAACAAAGTAGTTTCAGGATGTGCGTTAATTATGTTACACGGTGGTATATGTGGTACTATATGTTGATGATTTGGTAATAGTAGGTGCTAATGAAATTGTCATAAATAATTTCAAAATATATTTAATGAGTAAATTTAAAATGACAGATTTACATGAAATCAAATTGTTTCTTGGAATTAAAATAACTCGTTGTGACGATATGATAATGCTAGATCAAAGTGCTTATATTAAAACAGTTTTAAATAAATTTTGCATGCAGGATTGCAAACCTGTCAGTACTCCTTTAGACAGTAAAATTAATTATGAAGCACTTAATTCAGATGAAAATTACACTGCTCCATGTCGTAATGTAATAGGTTGTCTGATGTATATAATGTTATGTACTCGACCTGATCTGAGCACTAGTGTTAATATACTGAGTAGGTACACTAATAAAAATAATAAAGAATTGTGGCAATATCTTAAAATAGTGCTTAGATATTTAAAAGGCACAACTGATTTAAAATTATGTTATAAAAGGTGTGATAAGTATAATAACATCATAATTGGGTATGTAGACTTCGATTGGGGAGGTAATGACCTAAATGACAGAAAGAGTACAACCGGGTATATATTTAAATTGTTTGAACATTGTTCAATAACCTGGAGTACAAAGAAACAACTGTCAGTTGCAGCCTCTTCCACTGAGGCTGAATATATGGCGTTATATGAAGGCGTTAGAGAAGCCTTGTGGCTTAAATCCTTAGCAAAGAGTATTTACATTAATATTTCTACTCCTATCGTTATATATGAAGATAATAACGGCTGTATAAGCATAGCAAATAATCCGACTAATCATAAGCGAACAAAACATATAGATATTAAATATCATTTTTCTAGGGAACAGATAGAGAAAAATGTAATAAAACTAAATTACATTCCAACAGGTCAACAACTTGCAGATGCATTTACAAAGCCGTTGCCTGCGGTTACGTTCCATGAAATGAGGCAGAACATGGGTTTACAATAATCTTTATATTTAATGTATTTGCGATTGTGATTTGTTATTAATTTGATTATTATGTTAAACAAATTGTCAAACTTGTAACAATGAAATGACTTGATAAGGTTTTTCTGGGTTTTCCCTTATCCGAGCAGCAAATGTTGAGTCATCATTTGTATTTTCCCAGACCTACTTGGAAGTGATATAGTTCTGGATTAGGCAGTTGAATTTTTATTTGTTTAAGGAATTAATTTTTGAGGGGGCGTATTGATTTATTTGATTAAGATTGAAAAAATTAATTGCTGTATTGACTAATTTCTTATTGTATCCAATAAGCAATCGAGACGCCATCTTGTTTTTTTTTATTCTGCCAATGACGGTCGTTCGTTACATTTTATTATTCAATTTTGTGTCGTGGTAGGAACCAGATCTATTACTTCCAAGTAATTTGAAAAGGACAATATAATCTTTGTAATTGATTCAGTGCATTTTTAATTATCGTGCCCTACCTAATATTCAATAAATCTTGCCTATGCGCAGTTGTAGTTCCGTCATGTTGGAACTCGATATTGTTTTATCATCCAGTGCGTCCAGATAAGTAACAAAGGTAGTTAGGCGACCTTTAAAGCTACCTCGCTTTTTTATCAACTCCCTTTCCTCGGTCATTTTGGTAAACGGGTGTAAATCTGGAATTTATATAACAAAATTGTTAACAATATACCTAAATGTAAACAAGTTTTACAAGTACCTACGTGGGTATATGCTATAATTACATAAAACTACAAATGATATTTATTCTGATTTATTAACTTAACTGATTTGTGTAAATAATTAATACCTCAACTAATAATAACTCGTTTAACTTTTTATAACTAAACTCAATAACAATGACTTGCAAGTAATTTTTGAATATAGGACAGTATAACAACTAAAATAAACTAATACGGTAATTACGTTTACAATTTTGAATAAATTATTAACAATATCTAACACTGTTATATTACAAGACTTAAAATATGTATAGTTTCTAATTAATATATTACGAACTTAACAATAAAACTATTACAATCCTAACCGTTCGGCAGGTGACATATAATTTGCAATAGAACTAGAAGTTTCGGAACATATGTATAATAGGTATTGAATAAGACTAACCTTATAAATCCTTAATTGGCGTTATATACTACCTGATCGAGTGTTGGGTGACGATATTATTAAATACACTTTACACCGTTTCGTTGTAAGTCCTTGAATCACATACCACGCGCCGCCGGTGAATATCTTAATGCACCGATAAATAATCTTCACGCTTATTTAATCTTGCTTTATCCGAAATAATAGTAGATCCTCGCTGATAATAACTAATCCGACTCGTATGGACCAATATGTGCGGGAATTAGCGCGATTATAGTTAAAAATGCAAGTGGTACACGTTGCTTGTATGAGTTTAATGGTTGAAGAAAACGCCAAGAATGACACAACAATGACATGCATAATAGTAGGTGCATAATAGCACCTTATTGCTAATGCTAATAGCACAGGCGCTCCAACACAGAGGAGATATCCGTCAGTAGACAGAGTTGTGACTTGTTCGAGATGTATGGCTCGAGTAGCAAAACAAATATGTATACAAATGTAACATTTAATTAATCGTGAACCTCTTCCTTGACGACTCAAAATATAGACTGGACCACAATAATCAGTGCCGGTATACATGAACGGGAAACCAGGTATCAATCGATCAGGTGGTAGGTTGCCCATTATTGGGCTTAACGTCCTTTCACTTAGCCTAACGCACCGACGAATTTATGAACGATAGATCGAGCTAGATTTCTACCACAAAGCGGCCACCATTCGTCACGAATGCTAGACAGTAATAATTGAGGCCCAGCGTGACACAATTGTTTGAGTTTATGTTGAAATAAAAGAAAAGTGAATGTATGTTTACTACAAAGTAGTATTGGGTGTTTTTATCGTAAGTAAACTGATCAGAGTTACTTAGTCTACCTCCTAAACACATTAATGCATCCTTGTAAAAAAAATAAGTTTAATCCGGACATGTTGCGTAGGTAACAATTTAATATTCAAAGATTTATTTAAAAATGAATTATATTCTTGCGGAAATGAATCGATTTGAGACAGCCGTGCCAGTAAAATAGTTGCCCTATGTAGTTCATCTACCGACAACGAACCTTGTTTATGTTTGGTTAATTTACAACGAGTGTTGTAAATAAACCGCAACATATACGCAGCCGATCGTATCATTCGCAAAAATAATTAAAATCTTTCAAATGGAAAAACATTGCACGACGTATGCAAAACAGTTGCATTGTGTGATTTGACCTCAGGTAAATTATGTAAAGAAATATCTAAATTACATACATTATAATTATTGTCAAGAAGGAATCTTGGTCCGGACTCCATATGAACAAGCTCCAGTAGGTTCACTCCGCGCGACAATAAATTAGCCGGGTTACAAATGCCTTGTACAGTCAACAGCAAAAGTTGATGATCAAAATCAGAAATTCAATACTAATGGAAGTTCGCGTCAGAACTGTGTCGCTCTGAAATGATTCAAAAGTATGTGATTGTAAAATATACCAAACATTTACTACTAGTACAGCTGCCATATATTCGTAATCAGCTTTGACTCCAAAAGTCATAAACTCAATTCGCATCAGAACTAAGCAGGGTTTGTTTTCCGAAACTAGTGATCAGTTAAAATAAAAAGAAATGATGACATTGTCAGTAACATTGTTGCCTGAGAGAATTAAACTTGACGTTGGGTTTAAGAAAAAAAAAATATCGCCATATATGTAGGAATTTTTGAAAGAAAAATTGTTAACGATTTCAGAACGAATATTTTTATTTTTTTCGGATGAATGAATGTAAAAAGGAATGTAATGCTCTCACGACGACGCGGCGACGCCATATTACTGTACAGCTTAAGATTTTCTACGTGCATAAATAAATTCTAAAAGTGATATAAAAAGTGTTCTTATTTAGACCTCCCCTACATAATTCTCGTCCGGGATCGGAGGTCTAAGTGTATAATAAGAATTGACGACGGATTACGAAGAAACGGGGGGCGTACGCATACGACGGCGTGCACCGGCCGGCATAACCTCCACACGACGTACGACGACGCGAGGTTTGGCGGTATTGCATATAGATCTACGAATACTAAAATTAATACAATAGCGGAGAGCAGCAAGCAGAACAAGGGAACCGGTCAGAAAGTAGCAAAGAGTGACTCTGACCAGGGAACCACTACAGCTAATTTGTGGCACACGATGGATTCCGTTCTGAAGTTCAAAGGCGAAGACCTGACATACTCGTCGGTGAAATGGTGCCAGGACGTCGACGACAATGCCGAAATATTCGGGTGGACTCCGCAGCAGAAACTGATCCTAGCTCGTCGATGTTTGTCTGGGACAGCAGAGCTTTGGTTGAAGACGGAGAAGCCATTTAAAGACTACGAAGAATTGAAGGCGGCGATCGTCAAGGAATTTCCGGAGGTAATGAACTGCAAGCAAATGCATGAGCTTATGAGTGCACGTAAGAAGCATAATAATGAGACTCTCTATCAATATATGCGTATTGCGTGTATAGTCATGCACTGTGTTCCGTTATACATTCTGTGTACTAAGTATCGGGAATTTTTCAATAAAAAAAAAAATACAAATTATTCATCTAAATTTATTTTATCGCCTTCAAAGTAGCCCCATCGCTTACAATACAACATCTCCAAAGCTTCATCCAATCTTCCATACATTTTTCATAGAGTATTTGCGGTACGGCCTTTAGCTCATTCAGCGAATTTTCTTTTATGGTTTCTATCGACTCAAAACGTTTTCCTCGAAGTGGTAATTTTAACCCTTTAGTTCGCAGGCAAAAAAAAATATAAAAAAATGATATTTTTTCGCTTTGGGGTGTTTGTTTACGATCTATACAGCCCTAAAAAATGTAAAAAAAAACACTAAAAACCATACTTTTTTAGAAAACATATGTCGGTGAGATATAACACTGTGCGTTTTCCTAACATTTAAGTAGCAATATGCACGTCGTACATGACCTACACTGCACATCATCCGTATACTAACATTTTCACTGAAATTTCACAAAATATACTAAAAAATGTAGTTTATTTTGAAAAAATCTATTACAATAACTTTAATAATTGCTTATTTACCATACTTATTAAGTTTGGCAATGGTAATTGTAGAAACGATTCCTCTTTTCTATCATACACAACCTTAGATTACATTTATTGCAATACACACTAGTATAACCTTTCTTGCAATTCTTACATCTTCCCTGTGATACAAATGTTGGTAAATGGCCTACATTGTCGTACCGCGCAGAATCTGGTGGCTTGGGAGCAACGGGATTTTTAATCCTAATGCCTCCGCCGTCTCGTTTTCTTTGGAAAATTTCAGTTGGCACCTGTTTTTTTTGTAAAAGTTCTGTAACAAGTTGTACTCTAATTTTTTTCAGATTCAATATCTTTTCGTCTTGTGATCTATCTCTTCTATACAATAGCCAAGCATTATTGACGCAAATGTCAATAGATTGGGAAAAAAAACCATATACAATCTCTTTGTCTTAAAGTTTGAGCGGTACAAAGAGATCAACATATCGGCTAAGTCTACGCCGCCCATGTGCGCATTATACTGCTTTACTATTTGTGGGCACTCTACGTCAACTCTAGACTTACTTTCTTTTGAGTACCGTTTTATTTTTTCTTTTGGAAAAGAATCAACAAAAGAACTAATTGTTACAGACCAGTTGTTGGCTAGCGCCCCTACCTTCTTTTTGTAATGCCTTATCAGTTACTAATTGATCTTGACCCCCTCTTAAACGGTTACTTTTTACCGTCCCAAGGCTGAAAATACCATATTCATGACTTATATCATAAATTCATTCTAGAGAAGTGAAGAAATTGTCGAAATATACTATAGAAGGGTTATTTTTTGTAGTTTTAGATAGAGCAATTACAATTTTTGCTCCTAAGCCCAGGCTATTTTCATATTTAGTGAAATGACGTCCTCTGAAAGTATCTTCACCTGCATATGGAATCAAATCGTATATCTAATCAGAGACTCCGGCGCGAACAAATATTTTAAAACCCCACTTTTTTGTTTTTTTTTTGGTAAATATTGTCTACGGCTTCCAGCTCTTGTACTTTTGTAAGGCACCATCATTTCGTCGACACTGTAGCGTCTTTCTTCTGCCAGAAACAAACAGTTTTGACGAATTCTTTCAATGATAGGCCTCACCTTAAAATAGCGGCCTTCGTTCATATCATTGTTGTCAACAAAGTAAAGATATTTTCGAATTCTTTCATACTTCTTCAATGTCATAACATCTGTAATTTGAGAAAACCTCAATGTGTTGCTCCAATAATCGCGATAAGCTGGCATTTGAACAACTCCCATCAACAGTGTAATCGCAATAAAATCTCTAATATCATCTTTAGTGATATTTATATTATTTGTAACATTATTTTGGACTGAGTATAAATAAGTATTATTTGTGATGAGATCTAGAATATCTTTAAAAAAAATGGTGATTTGAGATTAGCATCGACGGGAGGATTATGATAATAAGGTATTTCTATTGGTGCAGTATGATCGAATTTTCCTGTTTTCCATTTAACCCTTTAGTTCGCAAGGAAACAAAATTCATATTTTTGTGTTTTTTTTAGTTTATATGTATGTAAATTGTGTACACATGTACAAAAAAATAAATAAATAAATCTAGATTGAGTAACTTTTGGAAAAACATACGTTAAAAATACTCAACGTTGCGATGTACCGAGAAAATGAGGTAGTAAAATGAACGTTGAGTATTTTCAACGTCGCGATATATGTAAGTTTTTGAGACTTTTATAAAATAAATACTTATTCACAATTATCATGCATTTATTATAAAAAATTACAATTGAAAAAGACATAAAAAGGACAATCAGTCATGAATATTATAAAAATAAACCTGAAAATTACCTAAAAGGCACTATAAAATATGATAGTTATAAAAACAGTTCCTTTTAGATACAAAACATAGCCTTAAGTTACATTTTGTACAGTTCACATTTGTATAGCCGGTTTTACAGAATTTACATCGACCATAGGATACAAATTTAGGCCAGTGCCCTGTGTTGTCATACCTGACCGAATCAGGAGGTCTTGGAGCACTAGGCGTTTGTATGTGCTGCTTGGCGTTGTCCACTTTGTCATTGGTTTGTCTTATTCAGTTTTTTGTAGTAGTTCATTTACTATTTGAACTCTAAACTTTTTGAAGCTGAGACATTTTTTTGCATCTGGGCTTTCTCGTCTGTATAACAACCAGGCATTGTTTACGCATATATCAAGCGTTTGGAAGAATATCGCCATGTACCATCTTTTGGTCTTGAAAGCAGATCTGTACAACGCAATCAACATATCCGCCAAGTCTACACCGCCCATGTGAGCGTTATATTCCTTTACTATTTGAGGACAGTTCACTTCGACCTTGGCTTTAGTTTCTTTGGAGTATCTTTGAATTTTCCCCAACGGATATGAGTCAACGAACGAACTTGCTAGTGTGATTGCCTTGTTATCGAACCATTTTACAACAGCTATTTTATTGTTATTACAGACGACCTGTTTACTTGAACCTCTGCCTTTCTTGGATAACTGCTTGTCAGTTAACATTATATTTTGACACCCTCGCAAGCGATTGGCTTTTATCGTTCCAAGGCTGAAAATACCGTATTCTTCCCGTAAATGATGAATTAACTCTAGAGAGGTAAAAAAGTTGTCAAAGTATACTGTCGCCGGCTTCGTTTCTATTGTCTTACAGAGCGCCAACACAACTTTCGCCCCGAGACCTAAACTATTTTCATAGTCCGTGAAAGTGTTATTCCGAAAGGTGTCCTCCCCAGCGTAAGGAATAAAATCGTACACTAGCCCAGATACGCCAGCTCTAACAAATGTTTTAAAGCCCCATTTTTTGGGTTTTTTCGGTAAGTATTGGCGTCTACTGCCTGCCCTAGTACCTTTGTAGGGTACCATCATTTCGTCAATACTATATCTACCTTCTTCCTTAAGTTTTAGGCAATTACGTCTTACCATTTCTAAAAGTGGTCGAACTTTAAAAAAACGGTCGTCGTTCATGTCCAAGTTATCTACAAAATGAAGATATTTTCTGATTTTTTCGTACATTTTCCAGGGTCATCGCCATCAACAAAATCTTTTCAAATGGAATCGGCTTCTGATTGCAGTGAACTTATAGAAGAAGACAAAAACCAGGAATCTGCAAAAATTTTGGATTGTACATTGAAGAAAATCATGAATAATCCACGTTTTTACATTGGAATTCCGAAAAATTGTTACCACTTACTTAATATTATTGAAAAACAGACAAGTATTCCAATTAATCATATTTGACTGTGTCTAAAAAAAATTAGATTAAATAATTCATTCCGTGAACTTGCTGATGAGTTTGCCATGGATACTTATGCTAGCAGAATATTTTCTAAAAATATACCGATATTTGCTAGTGTGATTCGCCCTTTCATTGTTACATTAGATATTGAATTAATTAAAAAGAATTTACCTATGGCCTTCAGGCACCGATTTCATAAAGTAAGCTGTATAATAGACTGTTTAGAGATCGAGATACAAAAGCCATCGAAGGCAGTGAATCAAGCTTTGACATGATCTGATTATAAAAAGGCTAACACTATAAAATATCTTGTTTCTTGTACTCCCAATGGCCTGGTCAATTTTATTTCCCCTGGTTATGGAGGACGTATAACAGATACATGCCTGGTCGAAAAAACCTTTGTAAAGTGTTTGCAACAGGGTATGTGTGTCATGGCTGACCGGGGGTTCAAACATGTGGAAGTCTACTTACGCCAGAGGGTGATGGTATTAGTTAGACCACCAAGTGCTCAGTCTGGTACAAAATTTTCTAAGGCTGAAGCTAAGGAAACTAAGCAGATTGCAAGCCTTAGGATTCATATTGAGCGGGTCATCAGACGTTTACGGGAGTACAGTATGTTAAAACCTCATGCTTGTCTTAATTTAAGCTTAGTGAAAGTACTTGATGATGTAATAACTATAGCTTGCGGTTTAATTAATTTACAAGATTCGCTCATAACATGATTGAGAATAAATAAATAATAACAAGAAATTTCAGTATTTTTGTTTATTATTCAATACTTCTGTACAATAATGGATACACATAGGTTTCCCAAAATGCAACTAAAATTTTAATTTTTTCTAATATAAAGTCTTCGTTGTATGTAACACATACAATTTCAACATTAGATTTTGTTGAAAAGTTAGGATCCGCTACACAAAAATAACACTTTTTTAATCCTGTCAAATACATTTGCACTTGTATCTGCATGTAGCATTTTTTTGTTGGTTGTCCGTTTTTTAAATACATGGTAAAGGTTTGTTTGGTCATAGGACACTTAATTTCAACAATACAGTCTTCGCACACACCATCCGGCGAACCAGCTAACATTGGATAGGTTTGGGATATGAAGAGTCCACAACTGTTTATTATTTTCTTCAGTTTTCTGCTCACTGAGTCTCTCACTTTATTTTCCAAGTCTCTCCCTCGCTTCATAGCAGCCGTGTCTGGGATTTCCCCCCCCATAATAAGAGATATTAGGGTTCCGTCACTTGTCTGGCAACGGCTGACATCATAAGCCCTAGAGGCTGTAATTCGGCCATATCTCAATTCATACCAAAGGCTATTCGCATGTTGGTCTCTGGTCTTCTTTTCAATTTCAATTAAGATATTGTTATTTAGATTATTTTTTTGTAAAAATGTGTTGCCACATTGTTCCTTAAACTGTAGTACAAGCTGATGCATGGAAACACTAAGTAGCTCATCACAAGTATAACCTGCTTGAAACTGTAACAGCTCACAGCTTTCAAGATTTTTCTTTTGGCTTTCTTCTGAAAATATTTGTAAAACTGTGTAATTTGATGGTATAATGGAACTACTATTTAGCCAAGTCCTTTGCTGTAATATACTTGATAGATGTGCCTACTCTGGATAGTTTGGATTTTTTCCAATAACACTGCACTTCTGTACATGATGGCTCCTCACTCCTACGATGAACCCACATAAGTAAAGCAATGGCATGTTTGCAGCCTCCTTGAGCAGCTACACAATCATGGCATTGCACTGATATAACTTTTTCTTCATCCTTATCAATAATCAATGTCACTGAATACAGCTTAGCATGAACTTTGTGTTCGGGGCAAATTTTACATTTCACAGTGCAAATATTTCTGTCATTCTGTACTTGAACATAACTGATTGCATCATCCCCATATGATGGCCGTGAAGATCTGAAATAAATAAAAAATATTAGTTTAATAATAAGTAAACAAAGAATAAAGAGGTACAATTTATTTGCGTAGTTGTGATATAGTTTCATATGTAATACAGTAAATGCTTGCAGATTTAGGCGAAACATATTTCTAAATTGTAATAACAGTAAGAGAATGTTACTTTCTTTTGTGAGTTGAGTAATAAACTAAAACATTGGTAGGAAGCTAACCTCAAAATTAACATATGACAATCTGACCATGTTAGTTAATTAAAGACTGGCGTAATTAATCATAAGGAAATATTATAAACAGAGTTAATTTTATGAACTTACATTACATAATGTATCACTTAATAACAGCTTTAAGCAACATGTCTAGAAGACGTGTTGCGCCGACCCCAAGTAAAAATTGGGATAAGGGCAGGGGAATGATGATGATGATGCCCTTCTGTGTCTTCATCTAAAGCATTCTGATCACCTTGTGTTTTCATAGTTTTCCTATTATGTCGGTATAGCACTGATTTGTTTATGTTATATTTTTCTGCAATAGAGGCTAATGAACACTTTGAATTTGTTTGAAATTCTTCTAAAGCTTGTTTAAGTGTATTTGGGTCATATTTGCGATAATGCTTACTCCGTGGATCGGGCTTATAGTTTCGAGGCATTATTATACCTGAAAAATAAATCATTGTAAATATTAGCAAAATTAAATGAGATACCTTATTAGTTTATATTATTCATTTACGAATGAATAAAATTAAAAAAAAATGAATGATGATGAAAAATTAAAAACGCTTTAAATAACTAAAAGTGAAATTTGAACTGTAGATACCACTACCTACAAACTTTGTGGCAGCCCTGACTTAATCATGGCTAATCACCCCTCTTTCGTAACTAATCACCCCTTTACTTTGCCTATTAACCATATTTGCATGCCTAATAACCCCTCAGGCGGGTCTATTCACCCCTTTCGTGTATCTAATCACCTCCAAAAATTAAAGAAAACAAGGCTTAGGAAATAAAAACAATTTTAAATAATGATGCATATTCTTACCTAATACCTTGATAATTATAGCACAATATATTTATAACTGCACTGACCATAATTTGAAGATATCTTTAAACTATTATGGCCAAAATTTACCGAAATACGGAGATTCAAACTCACTCGCATTTAACGACTTGTTTTTTCATGGTATTATTTGTATTTGCTAATACTGTAAAGTTTGGGGGAGGCCTTTGCCCAGCAGTGGGATCTCAAATAGGCTACAAAAAAAAATACTGTAGAGTACTATACAGATGTGAACGTGTGCAATTGTCGGTTTTCCAAATGAATGTAAAAATCATTTTAACATTTCTAAGCCGTGCCCTACAATAATTTTTCCTTGCTTAACTTGACCAACAACGTACAGAATCCATAAATCTCTATTAAAACATTGACGGCCGAGCAACAAAATATGAATAGTTTGTCGGTCACCTGGTGACCCCCACGGCGTACAAAGGATTTATGGAATGTTCACTCTTTTTTTCATTTAAATATTTTATTTTTACAATATTTAAGTCCGAATCACTTTTTAGAGCATTAGAAACTGTCTTCAAATTGCAGTCTCCTCCATTTTTTTTGTTTAGTGTGTTGTGCCACCCTTCAAGACAATTTGTTATTCTATGTTGTTCCTTGCTTACACACTAGATCTCAGTGAACGAGTTCAACTTTGCATCAGAGTTCATAACGTCCGGAATGTAATTCCAACCATCACTTATTAAATTTCGAGGCAAAACAGTGCCACAAAGCAACGGTATTGAAGTTTATTTTTGTTTAACTTAAATTCTATTGCTCGTTTCTTCACAGCTTTTGCCATATGGAACTGACAGCCCTTAACCTCGACTTTTGGAGAAATATTTTTTATAGCCTTCGTAGCCGCTTTTTTAAATCCGATGTAAGCTTTAGAGGTTTCCAGTTCGTTATCATGATTTTGATTAAATCAAAACATATTTTATATGCTTCCTTATTCATTATGTTCATGAGTATATATGCCAATGGTACAACGCGTGTGTGCTCCATGTCACTGTTATTGTCGACAATAACAGTGACTGTTTTTTTAAATAAATATTGATTCTAAACTCATATTCAAATTTCGGCGTCCTTACATACAAACGCCGGCAAATTGTATACAAAAAAAAACAAATGAAACAAATCTCGCGTTAGATATTTTCCTGCAGAACCCTTATTGGTGAATTACTGTAGGTCGTGGTTTGAGACTCAAACCACGACCCAAAAGATCAAAATATTACGTACTGTTTCGACTCTAAACAGTACGTAACATTTTGATCTTTTGCGCAAGTATTGCTTGCCAACATTTTCTTAGTGTAAACAGCACATACAAAAATTTCTTAAGCAGTTCATGCATTCAATAGTTGTTAGTTTTTTCTTCATTTGCCAATATGAGTACAGGCAGTGAAGGTGTGTTAATCGTTGCTGCTCTTCAGAGACAAGAAATATTGGAAAATCGTCGCAAAAAGAGGTGTTGGATCAAAAAATGGATAGCAAGAAGAGGAGATCTTGGAGCGTCTAACAATCTTTGTATAGAATTACAAATAGAAAATGAAACAAATGAGTTCTAAATAAAACATAGTTTTTATAATAGAATCATATATTTACAGCAAAATTATTAGAAATTGTTAATTACTATTTATGCTCATAACGAAAAATAAACAATATTTATTGAAATGAAAAATAAAATATAAACTACGGAATCAGATATTTAATTAAAATTAAAATTACATGTTCAACCATGTGTCTTCGCTGCCTTGTTTCGATTACGGGCATTCTGGCTCTGGAGTAGAGTTTTGTCGTTCTATTTCTCTAAGATCTTGCAGTTTATATTTTGATAATATTGCTTATATTTCGTCTTGAGCATGTATGCTATTTTCGGTACTCAAAATTCGCAATGAAGACGCAACATATTTTCCGAAATTGTCCAAATCATCGTCTCAGTCTTGCTCTTTTTTCAATATTTTCCAGTTTATTTAAAGCCGATTCTATGTAACCTGCCTTTTTTTGTTGTTTTTTTAGGCATTGGAACCTGAATAACATCATCGACGACTTGTATATTTGAATTTATAGCATTTTCCGTATTTTCATTCTCAAAATATTAAAAAACTATTTCTTGTGATGCTAGGGACGTATCATTCTGAAAACATAAGATACGTGCAAAGATCTGATGAGGAATGGAATCAAATAATAAGGGGCTTTTTAATAAGATGGAATATTCCCAACTGTGTTGGTGCCATTGATGGAAAGCATATAAACGTAAAATGTCCCCCTGGCACAGAATCAGACTTTTTTAATTATAAAAGTACATTTAGTATTGTATTACTAGCTTGTGTTGATCACGACTATTGTTTCACATACATTGACGTGGGAGCAAAAGGTAGAAACTCTGATGGTGGAATATTTAATAATTGTACTTTAAAGAAGGCTATTGAAGAGAATACCATAAATTTGCCAAGTAATGCAGTACTTGTCGGAAATGAAGCGTTTCCTTTAAAACCTTATTATGAAACCATATCCTCGCCGTAACGATTTAAGTAGAGAACAAAAAATCTATAACTACAGATGTGTGTAGATGTAGGAGAATCGTTGAAGATGCTTTCGGAGTTTTAATATCCCGATTTCAAATTTTCGAAAAGCCAATCACTACAAGTATAGACAAGGTAGATGTCATAGTGAAAACATCATGTACTTTACACAACTGGCTTAGGAAAACTTCACCTGCGTCTTACACTTCACCAGGTTTTATAGACGAAGAATGTCAAAGAAGTGGTCTTCGTCTCGGTACTTGGAGACAAAATGCTTCAGGCGGAGTTTTTGGAAATATAAAATCGCAGAACAACAGGAATAGTACCAGGGAAGCTATAAGAATCCGTGATGATTATTGTCATTACTTTAACAATGACGGTGCTGAACCTTGGCAAGACAGTGCCATTTTTTAATGAAAAAAAAAACACATTTATAATATTATGTACTTGACGGTACTTTAGAAAATTTACATAAATACATACCTAAACAATCATATCATTTAATAAAACTTTTAAGCGATAATATTCCGTTTCCTAGTAAACACATAATTATTAATGACCCTCAAGAAAATTAAATTAAATTTCCGTGTGGTGTCCGGATATAAAGAATAGCACCATCCCATATCCTCCACTGGGTGTCGTAAAAGGCGACTAATGGATCTTAAGACCCAGTGCACTGTACCAAGCACCTTGGGTCACCCGAATGGTGGCGGGTAAACAACCAACAATCGCATTCCCAAGGAGGGTTAGTGTGAGGCAGGCGGCCGACTATAAAACCATAGCCAAAACTTTAAGCAACATGTCTAGAAGACGTGTTGCGCCGACCCCAAGTGAAATGGGATAAGGGCAGGAAGAAGAAGAAGAAAATTAAATTAAATGAGTCCTTTAGCATCTTGGCACTACAATTTGGATGTTCACAAAGTACTATTTGTAGATTTTTTTCTAGAAGTATTGCTTTTATGGCAGCAAAACTTAAGGACTTGATTGTGTGGCCAGCATCATCAGATATTTACAATAATTTACACATATCTTATAGGTATGCGAATGTCGTTCCCATTATTGATTGCCTAGTATTCAGATTGAAAAACCATCAAAATCCCTTCACCAATCACTTACTTGGTCACAGTATAAAAAATGTAACACCTTAAAGTATTTAATTTCATGTACACCCGAAGGCTTGATCGATTTTATTTTTGATGAATATGGTGGTAGGGCTACTGATGTTATGATAGTACAAGATAGTAGTTACTTACAGGTTTTACTTTCTAATAAAGCAGTGATGGCTGACAGAGGTTTAAAAAACTTATCATGTTTGCTAGAAGCTAAAAGATGTACCCTTGTACGACCACCTTCTGTATCAAAGTCTACCCCCAGTACTAAAAATGAAGTGAAACTATCAAAACGTGTAGCAGCATTAAGAATACACGTTGAACGGGTAATAAATACATTTAGAGAGTTTCATATGTTACTTACTCATGCTTGTGTAGACTATAATTTAATCTCTATCATAGATGATGTAATCATAGTAGCTTGTGGATTAGTAAATATGCATGATGTTGCATTAATAAAAAAATGAATATATATTTACATTTGTTTTATTTTCATAGCAACAGAATTAGACAGAAATCAAATATAAACGAATACAGTATCTCTACAATAAACAAAAAAAACTATCTATTCATACATAGTTTAGGAAAGATGGCTTTATTCCAAAAAATGTTGTATTTTTCTAACAAATTTTCACATAGTTGCTGGTTGTAGTTGACTTCTAGGATTGATATTTTTTTTGATTTTTTAAAATCTTCATCAGCAACACAAAACAGTGCCTTTGTTTCATTAAAAAAATGCATTTGCAGTTGCACTTGCACTTTATTTCCTGAACTGACATATCGTCCCATTGCTTTCTCTGATGTTGGGCATTTTATTTCTATACTATACACACTACTTTCACCATCTGAAGAAGCACCCATAATAGGATATGTACTATTTAACTTTAATCCACATTTATTTATTTTTATTTTTCATTTTTTTTTGTACTTCCTTTAAAACCTGGCTTTCCAACAATCTACCCCTTTTTACAGCCTCCGTGTCCTTCAATTTACATGCTCCCAAAATGGTTTCCGTTAATGTTCCATCAAGAGTGTTGCAATGTGCAGCATCATAAGCTTTTGAAGCTGTGATCCTTCCATACCTCAACTCGTGCCACAATGGGCAGTCATTTTGTTCCAAAGTAGCTATTGTAGCTTCTTTGCATGCATCTGCAGTCATTATAAGTTTGTAATATTCTATAAAATCAGGAGGTTTTGTAGCTTTGCTTGTAGACTGAAGGTGGTGCATTGACAATTTTTCCACAGTGCTTGGCGCTCCATAAAACTTCATCAAATGATTCTTTGTATCACCAACCAAAGCGCAATGATTTTTTACTACTGTGAGAAAGCTTTCAGTATTCAAAGGTATTGGCACAAGCTCATGTTTAGGTGTTTTATACATTTCTTTGGCTTTTATAAACTTCTGGCTAGTACCAATTGATGATAATTTAGATTTTTTCCAATAACACTCAATGCTTGTTGTTGATGGATCTTCACTACGCCGATGTAGCCATGCTAAAAAAGCCATAGCATGCTTACATCCACCTAAAACAATGCAGTGATCATATAAGCGAGTCTAAAGGTTACACATTATTGAAACGCCACGCCACACAACGTGTCGCCACCCCAAGAGCACTGTGCACATTATCAACACGTGATGCCACGACATGCTCGCAATTTTATAATTCAGTCTATGTGCGGCGGTGAACATGTATAGTCGTGTACTATGGATCTTCTAAATAACGAGTCAGATGAAGATTTTGAAGATGGATTGATGCAAATTTTGGGTACATATATGTTACTGAAACGACTCAAGAATAAGAAACAAACTAGACGTTACTGGGTGCATGAAATAAATACAAAAGAGAAGTACGTGTGGTGAATATCATGCTCTTTATCAAGATTTACTTAATGACAGTGAAAGATTTCATATGTATTTTCGGGTTACTAAAACACAATTTGAGGAAATACATGAATTTATTAAAAATGATATACAAAAGAAAAGGACAACATTTCGCGAAGCAATCAGTACAAAAGAAAGACTTGCTGTATGCCTCAGGTAAGTAACTACTAGATATTTAAAAAAAAATAAGATCAGACTGTCTTTCAAAACTTTTCTTTATAGTCAAAACTATCATAATATTCTTTCAAATTAGTATTTTCATTTGGCAACCGTCCAGATTTCTACTTTTGACACTTCATTTTGTGCTGATAGAGAATGGTCATAATATCTATATTGAGTCACATTTGGATTCGACATTATTTGATTCGTATTTAAGTTATAGTATAATGTAGTCTTCTCTAAATCACGCGATGTTTGGTTAGGGATAATATTAACCGGTACATTTTCTTTTTCTGGTGTCCTAGTGTGTGTATATGGACTTTGATTTGGTTTTACAATAAATGGCTTATTAGAATTGTGAATTATATTATCACTAGTAATATTTATCGGAGTGTTCAGAATTCTTTCACGGTTATTTAGCATTTTCATTTCCGAATCATGTATTAGCTTATGTAATTGAAATTTTATTTCAGCTTGGTCTGTTTTAGGTAACTTTTTCAATTGTTTACTCATTGATAAAAAAAAATAGTCATTTTCATCCATGTCTGGTACTCCTCTTTTCTGTCTCATATCCTGCGTCGTTTTCATTACATCAACCATTTCTCGTAAAATTTGAATATCACTATCATTTTTGTTTGTGCGTCTCGGGGTAAAATTTAGAGTAGTACAAGCTCTTGCAGCAGATGCCCTGGAAGAAGAGGACCCTGGAGTAGGTGAACGAATTATAGGAGGAGGTGAAAGTGCAGATTCTTCAGAAAATTGCAATTCAGAGTGTTGTGTTGAATCTTCATCATTTATATCAGCTAAGTTTGTAACAGTCTTAAGGGTTAAAATAAAACAATGTTTTCTTTAAAAATGTTTAAAAAAGTAATCGTTTTTTCTTATTGATTTGTTAAAAACACTATAATACGTTACATGATTATAGGCATACAGTTACATAATTGTAATAAGGTAATTACATAAGCAAAAAATAAAAATATTTTGTTAATTTCTAATAATGCCTTTTATTGAAAAAGAATCACCAATATCCATTACAGATTAAAGCAAAGTGAACAAAATCCATATATTATGATTACAACAAACATAGCATTGTCTACTTGGGAGAAACAAACATAACCATCTCCAAATTTGTGACCTCATTTATTCTGTAACCACCGGGTGAATCTAGCCCAATTGCTTGCAAACTTGCTTGAAATCTTTTCCTAACACTACACTATTAAAGACAAAATATAAAAACTTCAAAAACATTTGTAAATTTTAAGATACAAGTTTTTCACGTTTTTCTTAAAATCTGTAAAAGTGGAGATGGTCACCTTTGCTTCTATACCCCTATGCAGAAAAACAACGTAATCCAAACCACGGTTTCTATTTTTTAATCGACGACGAAAAAGTTAAGGTCTGCAAAACATTTTTCATCAATACTCTAGATATCTCACATAAGATGATTAGAACCGTTCAAGAGGAGAGCAGAAACACTGGTGGTTTCATAAATAATGACCAACGCGGCAAACATACCCATCACAAGGTGGTAAGTGATGAGATCGTTAATAGGCGGGTCTACACAGAGCGAGCAGCCTCGCGAGGCATTTGCCTCGCGCAAAGGCGCCTCAGTCGTTTGCCGCGCGCACTCTGGACGCACGTGTATTTTGTTTCGTGCCTCGCTCGAGCTTAATAATTATGGATAAAGATCAGTGTTTGAAATTAATATCTCTCTATGGTGTAAACACCTGGCTATGGAATGCAAGTGATCCTAATTATACAAATAGAGGGCTTAGAGAAGATGCCTGGTTAAATATTAGCCGCGAGATGAATATCCCGGTTCCTGATTTAAAAAAGAAGATGGAGTCATTGATGGGATTCTACCGGCGGGAAATATCACGAGAAAAAAATTCGTTTCACAGGATCAGGTAAGATGTATATGTTTATTAATTGCTTTCACATTTACTTCTAAGAACTATTATCTACTATTATAAAAACTTGTCACTTTTATCTTCCAGGTCGTTATGACGTTTATAAATCCAGCTAGTTTGCATATAATGCCTTTGCATTTATGTCTGATAGGAACGAGCCAGGTACCACGCGGGATACTATGGAAAATGTAAGTACATATAATATTTCTTATTGATAGTTATCTTGCCATGAGATAGTTCCATTCGTAATAAAATGTCTTGCTAGGTGGTCACGTACCTCTTTAGCATTATTTGCTCCCCGTCGTGGTATTTGTTAAATTGGTAATAATGATGTTGGTTCTGATTTATTTCGCCAACTACCTTCTACCATTTCCCCGTCATTTCCCACCGCATCAAAAAAGCCAGGAGCTGCAAAGCTATTAGAGGATGTTCTCCGTAAATAGTTATACAAATGAATTGATGCTAAGACCACTTTTGTTGCTTGTTCCGGTTCCAATAACATTGGTTTACGCAAAACTCTATAAACAGAACTTAACACTCCGAAAGCGTCTTCTCCAACTCTTCGTGCTCTGGAGAGTCTATAATTAAAAATTCTTTCCTTTGAACCTCTTTCTGGATTGCCCTCGTAAGGACTCATGGTGTATTCATTCAGCTGAAAAGCTTTGTCACCTAATATATAAAATGGTACTTTGGTAGAGCACGGTATTTGCAAAATTGTGGGTGATGGGATGTTAAGTTCTCTTTTTTCAAGTTTTTAATATAATAATGTATTTTTAAAGACACCTCCATCAGAAATCCGTCCTTTACTCCCAACATTTACTTATAAAAAGTTGTAATTTTCATCTACTAAGGCGAACAAAACTATACTTGAAAATGATTTATAATTATCATAGTCATTGCCACTGTTTATGGGAGACTGTAAAACAACATGCTTGCCATCCATCGCTGCTACAGCATGTGGGAAATTCCATTTATTTAGGAAACCGTTTGAAATTGCGAGCCACTCTTTTTCTGTAGCCAGCACCTAAAATTGATATAAAAAAGTATATATTATTTTACAGAATGAAACCGATACTAACGATGAAACAGTAAGCGCAACTCAACTTGCTCAAGACCCTTCACCTGACAACGACAATATTCAAGTTATGGAAAATCAGCAACAACAAGATGACACCAATAACATACAATTTAGGGCTATATTTCACCGGGACACCATGGCGGCGCTACCAGTCGCCGCTACCATCAAAAAGTATGCAGCTGTATAGAGAGTTACTCACCTGGTGTCCGCTTGGTTGCGCAACCAATTTGGCGGCGCGACCAGCTCGGACGGTAGCACAGAATGTTACTGGTCGCGCCACCACTAATTACTATAGCGCTGTATGGTGTCTCACTCACTCAGACGCCAGTCCGGCCGCCAGTGACGCTCCCACCTCACTGCTTGCAACACGTGTGCACTAATTAATTTGCAAACGATGGATAATTTCGATACAGAAAGGTTTATTATCGAAATTCAAAGTAGACCATCACTTTGGGATAATAACTCTTCAGATTATTCCGACAGAGATTTGAAAAAGAAATGTTGGGAGGAAGTTGTAGATTTGTTTGGAGAACAGGAGCAAACCGTTGAACAAAAAAAGAACTTAGGTTAGTAAATAACATATTTTTATTTATGAATATAATCAATAAATGTTCATGATGATTCTGGTACAGCATGGACAGCTAAAAGCCCGTTGTGAGTGAAGTTATGTATGTATTTACTAATGAATATAATTATTTTGCCATGGAAGTGGGTTTTCGTTTACAAAATAATGTGTAAAATGTTCTCGAGTTGTAGTAGCAGCACGCCCTCCTCTAGTGAAATTTTGCTGTGTTTTAGTTTGAAACCCCGTTATTGTTAAAGTATCATCATATGAATATCCATCTCTAGAACGTACAAAATTGTGTAACACACAACATGTTCTCACAATGGATTTTGCTAATGCTGTGTGGACATTTAATGGTCTGTGGGAAATTCTCCATTTATTTGTTAAGATGCCGAATGTGCACTCGATATAACGGCGAGCTCTCGATAGTCGGTAGTTAAAAATTGTCTTTTCGGTACTGAGGTTATTTCCTCCGTATGGGCGCATAATATTTGTGCTTAACCCGAATGCTTCATCGCCTATAAGTACGTAAGGGAAAAGCGTCGGATTATTTTCTGAAATTTGGAGGGGCTCTGGAATATCTAAAGTATTACTTATGAGTTTCTTATACAATTCAGTTTCTTGGAAAATTGCTGAATTCCCATAGGCACCGACGTCTATATAAAGGAAATTATAATTAGCGTCACATACAGCCATCAACACCAATGAAAAAAAGTGTTTGTAGTTATAATACATCGAACCAGAAACAGCAGGTTGAATGAGTCTAATGTGCTTTCCATCGATACTACCGATGCAATGTGGAAAGTTGGCATGTTTTTCAAAACCATCTGCTATTTTCATCCAGTCATTTGCAGTGGCCGGAAGTGATAAACATGTTTGCAACTTATCCCAAATCACGGCACACACTTGTCTTATTATTGTGCTTAATGTTGTTTGTCCTGGACGAAAGTTATAATGCAATTCCCTCATCATACATCCACTTGCGAGATATCTGTAATTAACACAAAGTAATAAATATAATATAATTTAATTTTCAGGGTTAGTTTTGCAAAAAAGATGGAAAAGCATCAGATCATGCTACGCGCGGGAAGTAAAACGCCAAAAAAATGTAAAGTCTTGTTCTGGAGCCACTAACCGCAAAAGCGAATACATATATTTTAAGCAGTTACAATTTCTACAAAAAATTGTAGCTATCAGGGAAGAAAGTGTCGAAGAAGAAAATTCGGAGAGCACAGAAGTAAGCGAGCGACCTAAAAAAAAAGTTACAAACAAACGTAAACTAACAGTAGACGATGATCCCTTTGTTCAGGCATTAAATAATTCAATTGAGCAAAGACGCCGTGAGACAACAGAGCAGAGACTACGCGAGACAGCTGAGGTTGATGAAGATCGGCTATTTCTGCTGTCATTGTTAAGCACATTAAAAAATCTACCTCCTCAAGTTAAAATGGCTACCAAAATAAAGATGCTAACTTTGTTGAACGACGCGTCCGGTCTTTCTGGTAACAGGACGTTTGATTATTCTGATCGGTCATTTCGGCATACTTCAGAAATTAATCCAGGTGCCAGGATGGTGAATCATGAGAACTATCATCCTGGTTATTCGACGCAACGGCAAGCGATTGCTACTGAATATCCTGGACTGATTTATAGGACAAACACGAATTATCAGAATGCAACTATTATAAATAGTCCTAATTCTCCATGTAATTCTATAAATACAACGACATATGCAAGTTCTCCAAGCGACACACATGATTCACAGGACTCAGACCCACTTATGGATCTGTGTAGCACTTAAATGTTCACGGCTTGTTTATTTGTTTGAATAAAACTTACTTTTAAAATGTACATAGTGTGTTTTAACTTACCTTAATGTTACAAACAACTTTTCTTTAGGACTGACTGATTTTCTTAATATTGTGTCTTGTAATCTTGTTTCAACAAATCATTTTCACACAAAGTTAACAACTCTACAAAGGATCTCACGGACATTCTCAAATAGCTAAAAAACTTATCCGGATATCTTCTTAGATCGTCGTACATGTTGACGAATTGTCCTTTCTTACTGCGATCGGCTAAATAAGGATGAACCTACCACTGTTTCTTTTTTCTCTTGATCTTTTTTTTCTTACGTAGATACAGCAATAGTGCTATCTCTTCGAGGTCAATTTTGATACTGTCGCTGTGTGGTGTGGCGACTCTGGTGTCTGTATGGTGTCTAGTTTGACAGCTTATGGACACCACGGTGGCGCGACTGGTTACGCCACCATGGTGTCCCGGTGAAATATAGCCCTTAGAGTTGGAACACAAGACCAGAGATCCAGAAAACGAAGCAAAAAAAGACCTGCGAAAGACACCAGACGATTTATCGGACGAAATTCTTTCCGAAGCTTTCAGGATTCTCCAGCAGTGCGCAGAACCACAGCCAGCCCCACAGCCGCCTTGTGACTCGTATTCGGCATTTGGACAATACGAATTGGCCAACGAATTGAGAAACTATGACCCAGTAACTCTGGCGCATGTAAAAAAAGATATATGCGCAATAATATTTCAAGCCAACACAGGAGCTTATCAACAATATGGCTATTATACACAGAACTATGCTAGGTCTATGCAACGACCTAGCAGTCATGCTTCATCTTACACCGATCCGATGTCTCCCTCACCACTACCTCCTCAACCAGCAATTACCTCCTTTCCGATGACTTCTCCAATTCAATCAGAGATTCCACTTCCCCCTTCCCCTCCAATGACTTCTCAAAATCCATCAGAGATTCCTCCTCCCCCTCTGCCTCCTAAATATACTAAAACACAATGCGAGCGACACGTTGAAATTAATTTCACTTTTTTTTCTTTTTCTTTTTTTGTTATTTATGTGCAGTTACTGTGAAAGTTATAATTAAAGTGATTGGACTAAATTGAATAGACATTGTTTTTCTTTCACTTACCTTTACATAATCCTTTAAATGTTCGATGATGGCATAACAAACTTCAGGAACAATCTTCGATTTAGATTGTTTCGAAATGCGAAAGAGATACTGCAAACTGGTATAAGAATCTCCTGTCGCTAAGAACCATAATGTTAAAAGTAGCTTTTCTCTTACGGTTATCGCTCGACGCCAGTTTGTATCATTTCTCCGAAGTTTGTTTTGCAAGTTTGAACACAATAGATACAACTCCTCTGCATTAATGCGTGTAAAATTTTTCTTCACTCCATCATTAATCAATTCTTGGTACAGTTCGTTTCCATAACATTCGTTTCCATTATATACTCTGTTTTGGAATAATGTGTGGATCCAATATTGTCTTCGTTTAAGTTTTTTTTGTCTTCTCTTTTTTATAATCCTATTTATAAGTATAAAAGCAACAGCTGCCACCGCAACACGTACGTGTGGTGCCATGATGACTCTCAACTGAACGAACGAACAAATGGCTCGGGCTTGCCGCGCGCAGCAGCCTCGCGATGATACCGAGGCTGCCGCGCTCGTTCGGGGACAGTTTCCTCGCGCGGCAAATGCCTCGCGAGGCTGCTCGCTCTGTGTGGACACGCCTAATGATATTATAAATTATATCAACTCAATACCCCGCATTGAGTCACATTACTTAAGATCATCTATCTACCTCTAGAGAATACATTAGTAGCGATAAAAGTATACAGAGCATGCAAAGTATGCAGAGCTCTATAGAGATTTCGTAGTTTTACAAAAGGAAAAGTGTCGCGCATTCGGCAACTATCACAAGGATCTTATTGATAAGCAATTAATAGATCCATACTATGCTTCTAATTATAATAACATGTTGACCTAATTTTATAGAATAACTACTGCAATGTTGATTTATTTTTGATATAAGTAATTATTTTGTTAATAGGTACTAGTAAAAGTAACTACTTAGGTAGTTACTTTTAAAAAGTAAAGTAAAGTACTTACTAAAAAAAATAAAAATAGTTTATATACGTTTTTAGACTGATTGTATTTTATTTTTTGAGACTGAAGGTCGTTTTTGTTGTAGATAATTTAATTATTATGTTTATTCTGATATAATGTTTACACGATAAATAATAAAAGCAATAAGTGTAATTGACTACATAAAAGAGACTGTTTTAAACGTAAACGTTAATTATTTAACATTATTATTTGGTGTTCAATGCGTCGAATATTTCTCTGTCAATTTAGGAGATATTGTCTGATTTGATTCGTGTTATCCTTCATAATTAAAAATAAAGGTTTAATTTCATTTAATCTAATGTTTTATTCAAAAAAAAGGATACAATAAAATCTGACCTACTGTTTTGTTTTGTGATATAAGGTATCATTTTGAGAGTGACAACTAGAGAGTGACAGTTATTTTAATAAAAGACCGGATCAAACTTGAATAGTTCAAAATTAGTTTTTTGTAATTTTGTACTATAACAGCTTAACTAGAAGACTTTTTTTTAAATACTTTTAATTTGAAGACTTTCTTTTATTTTCCTTATTTAAGTGACTGAATATTAAAGTGCATTTATCAGATAACAAATATGCTAAATTTTATTAATAGCAATTAAAGTGAAAGCAATAAAGATAAAGATATATTTATTTTGCAAATATGGGTACATAGTAAATGGTGTTAATATAAACAAGTTCTGCCATATTTTGCCATTCGGCGTGCAAACATTTAAATGCAATGAGTTATAAAGTGATTTGTGAAAAGTTTGTCTTCTATTTTTTAATAATTTGTAAGTAAAACACTAAAATAGTAATTATAGTATTAGTTCAAGTATTAGAAGAGTTATACTTTAAATTCATGTTTTAAAACCAAACGTTGAACTTGTTGTCATAGAAATATCTACTTTTTTAACATTGGATGATGATGGATATTCTTTTTCTGGTTTTAGCGATGGAATCGAGAGTACGGGCTAGCCCAGAGCAATTTTCAATTCTTTTAGATTATATGGAAAGGTAAATACTTACATACATTTATTTATGTTGTTTTTAATTATAAGATAGTGATATAATTATTGATATTAGCAGATTACTTTTAAATAAAAAAACACTTATGCAGCACAACGGTATAGCGGTTTTTTTTTTATTATAATATAACAGACTACAACAGAATATACATATTAAGGTCACAGAGTATACAAAAAGTATTATGTCACAGATTATACAGAATGGAAGGCGTTAAAATTTAAAATATTCAACAGTCCTGCCAAATTCAAGCCTTCCACATAAGAAAAGAAATACAAATTATTTTAATCAGTTTAAAGTCTCACATTTTCACTACATTTACATACAGTCTGGAGCCATAAGTTCATTAGCACATCAAGGATCATATTCGCTTGCATGCTACTGCGTATACATGTGTGCGTGACGTCAACGCAAACATTTACCCGTCATACAGTATAACTACAAGAAGATGACAGTGTGTGGGTAATCCTAGACAAAGATAACAATATATCTGTTTTCTTTCCTATTAGTGTGGAATGAACCTTAGTCAACAAGTTAATTTTCAAATCTACCTACAACATATTCACAATTTTATAATTTAACTAAAACTACCTCATAATTTCTGCGGTGTCTTAATGAACTATTATATAAATTTGATCACGTGTAACAATGTGTGACTTAGAAATGAGTGGCAGTCGGTTCGAATCTCAAGTGATTTGTCAGATCGCTTTTATTTTTCTTTGCTCTTTTATTACTTATGAGCGACATTATTATATATTTTTGAATTAATGTTTTTATAATAAGTTGTGTATAATATTTATTTATATATTATATAATATATACTTAAATTGATATTATTACATAAATATATAATAAATCATAACTTTAGGTTCAAATAAAACAATAATAGGTAATTTGAATAAACATTTATTTATATTATTATCTATTACTTAAGTTAAAAAATATAAATATTCAGTTTGTTTTATATTTAAATAAGTGTTATTATACTTCTAACTATATGAGATTATAGCTTAATATACTCATTTTCTCAAAGAGATTCTCAAAGAGAAAAGAAGATTGAAGCGTAATCCCAATTTTACAATCATAAACTAACTAACGTAAGACTTTATTATGACCAGCACGCCCACGGTAAAAAACACAGCGTATTATACAATATTTAGTATAGCCTCCATTATTTTCAATGCAACTAAGCAGACGTCGCCGCATGGAGGCCACAATATTTGCAAATATATTTAAACTGCTCAGGATATCTCTCATCTCGTGCTTTCCATTTTTGAACCAATAAACCTCATACATTTTCAATGGGGCTTAGATCAGGGGAACGTGCTGGCCACGGAATAACTTTAATGTCAGTATGCTTGCTAAACCACTCTTTTACAACACTGGCACGATGTATCGGACAATTATCTTGAACAAAAGTTAGTTCACTACAGTCTTCTATGGGGTAAACATTAGATACGCACAGTCGGTAGCATTATGTCACTAAAAACTTCGACGTAATTAGAGCTGTTCGAACGTGTAGGTATAAATTCCAATTCACTCGGCCCTTGAGCACAAATCCACCGCCACACGTTCACAATTATTCTACTGTTTCATATTCTTCGATCATGACACGTCACTGAGTCGGGTTAATAAGCGGCGGCTAACTACCTTTTCTCTTGAACCCAACGGCTCAATGCATTTCTGTAAAAAACGAAAATTTTGTTATTATCTTGTAACATGTGAATAAACATAAAAATATAGACCACAACAATCATAATAATAAATTAATAAAAAAATACTTACAGCCGGTTTGATTTGAAATTTGAGAAATGTTTACAGTAAAATAGAAATATTTATATTTTGATAGACAATATTTGCCCTGGCATCAATAGCAATATTTACTTGCATCTTGATTAAAGATAATCGAACAACAATAATAACACAAACTCTCTGAACAAAGTTTACGAACAAATGAATACCAATATCTATGCGCCCCACCAGACAGTCGCGGTCACGGTTGCGACAAAACAGGTTTGTCACTAAAGCATTATCGTTATATCGCGCTCTTTCTGACTAGGTAATGATGAAAGAGTGCGGGAACCGTGTATGTGTGCAAAATGTTATGCGTATTTGTTATGTCAAGAGGTCGTAAGCGCCACTTGTTTTGATGCCATAAATTTGTGAAATTGGATATGGACTTAAGACCCTTACTGTACATACACAAGTTGAGCATCAAAGGTTACAATTAATCAAGACCAATATCATTTAATTTTAACATTCCAATTTTACTTCTTAATTTCTGAGAAGAAAAACAGAGAAGTTGTTTGACCCACATATTCTCTGTTTTTGTTGCGAACTCTGTTTCAGTTGTTGACAATGCAACAGTGTGTTGCCGCTGACTGGACCATGTCACAGCTGCTCCATTTTTATAACCCGTGGTTGAACGTCTCGTTGTTAGGTCGTTAGCATAATCTGCATCACAGGCTTTCAGCAAACATTATGTCTGGTCTACATATTATAGCAGCATACATCAAGGACCCCACAGTCTCTCTGTAAGGTATATTCCTGTCTGGTTCCTGGTCGCTCTTCTCAAGTTTTGCATGAGGGTTCACTGGAACACTTACTGTCGGAGAAAATGTTTCTTTGAAATCTATACCTTTTACTTGAGCAAACCCCTTTGCACAGAGTCTAGATTTGAAACGTGGACCCCCTCTGAAAACCCACTTGCAGCCGATGACTTTAGCATGTGGTGGTTTATTAACCAATGTCCATGTGCCATTCTTTTCATGTGCTTCTAGTTCTTCTTTTATAGACATTTTCCAGTTTTTAGCATCTGAGGAGTTACTTGCGTAAATACATAGGAAACGATTATACAACGTTGATAAAAGCGAGAGGCATTAAATGAAACCACATATTCTGTATATCATTATATAGTCCAGTCATTTGGTAGTTTTACCTGGAAAGTTTTCCGGGAGTTTTGAAAATTGGGTATTTTATAGATTTCGATATGCTCTTTTCGAATTTTAACTTTGCCACCTCGTACAGTAATAGAACATTTTAGAAAAATATACAAAAAACACGTGGTGGTGCAGATGAATAAGTAATACTTTGTGGTGCTTGTACATCCAAAACTATTGATTTTAGGAAAAAGTGAATAAGACATAAAGTGTAGGAAATTTTTTCAAGTTTAATTTTGTAGAAATTATTTTTTTCGTAAAATGCCTCAGAAAGGAGATATTCCCAAAAAACCGTTTTTGGGCGCCATTTTTTCAAAATGGCGGCGCGAGCGGCGGTGGTACGAGGTGGCAAAGTTAAAATTCGAAAAGAGCATATCCAAATCTATAAAATATCCAATTTTCAAAACTCCCGGAAAACTTTCCAGGTAACCCCCTTATTTTCTACCAAATGACTGGACTATATAATAGTCCAGTCATTTGGTAGTTTTACCTGGAAAGTTTTCCGGGAGTTTTGAAAATTGGATATTTTATAGATTTCGATATGCTCTTTTCGAATTTTAACTTTGCCACCTCGTACGACCGCCGCTCGCGCCGCCATTTTGAAAAAATGGCGCCCAAAAACGGTTTTTTTGGGAATATCTCCTTTCCGACGCATTTTACGAAAAAAATGTTTTCTACAAAATTAAACTAGAAAAAATTTCCTACACTTTATGTCTTATTCACTTTTTTATAAAATCAATAGTTTTGGACGTACGGGCGCCGCAAAGTATTGTTCATTTGCACCACTACGAGTGTTTCGTATATTTTTCTTAACTGTTCTATTACTGCCGCCGGTTTTTAAGAAGTAGGTGTCAGGGTAATATGTCACTTTTGAATCGGGCCCTTTCTCTCGCCTATGAACGAAACTTCAACGAAAAATTTGTTGGTAGAAGCTATATTAAGAGAAATATTTAGTTTAGACTGAATCATCAATGTACGTTTATTGACGTACAGTGTTGATTATGTTCTTAGATCTATGGCTTCTTATACGGAAAATTGTTTTATTTGTGACAATTCACTTGAAAACCGGCGGCAGTAATGGAACATTTTAGAAAAATATACAAAAAACACGTGCTGATGAAGATGAATAAGTAATACTTTGCGGTGCTCGTACATCCAAAACTATTGACTTTATGAAAAAGTGAATAAGACATAAAGTGTAGGAAATTTTTTCTAGTTTAATTTTGTAGAAATTATTTTTTTCGTAAAATGCCTCAGAAAGGAGATATTCCCAAAAAACCGTTTTTGGGCGCCATTTTTTCAAAATGGCGGCGCGAGCGGCGGTCGTACGAGGTGGCAAAGTTAAAATTCGAAAAGAGCATATCCAAATCTATAAAATACCCAATTTTCAAAACTCCCGGAAAACTTTCCAGGTAACCCCCTTATTTTCTACCAAATGACTGGACTATAAGGCTACACAACAAAAATCAAATCAATGTAAGCAATGTTTTTATAATAACTTTCGTGAGGATGATTCATACTTAAAACGTTATAACGGTTTACTCACGCGTATTTATCGGGATAGCCCGACTAGTTTCGGACCCAACTGGAGCCAACTAGATAACTATGCCTATAAAACTTAGTCACCTAATCAGGAAGATACAGTATGTTCAAACTAAAAAAAAACTAAAAAAATATCCTGTGACTAAACTATTGCTTACATTGATTTGATTTTTGTTGTGTAGCCTTATAATGATATACAGAATATGTGGTTTCATTTAATGCCTCTCGCTTTTATCAACGTTGTATAAATGATTTTTCATTTCTTCAAAAAAACAATGTCATTATTTTAACTCACTCTATTTATTAGGTTTGGGCTGACTGGAAAACCAAAACAAAAAAGAAATATTTAACTTTAAGACGACATGCAACTCGCACCTGTGGTGGTCCAAGCAACAGACTGATTTAACTGCTTTGGAAGAAAGGGTGGTGGCGATTATTGGAGTATCTGCTGTGGTGGGTCAAGCTGGCATTCAGGAGCATGGTTTCAATGTTAGTTCATACTTCATTATTAAATTTTACTATGATTATATTATTTAGGAATGTGTCTCTTTACAGAGAACACATTCTGATTTTCAATTGTCAGATATTTAAATGTTCGTGTCACTCTGACAATTTGGCTAGGCAGTTTCTATATAATGTGTATAGTGCGTTTCACTAAAGAGTTCCCTTCGCCGTTTTGTTGGTACTACCGACTGTCACTACTGTCAAGTACATCAAACGCTTTAACTCATCAGTGTTTTTTAATTGTTTTACGGTGTTAATCATGCCGAAAACCTTAAAAGGGGTGAAAGAGAGTTGGTGTTGAAAGTAAAATCATTTTGTGAAAGAGAAAAACGTAACAAGGAACCAATAATTCCATTAGAACGTGTGAGACTCCTCGTCGCTACCATGACAGGTTTGTAATATAGGGTTACCAGAACTTTATGCTCTCTATTCCCATTGCTACCCCGTTGGTATGTCGTGATATTGTATGTGCACATTTTTATATTATGAAGTATACATATACATTCTTGAAATTGTTGCATACAACCAGAAACGATACTTTAATGAAATAAATACTATGTTGACTGTATTTGTTAATTGATTTCATTAATTTATACATTTATTATTTATTGCTCATTATTAAAGTTAATAGAATTTTAAAAGAGTTATACATATCACAAAAAAGATGTCGAAATGTTTAATATACCAGGTATCTAACAGCTGTGTTCTATGATATCCTTCAATAATTCTAATTTCGTTAAAAAGACTTTTAACTCACTATTATGTAATAATTTTGTTTGTTTTAGATATATCTGAAAAAACTGTTTCAAAAATTACCAAAGAAGGTGAGGTTGCTGCCAGTACAGCAACCAAAATTTCAACTCCAGGAAAGCATTGTCCTAGGGAAAAAATTCATGAATTTTATGTTGTAAAGAAAGAGCTGCCAAATCTTACTAAACTGTTTCATGAAATGAAAAATAAAATCGATACAAAAATGACACTTCTGACTATAGTGACACTGGAGATAGTGATAGCAGTATTATATCCGGTGTTGGGCATTTACACGAGCATAGTTATTCGAAAAAGTAATATTGTTGTTGCAAATAAACAATTATTACATAAATAACATGACTTTTATTTGTATAAATATGTTATACACCCCATTTATAATGTTAGTTAATCATTGTTAATATAAAAAAATATTTATATAAATATATAATCTATTACATAACTACATCAAAATATTAGGTCGGGGAAAAAGTATTTTCGCATTATAGTATGTATGAACTTGTAATAAAATCTCTTTGGCTATAGTATTTGTATCTAGCTGGTTGGTATAATTAAAAGTTATTTAAAAAAAAAAATATAAAGACCATAATTCTAAATTCTAATTTTATTAGAGAGAGAAAGATTTTATTACAAGTTCATACATACTGTAATGCGAAAAGACTTTCCCCGATTATTAGGTAATATAATCATCATTACCTGGCCACACTCAATTATGCTCTACCAACATAACGGCGAAGGGAACTCTTTAGTGAAACGCACTATATATGTATATCAATTACCTACTATTAATTATTTTTAAATATCTGTCTGCAGATAACATCAAATGAGCCAGGCTTGGATTTAAATGAAATTCAAGTTTCTGTAAGTGCCTTAGAGGATGACAACCAAAATGTGCATAATATTATGAATTGTGAGTATAATAGAGATGTTGAACAAACGCAAAACATAAGTTAGGAGCCAAAATGAGACAGTGATAAACTAACAAAACAAATTTTAATTTGCAGTAGCCACACCAGGGTCGTCAGGCATACATAATTTACCCCAACAGCTGTATGACACCAATGTATCTGCCCAAGCTACCAGTGCAAGTACTCCAATATTTATACCATCACCACCCCCACGAACACCTTCACCGCCCCCACTGATAACTACGCCGCCCCCACGGATACAAGCAGCTCCATGTGCACCTATGCTCCCACAAACACCTCCACCGCGTAACAATCGGCAGCTAGCAGCAGACTCTCCACGGTCGACAGCTACAACTCCACGTCGGGCCTTATTAAGGGCCCGAAGAAATAGAGGGTTGACTCCTTTTGAGCGAGCATCTCAAGAATTTGCATCGATCGAAAGGCGACGCCTTGAACATGAAGAGGCGCGAGACAAGCGCCTACATGAACGGGAGATGGAGAGTCTACGGTTGGAGGCGGAGAGGCTACGCATGGAGGCGCAGAGGACAGAGGTGGCTAAACAACACAACCAGCTGTTACATCAATTATGTGTTCTTGGTCAACATGTAATTGATATAATATCACAGCAACGACAATTGGGAAGTTTGCCATCTACTGACCCTATTTAGTATATTAAAAAGTAGAACCTATTTTTTTAATTATATTGGTGCTATGTGATAGAATTAAACGAGCTTTTGACAATATTATATTTAGTTTTATTTTATTTAAACAGAACTCAGACATTATACGTGGTACACTTATTAGTAGCATAGACAGAGAGAGTGTTATCAGTGTTGCCAGGCGTTAAGCGCCATCTGCGTTTCATATTTCTTCATCCTCCCTGGAACGCAGACCCATTGCCGTGGTGAAAATTGTATGCTTCGGTCGAGCCAGTCCCTTGGTTAAAATATCAGCCACCATATCATGCGTACCTTTGTAGTGAATAGAAACTTGTTTCGTTGCAATCCTTTCCCTCACAAAGTGGTAGCGAATGTCAATGTGCTTGCTCCGAGCATGGTAGACATCTTGCGATGCAATGCTAATGGCACTTTGGTTATCACTATTCATAATAATTGGTGTGCCTGAAAGAGAAGGGTTAAATTCTTCTTCTAATTGTTTAAACCAAATGTATTCTGCCTCGGTGGTAGACAAAGCTATGGTAGCTTGTCTTTTAGAGCACCAACTAATAGCTGCACCCTGAAACATAAATACATATCCAGAACATGATCTTCGGTCTTCGATGTTGGTAGCTCAGTCAGCGTCGCAATATCCTTCAATATTATTTTTACAGTCCTTTTTGAATGTGAGTTTCATATTTTTTGCCAAGTCGCTGTGGCCGAAATCGGTCAGGATAGATATATCCCTTTAGATATCTGAGAACTCTTTTGGCTGCTGTCCAGTGCTGTATTGTAGGGCCATTGTTGAAGCGACTTAATTGGTTCCCAATATAGGCTATGTCTGGTCTAGTACCCTGTGATAAATACAAAAGGCACCCTATAAACTCTTGATATGGAATGTTAAAAAACGTTAATTTCTTCATCAACTTCAGCCTTTTTTAGATGCTGGTTAGCTTCACATGGTGTGTATGCAGGGTTGCAGTCATTCATATTAAAACGAGTAAGTATTTTTTCTATGTAAAGAGACTGATCTAGGTAAATTTCATTTATAGTAGGATTCTGTATAATTTTGAATCCTATACAACTTTTGGCTTCTCCCAAGTCTTTCAACTCATTATTAAAAAAGTACAGTAAATCATCAACATACACTGTAATTATTAATATATCATCTTTACTTGATATGCGATAATATATACATGGATCCACTTTGGAACGTATCATTCCTATTTCTAGAAGAATTTTATTTAATTTTTTGTTCCATTGTCGGCTTGCCTGTTTGAGACCATAAATGGATTTTTTAAGTAGACAAACTTTGTTTCCTTCTTCAAAATGAGATGGCTGTGCCATATAGATATTCTCCTCAATATCCCCTAGCAGGAATGCCGTCACGGCGTTCATCTTTAAATTATATTTAACTGCCAAACCTATCACATATCTGATTGAAGTGTATCGCACTACTGGAGCATAAATTTCATGATAATCTATGCCCTTTTTTTGTTGGTATCCTTTCACTACAAGTCTGGCCTTGTATCTTGATATTTTTTCATTTTCATCCATTTTTGTTTTGTAAACCCATTTGCATGGAATAACCTTTTTTATTTTTCGGCAAGTCTACTAAAGTAGTATTATTTAGAATTAAGGAGTTATACTCTTCTTCCATGGCCGTTATCCACATCCACAAATAAACTGATATCACTTTTTTACCACAGGATTCCTCATCGACACGTGACTACGAAACAGAGGCAGAAACTGACTTCAATCGTCCCGTTATTGAAAGTGACACATCTCAAGATGGGAATACGAGTACTAAATCAAAAGTTACTGCTCCTCCAACTCAAAAGCGCCGTTCGAAAAATCCACCAGAGTTATCAGAGGCCAGCAAGAAGGTGGCAAATGCTTTTGGCACATTAAACAGTGCTTGATAATAAAACTGCAAGACATGATGATGATTGTGATCTATATGCTAAACTTCTTGCCACAAAATTTAAAAAATTTCCAGAATATAAAAGAGAAGTAATTATGTTAGAGATTGATAGCATGTTGATGAAAAGACGTCGAGGTAGCCAAAATACTATTACTTTCCTACTATTGATTCCACTAATATAAATCGTTCATCCTCCTCACAAAGTTCTTATCGCTCAAACTGGTCTCGCTCATCTCCTTCACCATACTACCGACCCAACTCAGCACAGTCCATCCCTCCAACTTACGTTACAATTCCCAATCAATCTCCGCATAACCCATCCCATTCACCGCAGTATATTTTTAATGTACCCCAAACTCAACGTATTCGGATATTGTCTAATGATAAAATATATTCACAATCACAATTAATGCAGTCTTTATCTGCTCAAAGGCTACAAACATCATCTCCAGAACTACCTGTTGAACTTCATTTACCAGAATTATCTGATAGAACGTACGACCAGTCTCAGTCTTTAGAGACCATAAAAATATAATATATCAGGCATATGAAGACGCATAAAACACACAAATGAAAAGTTCATGTGATGCTAAACATTGTTTCATGATGATTCAATTAATTGATCTATCCATGGTAAAATAAAGACTGTTGTATTTTGAAACTCTAGAACTATTTTTTAACTCTTTCTGCCGCACTCAGAAAGCCTCATTAAATTAACCCTAATGAATGTTTAACAAATTATCATTAAATTCCTTAATGAGTGATTCCTCCCAAAGACAATACTTAAGGGCTCATTTGTTAAGTATAGATTTAAGGAAGCAACAAGCTGTTCTTCTCATTATCGACGTGTGTCGATAAATTGAAAGAATTGCCAACTAAATAAATTGGCCAACAGAAATATTTATATAACGTGTTTATTTTCTACAAATTCATTAATTTCAACTTTGTAATGAAGAAACATGATGTATTTAAACATTTTAAATGTATAATGTATTTTTTAACTAATGTTTGGACCCAATAATCAAAAATTGTATTTTTAATTTTTACCGCGGCTAGCAGAATGTGTAAGGTTATGTCAATTTCAATTCATCACATGTCAGAGTTGTTTCGTGTTATTTATTGTGATTGTATTTGGTTGGTGATTACTTGTAATTACGAATAAAATTTGCTGAATAAAAACCAGCACACAGACGATAATGGTAGGCAGTTTCACTTTTTTTATTAAATTGCGCGTATATTAGGTACCTAAAACAAGTTATGTACATAATTAATTTGTTCTTTTATTTAAGGAGCAACCAAAAACACCACGCTCTAGGTCAAGAGTGCCCAACTTTACCGGTGATGAAAAAAAATTGCTAGCAGCTCTAATTAAGGGCAAACCGCTTGTGGAGTCGAAGCTAACAGACGGTAAATCCGTTGGAAAGAAAAAAGCGGCATGGGAGTCTATAACACAGGAATTTAATTGTCAAGCTCATGTTCATAAGGTAGGAGTGTATAGCTACACTGACTTTTTATTAGTTACGCCTTTTGGATAAATTGTAAATTTTATTATTCAATGATTTTTATTTGCAGCGTGGATACCCTTATTATAAAGAGAGCATAGGAAAACATGAAGGCTTTAACACGAAAGGCTCGTGCTGCTGAGCGTGGCAATATATTTAAAACTGGAGGTGGACGTCCCATGCCTCCACAGTCACAGCAACAAGGAGCTATTACAAGCATGGTACAGCAGGTAGGTAGGGTACTTTAATAAAACATGTTGTAACTATTTTCAGGCAGCACCTGTATTAAAATGTGAGATCAAAAATCCATATGATAGTGATGGTAACATCTTAACATCTTTAGATGTAGATGATTGTGGACAGATAGAACCAACTAATCGTATGATTAATGATGATACTACAGGTATCACAAGCTTAGTTTGTATAGTATGAAATATAATGAATTTTTCATAATTAGTAGTGTCTAGTGTATTAATTTGATTTTCGTTTCAGATAATAATAATAAAGAAAAATATGGTGGGCAGTCAAATCAAATCAAATCAAATATTTATTACGATCATGAGTAAATACATAGGATGTTATAAATGGTAAAAGTACATACATGATACCCTGTTAGGGCGCAGCAAACAATTTTAATATAATTATTATTACTTACTATTTATATTATAATTACTTACTAACTATTTATTAATCTAATATGATAATAATATCTACAGTCTTATGATATATTCACCAAAGAGCTTCCGATTGAACCTCTCAAAGAAACAGGTTATTTTGTAAAATAACTAACAATATTTGAAATATTTAAAATTGCTACAACTCTCTTCAACGAAGGAAAAACTGCTCACTCTACGTTTAAACTCCCGCTATCCGTATCTTTAGATCAACGGTCTACATGCTCTATTCGGAAAAATGGGCCTCTTGGTAAGTTGCTGCAAGACGCGTCGTTCGTAATATGGGATGAATGCACCATGAGTCATAGAGCTCATGTGGAGGCCGTGGACCGTACTTTAAGAGACCTCCGAAGCTCTGCTGATGTCATGGGTGGTATCACTTTTGTTTTTGCTGGAGATTTCCGACAAACGCTTTCAGGTACGCGAGCAGATATTATGAAGGCATGTTTAAAATCATCTCACCTTTGGACATCTATACAACATTTGAATTTGCGCACCAATATGAGAGCTCATCTACATGGAAATATGCATAGCTACTTTCCACAACAGCTGCTGAAACTTGAAGAAGGAATTTTTCCATCTTTAAATTTGGGCACCGATTATGCGGTTACTTTGGATGAGTCTCTAGGCCAAATAGTCCATAATTTAGATAGTCTGATAGATGCTATAATATATCCTGACATCGAAAATTTAGATCAAAATGATTTTCGTCGGCTGCGTGGTAGAGCAATAGTTTGTCCCAGGAATGAAAATGTCAACAAAATAAACAAATTAATTATGCAGAAAGTACCGGGTGAAGTTATGTGCTATAAATCCATAGACACCGGCACTAACATCGAGGACGAGGCAGTGCACTAACCCCAGGAATTTTTTAATTCCCTGAACCCCGCTGGGCTACCACCTCATGAACTATCGTTTAAAGTTGGCACGCCGATAATGCTTCTCAGAAATTTGAGCCCCCCCAATACGAGATGTTAAAGTATACCTCAATTTAACATACTACATACTATAACATACTTATGAAAATTGAAATGGTAATTTTGCAAACAATAACGTGGCTTTATTATATGAACAGTATACTCGATTTCAACAGTCGTACTATGGCCGTCGCGCGGAACCCTTATTAAGTGAAAAACAATTCAAAGACTTAGCGCCACTATTCGTTATTGATTGCTCGAGACAAGCTGATAATCTAAAAGGAGGTCCTGTTGTGGACGTCAGAGTAGAAATTGAAAGCGATTCAGAGATACCTGATCAAACATCTGCATATTGTCTTATATTAAACGACTGCATAATAGAGTACAAACCGCTTAGTAGCACTGTTAAGAATATATCATGAAATCAAATACTCTCATATTAGATGTACAAGAATTCAGGGACCTTTATAACAATTTTATAATAAAAGAATTGGCGTTTGCTACTCAAGACTATACGCAAACTTTTTTAATAAATCCTCCATACTTATTTAGACACCTAACAAGCGAGGAAAAGATACAAGTTAAATGGATAGAAAGAAATAGAGGTATTTATTGGAGTGAAGGACACATCGACAACAAAAAATTCCATCGTATAATTGTACCATATTTAAATGATAAGAATATTATAGTTGAGGTTCCGAGAAGGTGAAATGGGTTAAGGATCTATTTATGAATTGTAATGTATTGGGTCCGCGTGACGATCAAGTACACTTGACAAGTCTACGTGCTTGAAATGAATATTGATCGTTTACAGCGTTGACTTGACAAGTCCCGTCAAGTATCTACGGACTGGACCATAATTGATCAAAATTTTGATTGACGGTACTTGAACCACCTTGCACTTAATGCGACTTGACGCGACATGACAAGTTTTATTCATTTGCGACCGGAACATCGAAGATGGCGGACGACGAATCGGACCGAGACGTGGTTTTGGCGGCAAGCGCCGACCTAATTACCGAGCGTGATTTTGTGTTATTATTAATATCTCTCTACAGAAATTATCCTGCATTGTGGAAAATTAAAAGTATGCGGATAAAAACAAAAGGTCACTTGCTTTATCCAGCATAGTCAAAGCACTTCGAGTATATAAACCGACCTACGCCGAAGATTTATTGAAGAAAAAAATTAATGCTTTAAGAACCAACTTCAACAAAGAAAGAAAAAAGATTGAACAAGTACAACGATCTGGCGCGTCTCCCGATGATGTACCAAAACCGTCACTCTACTATTACAATGAACTGTTATTTCTGTCAGACCAAATGTGTATAAGTGATACTGAAAGCAGTTTAAACAGTGAGGTAAAACATTTTTATTTACAACTAGCTGATCCGGCAGACTTCGTACTACCCCGTTCGTTTATATGGGAAAAAGAAAAAGGCTGTTTTTAGGGTTTGCCTGGCAATTATTCAATTTTTCTCACCTTTTAAACCTTCCCTAGACCTCCACGAACAATTTAAGACCAAGATGAAATAAATCCGTTCAGCCGTTCTCGAGTTTTAGTGAGACTAACGAACAGCAATTGATTTTTATATATAAGAAGATTCAAAGATACATTTTACTTATTTAAGTATGTTTTTAAATAACTAAATTAGGCAATTATTTTGCCAAGGGACTGAACCGTTAGAGCTGGTTCCCACTTGTCGGGTATCGGATCCGAGTATTAATCGGAGGTTCTAGTAGCAGAGCATTTTATATGCAGCTATTCACACTTATCGGAAACCGATTTTGTGTCGGCGCCGACAATAAATGTCGGGTGTTTTGCCAGCCCTCTACGCCTGGAAAAAAATCGTGTCGGATCTCGCTCGCCTTTAAGTAAGACTAGCACTGTTCACATTTTGTCGGTTGTCGGGCCGACTCCTCTGCCCCGCTTCCCCTTGTTCCGCCTGTGTGTACGTCGCCGCGATCGCGCGCACACAAACATCGCGGCGCGCAAGCAGAGTTGTTGTGTTTTTATTGTCGGTTCGAAATAAGTAATAATGGAAACCAATATAAACCCTGAAGAGTTAATCACACTAGTTCAGGAAAGAGGTGTCCTTTGGGATAAAACTTTAAGCTATTATAAAGAAAGGCAATTGAAATTATCTGCTTGGCGAGAAATTTGCTGCCTACTCATACCTGATTTTGAACATTTGGACGAAAAACAAAGACAAACATGTGGTAAGTGTATAAGTATTTTATTTAAAAATTGGTTAGGTATACATATATCAGCAGAGATTCTATCTGTCTGAAGCAAAATGCGATACATTCACATATTATTAATCTTGCGCTTGCCAAGGCACCGAGCCTATTGATGAAATGAAGTAGTTAGCAAATTCAGATCGTATATCATTTGCAATAGGACCACCACGTGGATTACAGTTCTGGAGTTGTATGTGTTCTTGCATCGGATTTGCTATCGCATACTGAATATCTTCAAAGTTCAAACCGTCTTTTTCTCTTACAAAATTATGAACTGTACACGCTTTTACAATTCCGATAGTCGTGTCTGGATGGACATCCAGTGGTCGATGAAATATTCTCCATTTATTGGCTAAAATACCGAATGCACATTCAACGTACCTCCTTGCCCGACTTAAGCGATAGTTAAATATTCTTTTTTTGTAATCCAAATGAGTGCCTCCAAAAGGTCTTAACAAATTGGTTGCCAGTGGGAAAGCCTCATCGCCCACGAGAACGTAAGGCATATCTTTTTGAAGTGTTTCATGTAGAGGCCTTGGTTTTGGTATATTTAAACTACCATCATTCATTTTCTTCCACATGGTTGACTCCTTGAATATCGAGGAATCACATTCTTTTCCATAAGAACCAACACTCATAAAAATGAATCGATATTCTGCATCAACAACGGCTAATAAAACAAATGAAAAATAGTCTTTGTAATTAAAATACATCGAGCCGCTATTATTTGGTTTCTTTACTCTAATGTGCTTTCCATCAACGGCTCCAAGACAATGCGGAAAATTGGCTTTGATTTCAAAAGCTTTTGCAATTTCCAACCATTTTCTCTCGTTATCAGGTATATTCATAAACTCGTCTCTTAATACATCCCAGATAGTGCAACTAATTTCTTTGCAAATCTTACTAATAGTTGACATACCAACTCTATAACTATAGTGTAATTCTTGGAAGGAACAACCCGATGCAAAATATCTGTAAAATAATAAAAAAAAGATATCATATGAACGTATTTTAATTCCAGGTAAACTAGTATCTACAAAGTGGTCAAATTTAAGAGATGCCTGGATGCGAGCAAATAAAAAATCAAATGTCAAAAAATCTGGAGCAGGGGCGAAGTTTTCAAAGCCGTATATATTATATAAAGAACAGATGAGCTTTTTTAAAAAAAAATGCTGAGCCTAATCGCACTCATGATTCTGCGCAAGCGATACATGTCCAGAGACACCAGCGGCTAAAAAAAAAGATAAATATTCAGACTTCCAAAAAGCCCATGAACCTCGATGACAAAATGAACCAGTTTTTAGATAGCAGGCTATCAACAGACAAACGTGAAGAACATCCGATGCTCTCTTTTTTCAAAGGTGTTCTACCGAGTGTTACGTCTTTTGACGATGATGAAACTTTAGAGTTTCAATCGGGCGTACTGTCACTAATCCACAAAATTAAAAGCCAGCGTGAAAGTCGTTTATACTCTTCAAATTATGAGTGGCATTCACAGTCATCACAGAACCAGAATGTGTGTGGATATGGATATTCGACACGTCAACCTGTCGAACCAGCTTCACCTGTTTGGTCACAAGTGTCACAACAGACTAGTTCTACTGAAGATTCGGTCTTAGATTTTAATAATTTTTGATGTTTATTAAATTTTCTCTTCAAAATTATAAAGTTGTTCAAGTTCTGTCTTAAAATAAATATGCGTAAACTAAAACTGACTGCTTTATTATTTCCTTTAAACAAATTCATAAGTATAATAATATTATTATCTTACCTTAGAAATATTGACATCCTTTCTTCAGTACAGATACAGTCTCTAAATCTTGTATTTAAAATTCTTGTATATAAGATACCAAAAGTGCATTCAACATATCTTCTCGCGCGGCTTAGACGGTAATTAAATAAATTTTGTGACAATGTAAAGGCTTCGTATTCAACAAATACATATGGTATTTCTTCTTGCATATTTTCGTGTAATGGCGTAGGTATTGGTATATTTAAAGTACCATCATTTAGTTTCTTCCAAAAATTGGATTATTTTAGGATAGATGAATCACACTCTTTTCCGTATGAACCAATACTAACGTAAATGAAACGGTATTCTGAATCAACGGGAACAGGTAGAGACGACAGTCGTCGAACGATAAATTAGTCGTTACGACATAGTGGGAACGCGCCCTAAATGGTAATTCGATGAACAACTTGTCTGCACCGTCTTCGTCACAATCTGTTGGCACTGACGCGAATAACGTAGCCTTGTCTGCAAACATTCCATCTTCGTGTCATACGCAGCAAGACGTGTTGTTATCGACCGCCTTGATCAAGCTGCGGGACAACAATGGTTGTGTGCATCTCGTTCGCGCAGTACTCGATAGCGGTAGCACGTCGTCATTCATTACGAACAAGTTGTGCAAAAAACTTAATTTATTAACTAGCCAAGTAAATAAATCGATTCTTGGCATCAACAATGTCACTTCGTACATAAATAAAATATGTCAGGTTCACATTACGTCATTAGAGTGGTCGAACTTCATTGTTTTGTACTACCATTTATTACAAGTAACGCACCGTGTCGTGAAATAAATATTTCTGATTTAAATCTACCCTCGAATATTAATTTAGCCGATCCAACATTCTATCGCCCAGCTGATGTTGATATTTTGATTGGCGCTGATTTATTCTGGGAATTGTTAGGATCACAAAGCCTAAAGTTAGGTACTGGAAAACCAGTATTACGTGATACCCGCTTAGGATGGATTCTTTCCGGTCCAATTACGAATTATAATAATATGTCACTGACAAATGAGATAAAATGTTATCATTCTAAATTAGGTTCCAATGGTGACAGTGACTGGGAAAATATTAAGACTCAGTTGACAAAATTTTGTCAATTAGAGGAGGTTACTGTGAAATCGTCTATTACTTACATGCCAGAAGAAAAGTCGTGTGAGGATCACATTGTTAAAAATACAATACAACTATCTGATGGACGCTTTTGTGTTCGCATTCCCCTTAAAAAACACCCTTCAATTTTAGGAAACAATTTTGTTATGATGCGATTCCACCAGTGTGCAGAACTGTGCGGCACTGCAATGCACATTGTGTGACACAAATTTTTATTCTAGTCGACTCACTAAAGCAAACAATAACAAATTGCGCAATACAGATGTGCGCGAACATTTCTAGAATGTTCGCGCACATCTGTATTGCGCGCTCTACACTCGCGCCGCGAAGGCCCGCGAAGGCCGCGAACTGCGAGTGTGGATGGTTTCGCGACATCGCGTTCGCGCTTCGCGGCGTTCCCCGTCCGGTGGCGGTTTTTTGGTCCGCTTCAAAGGGTTTGCCAAGCGCGAACAAAACGCGAACGCAAACGCATCCACTCTCGCGCTGTGTTCACAGTTGTGTGCGAGACACGGTAGCAAGCGGACGTTAGTTAAAATGAGCACCCAGTGGAGCAACGATCGCGAATTAGTGTTCTTGGAGCTCTATCAAGCAGAACCCGTGCTTTGGCAAGCCCAACATGAAGGACATAAAAATAAGTTAGACGATGCATGGACGAGAGTTAGTGCAATCATGGGAATTCCAGTGCCAGATTTGAAGAAGAAAAGGGATTCCCTAATGTCCAGCTACAGAACGTACAGAAAAAAAGTGAAGGATTTTATCCACAGTGGTGCCAACACAGATGAAGTATATAAACCTATATGGTACGCTTATGAAACCATGGATTCATTTCTCGGAGAAGGAGTGGCATGTAATAAAACAATAAATAGTGTAAGTATGTTTTATTTGATACTTAAAAAAAGATCTTATACCTAATTATAGTCTATATTATCTATACTAATATTATAAAGAGGTAAAATTTGTAAGTTTGTATGTAATGGGTAATCTCTGAAACTACTGAACCGATTTTAAAAATTCTTTTACCATTAAAAAGCCGCATCTTCACTGAGTGACATAGGCTACTTTTTATTGCGAGTTAACGCACCACGCGGGCGGAGCCGCGCGCGGAATCTAGTAGTCTATATTTATCTATCTAGGTACCTACTTACAAAGTACTTTGTAAATTCTTCTCTTATTTCATGGGCATTTAGAGCTGATCGGCGTGCTGTGATTGGAATATTACGTACAGCACAAATAGTTTCAATTCGTTTCTCCATGAGCCAGGTGCGATTATTACACTATTTTCATCATAAATGTCTATGTTTCCAGGCGGTGTATACACCGTGACTTTTAGGTCGTCTTACAAAAGCAGCCCAGTTCATGTATCCAATGACTAGTAAACGTTTATAATAAAAAAATATGATTTATTAAGATTTGAATAAATAAAAATATTATTCATTAGTATGACACAAGGCAGTCTTACAAACACTCTGTAGTGAGCGCGGTCCGAGCCTTGTGTCAAGCGAGCGGCGCGGGCGGCGTCTTATCACAGGTCATTCACCTTAGCGTAAAACAGCTGTCTTACTATTACAATCATAATGTTCACAGTAAGTATGTAGCAGTTAATTAAAATCCACTTAATTCCAATTCTTCCTTTATACTTTTACGGTCCTAACCGTCAGAAACATTTTTCATAGGTAAAACTTACTCGTAAAACCGAAACAAAGTGATGTAGTAATAACTGATCTACTTGTCTTTATTCGACCCTATTTAAGATAGAAATTTGACTCATATTCCTACACATCCTACTTACATTTAATAAATAAATCCAGAATTGCAATTTCTAACGTGATTAATTTGTAGGTATGTATTTATCACGTTAGAAAGTAATAATCAAAAAGATCGTTATGGAAATAAGTAGTAGGTATGTAAATTGTTTCCGGCGTATTTAAAGAATGGGAATCAACTGATATTTATACTAATAACTTATTTACTAATGATCACTTTTTATTAACAAGTAGGTAAGTAGGCGTTACCTGTATCTGTAACAACTGTTCAAATTGTCTACCACCTTGTTCGATGCACAAACGAGCACGTTTTTGGATGTTCTCTTTAAATTTATTTAAAATCACTGTCCTGTTTCACTACGTCAAAAGCAACAATTATTTTCACATTTCATCACATTACATTCGAGTACTGATAGTTCCTATCACTCATTATTAGGTAGGTTCGAGATCGCGGACAAAGATTGAAAACCGGTAGCGCACGCGCACACGCTTCCAGTATTTGGACGGAACTAAACTGCAGTTAGATTGACCTTCACCGATTTCGAGGTGAAAGGGGCGGGGCGTCGCATGCGCGCCTTTGAGGCGTTAGGCAATCTGATTGGACAACAGTCCACGTGGACTATGCTGGATTGGCTTGCGATATTTTGTCTCGTTAAAAATGGAGATGGAGTGATCTGCTCGACTCGTGCGCTAGGTAGGTATCTTCAACATTTTGATACGTAAACATTATTAACAGGATGGTTCATGTTTCCAATGTATTATTTATTTTTCTTCATACATATCATCTTAGTTAATGATAAAAAAATTATATTCGCGCCTAGAGGTATTTTATGTCGGATACATTGTGTGGACCACTTTTGTAAGACGACCTAAAAGTCACGGTGTATATATGTGATGAAGTGGCACTTTTTCGTAAGAAATTATGCAGTAAAATGCACGTCATTGTTATAAGAGAAACTTTTTCCGGGTTAAATGGAATCGGTTTTTTAAATATTCTTAATTTTGTGACAAGTATCCCAAATGTATTTTCTACTACAACCCTTGATCTTGATATATTCTGATTAAATGTACGTTTTGGAGATCCTGAGTCATGGTTACCCGGATAAGGTTTCATTACATGTGTCGACAGCGCAAAAGCACCATCTCCTAAAAATACATAGGGCACATCTTTGTATGAACCAGGCAAGAGGTGTGGTGTAGGCAAGTTTAATGTATTCAGACATATTTTTTTCCATGGTAAACTATTTCTAAACACGCCGCCATCACTAATTCTGCCCCGGCATCCTATATCTGCAAATATAAAATTATAATTGCTGTCAGCTAAAGCTAACACGGCTTCCGTGACAAAAATGTTTCTTCCTGACGCCATAACAGCATTCCGTATTGTGAAACAGGTGAAGCCCGCAGGTATAATCACTCAGGTTCTGACGGGGCATGGTGGGTTCTCCGCATACTTGAATCGCTTCAAGTGTAAGGATAACCCATCATGCTCCTGCGATCCAGACACACTACAGACTATACAACATCTACTGCTGGACTGTCCGATCCACGCGTCTAAACGTATCGATCTGGAAGCCGAACTTGAGGTACGACTCAACAAAACCGCTGTGGCTGCGATAATGTCAGACAAAAGTAAAAGGAAACTGTTCCTAAAATTCTGCAAAAACATTGCAGAAATAGCAAACAAATCAAATAAAGAAACTGCAACTATGGTTGCATAGATATTGCATATATTTACCAGTAACCATAGAAACAAAGCAAATAAATTAAGTTAATTATAGGAATATCATAAGTTTAGAAATAAGAAATTGTATAACCTAAGAAAGCAGAAAACCAATAGAAATAAGAATAATTGTAACTAATATTAAGTAGATAAAAGGCTATAAAACACTGTAATTAAAATTATTCACCCCTAAGTGTAATCACTCCCCTGTGTTATAAATAAATATAAAACAAAACAGATAGATAGGATTAGGCAAACCTAAAAATGGGCATCCCACCTAGTTGAATGCAAGATGAAGGATGAAAGAAAGACCAAGTATGAGGAATAAAATTGCGAGAGGCATAGAAGCGAGAACTGGTATGACAGTGGATTGGCAAATAACGTCTCCAATAATGTTGGAGGACCACAGTATAGAAAAAAAACTAAAGCTAACAATACTATGCTGTGTGTTTTCTTATAATTAAAATTATTCCGATCCTGCTTCAGGTGGGCATTGTATAACGACATGTTTGCCATTAATTGAACCAAGAGCTCAAGGAAATTTAAATCCTTTTGCAATTTCAAGCCATTCTTCTGCGCACGTCGGTATCTGTAAAAGAAAATAAATTTCTTTAATATATTCAACTTAGCGTTATAGTCTGTATTTTGAGGTATTTAAATAAAGGTAAACAAACAAGTTGCACATTTTCTTTATATTTCAGGAACAATCAGCAAATAATGAAACAAATGAGGAGGCTCAGGAGGCTGGTCCGAGTCATAATATAAACAGTCAACAAATGATATCTAAAACGATTCATCGTCGTAACAACCCCTCTGAGCTTTTGATTGCTGGAGAAACGGTTAAAGATGTCTTTCGACACTCAAAACGACATTAAGCGCTCGACAGCCACCGGCGAAGATGATGAATGTGACTTACACGGTAAAATAATTGCCAAAAAGTTGAGATTATTATCTGAAGAAGAAAGAGAACAGTTAATATGTGAAATGTATCATATGTTCCAGCGTTATAATCGACGCAAAGAACCACAATCCCCTGCCTATTTCTCACTAGCTCGATCAGAAATTCCTGGATATGTTTCGCCTGCTCAAACGTATGTTTCATCACCGTCTCCATCATCACAGCAACAACTCAGGGCAACTAGTTCACGCAGTACTTACTCTGAGCCGCCCATGCAACAACAGAGGGGAACTAGTTCACGCAGCACTTATTCAGAGCAGCCAATGCAGCAACAGAGAGCACCTATTCAACAGCGCATCTACTCAGAGTCACTACCATTTCCTTCACCAGTAATTCATATTCCAGAAGAAGCAGCAACCGCAGGAGATTCATCAGTGATTATAATAAGCAATGAGTTGATTCCAAGAACTACTGAAGACTACACAGATTACACTAATGACACGAGCGACCAACCTAATGAAGGTCCAACAGACTATGACAATTTAATTGATAAGGCTTTCAAGTTCTCTTAATATTGAAAACAAATCACATTTAGGCACACAGGTTCCTTGAATTACTAAGTTTAGTTTACAAATTGTAAAAGCTAATATGACACTTAACAAAATAAATGTTTCACTTAACAAATAAACATAATAATAAATAAATATCTTGGGACAACATCCACACACGGCCATCTGATCCCAAGCTAAGCAGAGCTTGTGTTATGGTAATCAGATAGCTGATAAACATACTTATATATTTCTAAATACATACATATTATAGATAAATCACACCCAGACACAGAACAAATGATCGTGCTCATCACACAAACATTTGTCCATTATATATTTGTTTTATATTCAATTACCTTTATTTCCGTCTCCAGTACTTGATTCAAAGCTTAGCACACTTCGGGTATTATCAGCGATATCAGTTGAGGTGACACTTTAAACAAAAAGTGTAAACTTTGTAGGCTATCTCCAGTTGCCAAAAATCGTAATGTAATGGCGAGGCGTGTCTTAGCAGGGATTGCTTTTCGTAATTGCGTATCTTCCTTAGCAATTAGTGGAGTAACTTTACATAATAACTTCTCGAAATCTAAGAGAGACATTCTTGTAAACTTTTTGAATTCACCCGAAGGTTCTCCTGTTAATTCGGCCAGCTGCGTTTCCAGAATCGCACTGAAATAAATAATTGGAAAAAATCATATTTTTTTAAATGGCTAATAATTTTTTTCGCTGTGCTATCTACAGTCAGCAACAATCCATGCTATATAATCTGCTAAAGGAAATGGGGTCGGCAACTGTCAAATATTTGACTGATGGCGCCATTATAGATCTGTCAATAGCCTTTTTCTATGGGATTTGGCTTAAACAAGAAAATTACGAAAAATACAAGAATTTGAGTTTTGGTACGACTGACAGGTTCATCCTATGCTGGCGCCATCTGCAAATACCTTCGCTCGGCCAACCCCATTTGTAGTAACTTATTAGGTCATACTAGACTTGCCTGGTTCTGTTGCGATGGATTTGTGTCATCCACCAACTTCTTCTCCTCCATTTCTTCTTAACTAGTTTTTTGGACTTTATAAATGCATAATTGTAATTCGCTAAAGCGCACAATGTCAGAGCAGCAGCAACTTCCACGTCCATTTTAGTCACATGCGCGAACGTTAATGCGAAAGGTTGCGAATGTAGAGGGCTATATTTATCACGGCGTGTCAATGCGCGAGCCGCGCCCGCGAACCACGGCCGCAGTTCGCGGGCGAGTGTAGAGCCGGCTTATACTTTTAAGGGTTATTACATTACGCGGTATTCAGACAGTCTTACTAAGATTTAGCTTAATGTAATAAGATCTAGCAAGTTAGCCTGTCTAATTAGCGGTAATTAGCGGTCAATTGGGTCAAAACTATAGAAAGTTTTAAGAAAATAACTTTTTTCTTGTATTCTAAAGGGATCGACTCCTTATTATTGCGGCACTTTAATCAAGATCCATTGGAAAACTTTTTTGGAGCAATACGAGCACATGGCTACAGTAATGTTATGCCTACTGTGAAAAAGATGATAGTGTTTGTCTTCAATGAAATAGACAGTACTCATTAATGCATAGAATTGTTAAATACAGAAACTTTAATAACTAGTAAAATTCCAATGGATATTGAGAAAAGCGCAGCAATCGGTTATTGCAGTGGCTGGATAGCACAACTTGCAAAAAAAAAACGTATACAAAAATTGTGTGACTTGCAGACACGTTTTAGAATCGGAAAATATGTTAAGTTTTCATAAATATATAAAAACAAAAGAATATGAAAATAAACAGTGGTTGTGCTATCCTACAAGGGCGCTGTTTGATTTCTTTGCCCAAGTGGAAAATATTTGTATAGATATATTAAGAGAGCACTGCAACAAAAATAATATAAGTAGATATATTAAATTAATTATATCAATTAATTTAAATTTTAATTTCTTGTCATGTACAGAACATAAAAATAACTTGTCGAATTACTTATTAAATAAATCGATAATATTTTTAATATATAATTGGTGCAAAGAAACTAACAGTGTTCTTACTGGCAAAATTACCTTTTTTGATAATAATGACCCTATAAAAGGAAAAAGCATATAGGCACTACTCAAAAAATAAAGGAAGGAAGAGGATGAGATAAAATGTAATTGAAAAAAATTACGTACACTGTCCGCAAAATATATTTCTTTAACCCTAGATAACTAAACATTCTTCCGTTCGACGACGCGCCATACCGCGAAATTTAAGTTAACCCCTTTCCCCGCGCCCTACGCCCCCGCCACTTTTTCTAGCTTCCTGATTTGCCAATTAGTGCATCGCGTGACACGCGCAACGTCACACGATTATTAAAACAGGAGTAACGGACATTTCTTCGTCCGCTCGACGAAAGTTTAGTAACAAAAGTAGTTTTGGAAGGTATGTACAGTATTATATTTACTCACTCATTGCTTTTATATTAATGTTCTTGATTTGAAAAATAAATGTTAAATCGAAAAATAATATACAGTGTTTTTACTCACCTTGATCAAATGTTTTAAGCATTTGTAGATAGCTCGGCATGTTTCTGGTATAATTGACGATAAAAGAGGTTGAGATATCAAAGAGCTAAACCTTAGGTCTTGATAGGAGTTGCCCGTTGCCAAGAATCTTAAAGTAACTACCAATCTTTGTTTAGCGCTGACACTTTGTCTAAGAACCGTATCTTCTTTTTGAATGTATGGAGTAACTAATTTCAATAGACATTCAAACTTGGCAACTCCTACTCTAAGGTAGTTTCTTAAGTCACATGGTTCCAAAACACTCAGTATTTGCATATTTGATATTTTTTCTCGCAAAAGTAAATACTCTTTCACCCATATTTTTCTTTTCTTTTTGTATTTAAATTAATAGACGCGGCAAGAGCTATGGCAATTTTCTGGTGGTTTGAAAGTTTTCCCATCGCGCGACAACCGTCACCGACTACGTACGCTTTGCAAATGAGTTAGCTGCGGTATTCAGCCGAGTGTAATAGCGAGCTTGCCTAGTTAGATTTTAAGACAGTCGTACTAAGACTGTCTGAATACTGCGTAGTGTAATAACCCTTTTTGTGCGCGCACACATGCAGGCAGTGGACTCGCGTCGACGTGTACAAACCTGTTGTGCGCGAACTCAGTCTTGCTTCCGCTACCGGAGTGAAAACATTGATTTGTGCGCGAACATTGTTAATTAACCAAGTTAAATATGGATTGGAAGAATGATAAAATTATTAATTTTAATCAAGCTATTGGAACGTATCCTGGGATTCTAGTCACAGTGATTACAAAAATAAAAACAAAAATCACAACGCCACTCAAGAGTTAGCGCAAAGTTTCAATTGTGATGCTGGGGCCACACTACCGGGAAATGCCATTAATTATCGCGTTAAAGGACGTTAACCGTAGATGTAGCCACGTTTGTGGGATCCAAAACTGAAAAGTTACAAGAATCGAGGATCGCAAAGTGATGCTTGGCGTCGACTGATGGAATTAGTACGTTTTGAAACAACTATTGAAGAAATGAAAAAAAGAAGGAAAGCCTGATGGGTTACTATAGAACCCATTTAAACAAAATTAAAAAATCTTTGAAATTCGGAGCTGGCAAAGATGACGTGTATACAACTAATTGGTTTGCTTTCGAAACGATGGTCAATTTTCTACGAGAAGTATATGACGGTGGCCGCACATTCAATACGCAGGGAGGTTTAATATTAATCTGTCAACAGTAGTGTCTGTATTTTAGGGATCTATATTTTTTTTGGAATTAATGTATTTTTAGGGTTCTGTACTAAAATAATTACAATTAATGGTTAATTACGTCTTGCTTTGATATTTTTATTTTCACGCATGGATGGATCAATAAAGTATTACCAACTAAGTCAGATATTAATCTGGTTCCAATTTTAATACACAAAGTTTATACTATTTATAAATATTTACGTAATTATTGAAACTTCATAAATAGTTCAATTCTTTTTATTGTTAAATAATCACATGCCAATTAATAAGCCATTTTATTAGGAGTAAGTACTATACTGTCACACTGTTAGTACTGTCGTATATAATATTCTTTTATTTTCCTTTCAGACACACGACGACATTGAGAATCTAGAAAGAAGAGAGGAAAGAAATAATGGAAATCAGAATAGTCTTCATATTGCTACTGGAACAGAAGAAGCTTCGCCAAATATACAAGAAGAAACTCATAAATCTCAAAATTATAGTAAAAAAAAGACAAGCGAGAGATGAGTTACCTCAAGAATTGAATTCATGAAATAGAATAAAGATGATGAATATTACATGTTCGGAAGACTGCTCGCAAGTAAACTAAAAAAAATAAGAAATCCAAACACGCGTGAGATATTAATGAATGATATTCACAATTTAGTCTTTCGTGCATGTATGGCAGATCGACTTGAGCAGCAGTCTGCAGTACCTCAGTTTTCTAAAGCCCTGTCACCACACTATCAAGCATTCAACCCATCACCAAATCATCAAACATACCAGTCGCCTCCAGGCCCCTCCACATTCATGTCACCACACCATCAAGCATTCAACCCATCACCAAATCATCAAACATACCAGTCGCCTCCAGGCCCCTCCAAATTCATGTCACCACACCATCAAGCATTCAACCCATCACCAAATCATCAAACATACCAGTCGCCTCCAGGCCCCTCCACATTCATGTCACCACACCATCAAGCATTCAACCCATCACCAAATCATCAAACATACCAGTCGCCTCCAGGCCCCTCCACATTCATGTCACCACACCATCAAGCATTCAACCCATCACCAAATCATCAAACATACCAGTCGCCTCCAGGCCCCTCCACATTCATGTCACCACACTATCAAGCATTCAACCCATCACCAAATCATCAAACATACCAGTCGCCTCCAGGCCCCTCCACATTCATGTCACCACACCATCAAGCATTCAACCCATCACCAAATCATCAAACATACCAGTCACCTCCAGGCCCCTCCACATTCATGTCACCACACCATCAAGCATTCAACCCATCACCAAATCATCAAACATACCAGTCGCCTCCAGGCCCCTCCACATTCATGTCACCACACCATCAAGCATTCAACCCATCACCAAATCATCAAACATACCAGTCGCCTCCAGGCCCCTCCACATTCATGTCACCACACCATCAAGCATTCAACCCATCACCAAATCATCAAACATACCAGTCGCCTCCAGGCCCCTCCACATTCATGTCACCACACCATCAAGCATTCAACCCATCACCAAATCATCAAACATACCAGTCGCCTCCAGGCCCCTCCACATTCATGTCACCACACCATCAAGCATTCAACCCATCACCAAATCATCAAACATACCAGTCGCCTCCAGGCCCCTCCACATTCATGTCACCACACCATCAAGCATTCAACCCATCACCAAATCATCAAACATACCAGTCGCCTCCAGGCCCCTCCACATTCATGTCACCACACCATCAAGCATTCAACCCATCACCAAATCATCAAACATACCAGTCGCCTCCAGGCCCCTCCACATTCATGTCACAACACCATCTAGTATTTAGCCCATCACCATATGAAAGATAAACCATATGATGACTATTGGCTTGATAATGGTATATTGTACAAAGGCCCTGAGAATCGATTAGTGGTGCCAAAGAACATGGAAGTAGAGCTGATACGTAGTGCTCATGACAATGGACATTTCGTTAAGAAGAAAACTATTGAATTATTGATTAGAGATTATTACATTAACAATTTGGATAGAAAAGTTGAACAATACATACAGGCATGCATACCTTGTCTGTTGGCAAGTCGTAAGGCTGGGAAACAAGAAGGTTTACTATGTCCCATAGAAAAGGGTGAAGTCCCATTAGATACTCTGCACTTAGATCATATTGGGCCTATGACTGAGACAGACAAGCAGTGTAATCATATCTTGACGGTTGTTGATGCCTTTACTAAATTCACCTGGATATTTCCTACAAAAAGCACAACTCGTAGAGAGGTAATTGCAAAATTACAGATTCATCAACAAGTGTTTGGCAACCCTAGACGAATTATTACTGACAGAGGTACGGCGTTCACCAGCGGAGAGTTCAGAACTTATTGTGAAGATGAGAAGATTGAGCATGTCACCATAACTACAGGGATCCCCAGGGGAAATGGCCAGGTGGAGAGAATCCATAGAGTGATTATTTCAGTACTGACAAAGTTGTGTATAGAGCTGCCTGGGAATTGGTACAAACATGTAAGTCGTCTACAACAAGCACTGAACAGCACTTATCAGAGGAGTGTTAATGCTGCACCGTTTAAGTTACTTCTTGGCACCAAAATGAGACTGCAATCTGATCCTGAGATTTTAATACAGCAGTTTGATACAGCAAGAGAACCGGGATATGTACATCAATAACAGGGAAGAGTTACAGAAAAAGGCGAAAGAGCAAACATTGAAAGTTCAAGAAGAAAACAGACAAAATTTCAACAAAGGAAGGAAGAAAAGTCAAGTCTACCAAGTCGGAGATCTTGTAGCCATTCGACGGACGCAATTTGGAGATGGCATGAAGCTAAGGCCTAAGTATTTGGGTCCTTATAGTGTCACAAAGGTGAAGAGAGATAGATATGACGTGGTTAAGATGAACTCTTCATCAGAAGGACCAAATAGAACATCCACGCTCGCTCGCTCCTGATTCCATGAAGCCGTGGGCGACGATGATGCACTATCGGTTTCATCCGCTGATTAATAAGTAATATGTAATCACTAGATTTTATTTGTGTTTTGATTATCACTGGCATCTATGGTAGAGACATTGTGTTCCTGTAGAGGTAGTTACTTTTTTCTGAAATAATTAGTAAAGAGTTGTAGTTCTTAATTAGTAAAGAGTTGGATTTATGTTATTTTGCTAAGTGATAAGTTGTTTGTAATACTAGGGTGTACTTGTATGCTTAGTGGTTGTCTGGGGGCAGACAACTTTCAGGACGACCGAATGTGGGGATGAAAGGACTGGGTGTCAAGGCTGAGAGAGTGGGACGGTGAGAGAGAGAGGGCGATTGGGATTTGGCGGAAGACTGAAAGACGTGCATATTTTTTTTCTAAAATTGTTTTAATAAGTTTTTAATACAATAAATAAGTTTTCAAGCTTATCAAGACGTTTGATTTCCCTTTTTATCTTCGGATGTATGAAGGCGCATAGTCATGATGACCACGATTACAGATGCAATTCCTTTAGAGCAAAATGCACCACAGCAACAGCAGTAAAAGCAACCGCAGCGCAGACGCGTTAACTTTCCGCGACCAGCCCCTGAAATGCCCAAGGACGGAGGATTACCTAAGCCGAGAGGACTATCTACAACAGCAACACCATTAACAAATGATCCGCTTTGGTCCCTTTCGTCCGTAGTTGAGGGTGAGAGAGGTTTAGTCAGCGAGGAGTCTATCAAGCTTTTCTCTGCAGACGCCGCAGGATTTGTTTTCCTAGTGGAACAAGAATATAATGCTATCAGTGATTGTGACAAATTTGTGACGAAGACGGTCCCGCAAAGTGCTTTCGCATACTTCCATCACGTTTTGTGGTGGTATAAAGTTGCGCTGAACGCGCAACGCCGCGGCACAGCGAGTGAGGCGCAAGAGCGTCTCATTCACTTCGTCAATGGGTACGACATTAAGATCGGTTCAGGAGCAGCAACGTATCTCGCCGGTATGGGTGATTTCACCGATGGTCTCGGTGTCAAACATTACCTTACAACCAATGAGCCAAACGACGATGGCCATTTTGGAGTAATGGACGCTTAGACCCACCGCGACTACGAGACTCTTATCGCACCAGCAGTATCGATCAACCGTGTATTGAGTGATTGTGGTTCAACACTCGACCGCAATAACGTAGAGTTCCGTATGCCAAACGGGATCATTCATATTAAATAAAGCCCCTGAATTTCAAAACTTGAAAAGGGGATGTACCACATTAGCCGCTTATTTAATCAAACTAAGAACTGGGGACTCAGATGAGCAATTGTCAACCCTTCTGCAAATCCCTAAAACTACTTTAGGTACTCTATTGGGTACAGCTAGAGTTCTATTGTATTATTTTGTACCCCATCACTTGGGACTTAATCATATTAATAAGCAGCAAATAATTGAAAGAAATCTACTTATTCCAAATGAATTGTTTGGTCACCACAATAGTGAAGTAAAGCCCATAGTTGTTATGGATGGCACATATGTCTATTAGTGATGTAACGAATGTTGGATCTTTCACATTCGCGAATGCGAATGCGATTGCAAATATTTATCTTCAACATTCGCGAATGCGAATGCGAATATTTTAAAATTTCAAAAAAGCGCGCGTAAAATGTTTGGCAGGTTTGACATTTCGTGTCGGCCATATACACCGTGACTTTTAAATCGTCTTACAAAAGTGGTCCACACAATGTATCCGACATAAAATACCTCTAGGCGCGAGCATAATTTTTTTATCATTAACTAAGATAATATGTAAGAAGAAAAATAAATAATACATTGGAAACATGAACCATCCTGTTAATAATGTTTACGTATCAAAATGTTGAAGATACCTACCTAGCGCACGAGTCGAGCAGATCACTCCATCTCCATTTTTAACGAGACAAAATATCGCAAGCCAATCTAGTATAGTCCTCGTGGACTGTTGTCCAATCAGATTACCTAACGCCTTAAAGGCGCGCATGCGACGCCCCGCCCCTTTCACCTAGAAATCGGTGAAGGTCAATCTAACTGCAGTTTAGTTTCGTCCAAATACTGGAAGCGTGTGCCCGTGCGCTACCGGTTTTCTATCTTTGTCCGCGATCTCGAACCTACGTAATAATGAGTGATAGGAACTATCAGTACTCGAATGTACCTAATGTGAAAATAATTGTTGCTTTTGACGTAGTGAAACAGGACACAGTGATTTTAAATAAATTAAAAGAGAACATCCAAAAACGTGCTCGTTTGTGCATCGAACAAGGTGGTAGACAATTTGAACAGTTGTTACAATACAGGTAACGCCTACTTACCTACTTGTTAATAAAAAGTGATCATTAGTAAATAAGTTATTAGTATAAATATCAGTTGATTCCCATTCTTTAAATACGCCGGAAACAATTTACATACCTACTACTTATTTCCATAACGATCTTTTTGATTATTACTTTCTAACGTGATAAATACATACCTACGAATTAATCACGTTAGAAATTGCAATGCAATTCTGGATTTATTTATTAAATGTGACTAGGATGTGTAGGAACATGAGTCAAATTTCTATCACAAATAGGGTCGAATAAAGACAAATAGATCAGTATCTACATCACTTTGTTTCGGTTTTACGAGTAAGTTTTACCTATGAAAAATGTTTCTGACGGTTAGGACCGTAAAAGTATAAAGAAAGAATTGGAATTAAGTGGATTTTAACTAACTGCTACATACTTACTGTGAACATTATGATTGTAATAGTAAGACAGCTGTTTTACGCTAAGGTGAATGACCTGTGATAAGACGCCGCCCGCGCCGCTCGCTTGACACAAGGCTCGGACCGCGCTCACTACAGAGTGTTTGTAAGACTGCCTTGTGTCATACTAATGAATAATATTTTTATTTATTCGTATAAACGTTTACTAGTCATTGGATACATGAACTGGGCTGCTTTTGTAAGACGACTTAAAAGTCACGGTGTGTAATTTGAACATAGCCGAGCTGATATTGGTTATTTGAATGAATTTAGTCACAGAAAGTTAATTCTAAGGCTGGAAACAGTGCTCAACCGACAGTCAGCGCTGACTGTCGGTCGGCGTAGCTATATCTATGCAAGTCTATGAATGCGCCCACAGCTACGCTGACGGTACGCGCGTGATTTGGTACGCGCGTACGGTCGGTCGAGTCGTCGGTCCGCCTCGTCGGTTGCGCGTACGTCAGTCGACCGACGAGCTATGAGATTGTATGGATGCGTTCAGTGCTTCGCTGAAGGAGCGACCGACCGTACGCGCGTATGTACACTCAGCCAACATGAATATAGATACGGAGCGCCTTATTTCTGAAGTGCGGCTTCGTCTAGCATTATGGGATTTATCATCTGTATTTTATAAAGACCGTGATGCTAAAATAAGTGCTTGGAAAGAAGTATGCAAAGAATTAATTCCGGATTTCGAAGATAAGTCTGACAGTGAGAAAAAGGATATAGGTAAGTAAATCAAACATCATTATTGTTGTAAAATACGATTTATTTAAAAAATACAAGCATCTTGCCACGATACACTACCAACAGGAGAAACGAAATAGTTGGAAAATTTGTCCCGTATTGCGTCACCTGATCTGATATTACTGTTCGTATTAAGAGTAAGGTCTTCAAAGCCTACAACAGTTAGTGTATCCTGTATTCTGTACCCGTCTCTTTCTCGAATGTAGTTATGTAAAACGCAACAAGCCTTTATGGTTGCTGTTGTATTCGGTAGGGAAGTATTCATTGGTCTGTGAAATATCTTAAATTTATTACTCATTATTCCAAATGTAGACTCAATATACCTTCTAGCACGGCTTAATCGATAATTAAATATTTTTTTCTTATGTGTCAGATTACTTCGTGCATAAGGTCTTAAAACTTTGTTCGATATACCAAACGCGGCATCGCCGATAATCATATATGGGAGGGGTTCTGTAGTGTGAGGTAGTGGTTTTGGTGGAGGCAATATTATTTCTCCGTTTTGTAATTTCGTAAATAATGAACTTCTCCGAAAAATATTTGAATCAGAATCTGTTCCATATGCCCCAACATTTATACAGGGTGTAAGAAAACTACTATAACGATCCTAAACAGGCGTATACTACTATTAATCTAAATACCAGAAAACGTATTTTTGGAGGTCAATATCAAAAACTGTTAAAGTTATTAATTTTTGTTCCATCCATCTAACGCAAAATTCTCCCTAAAACTCGGCAAAATTTCATAACACTGACAATACTCCACACCACCGCGGCATCTATGTGATCTATTGTACAATTGCTTCAAAGGAGCCGACCAGTCCAAAATAAAATAAAATGTCAAAAAATAATGTTATTTATTTTATGTCAAAGGAACCGCCAGCCCTTTCGGCGCGTGCACTACTACCGCGGATTCCTTTGATGATGCCGCCGACCGGCCGAGCGACACTGACGACACTCAGTCTCGTGTAGAAAGCGCTCCCGACAAGACGTACGATTGCTTGATGTTTTCCAGCTAAACATCGTTATTTCTTTACCATCGATGACTTTTGATCATCCCTATCCCGACATCAGTCTCGTGTATAAATTTGTCTCGATAAGATCTCCGAATAGTTATAAGTTTTTCGCGAGATGTTATGGCGTAGGTACTCTAACGTAACTTATTTCAATATCAAGTGTCCGAAGGAAGTTTGACGCGCGATGTTGTTTGCGAGTGGTGTAACAATGCCGTCGGCACAAGTATTACTAGCATCATCTTTACATAACGAGCCAAACTGTGAGTGTTAAGGCGAGTCTTAAAGCCAGTACAGGTGTGAAAGTATCAGTGTTACATTAAGAAATGTGATTAAACGATTCAGAGAAGTGTTGAAGTCAAGCACGATAAACAAAATTTACAATTAAAAGTGGTAGCTTTATTACGCACGTAAATTGCCGGAATACCAGGTTGCTGGCCACCTTCATACACCTGTAAGTACCATTAACATTGTTATCATCGCACGCACACAAATAAAATCAAAATAATTATTGCGACTTTAACGACTCGCTAAACATACCTAGACTAGTCAAGTGAAAATGAAAAGGAACGTAGGTAAGAAACCTACGTTCCTTTCTCATAGTTATTATTTTTGGTTAGAATTGTATTGCAAGGACCAGGTAAACAGAGGTCAAGTAGTAGTAGTAGAGAGTTTGTATGTCGAAGCCGTTGACGAGATCTCCTAAGTAGTCATTGTAAAGCTCAATTCACACCAAAAGCGCGGCGAAGCGAAGCGCGGCGAAGCGAAGCGCGGTTTGAGTGTCATTTGAATTTTTACTTTATTCCCATTACTATAATGTATATTTTCGCATGAGAAAGTCGAACGAGACTCCGTTCATGGAATTCGCGGGAAGTCCCGCGGCGCCGCGGGCATCCGCGCGACTTGTTCGACTTTCTCATGCGAAAATATACATTATAGTAATGGGAATAAAGTAAAAATTCAAATGACACTCAGACCGCGCTTCGCTTCGCTGCGCTTCGCCGCGCTTTTGGTGTGAATTGAGCCTTAAGAATTCTCGATCGTCAGCTGACGGAGTAACACGATCGACAAGTCTTGATCTTTGATATTTCTAAAATCGAGGTACGCTACTTATTAATCATCGTATCGTTTGTCGTACTACTACCTAGTGTAGTATTGATATTATTTTGTGGTAGATAAATACAAAATTACTGTTCAATTAATAATGTCAGCTCACGACTCACAACGAAGATACCGCCGTAAACTTGTAGAAAATAGAAAATAAATTCAATAAATAGCATACAATTTTGGGATAATTTACGTAAAGTGTTTAACCTTGTGTCGTTACCAGTAAAGTTGAAATTGATTTGCAACGGTATTTTTGGCGATATGATCAAAGTATCAAACACTTGCGGTTGCGGTAGCGGCCATTCTTGAGTTCAGGTCATGACCCGAACTTTATCATATGTTCAGTGTGGCCACTAATAACGATGGGGAAATTTAGCATTATGAATTAATTTGAACGGGGAAAAATCATAATCGCGTATCGAAGTAAAAGTCGCAGCAATGTGTTTGTAACACGAGACTACATATGCCCCTTCACGATCGTTATAGTCGTTTCATTACACCCTGTATAGGTGTAGCGATAGTCAGAATCACACATAGCCAACAGAACTACAGAATAACATTTTTTATAGTTTGAATACAGACTCCCGCTATATTCAGGGCAAATTATTCTGACATGCTTCCCGTCTATACAACCGATACAGTTAGGGAAATTTGCTATATTTTCAAAACCGGCAGCGATTTGTAGCCACCCTTCCTGTGAATTAGGTATCGAAAGACACTCTTCATGGAGTAGAGTCCAAATGTTCTTACAGACTTCTTTTACGATTTCACCAATAGTTGAAGCCCCCAAACGGTAGCTAAAATGAAGATCTTTAAATGTCTCTCCCGTCACAAAGTATCTGAAACAAAAAAATAAATAATTAATCTTCTTTTACAGACAAACAAGTGCAGCAGCGGTGGAAAACTGCGCGAGACGCTTATGTGAGATGTAAGGCGACATTAAAGAATGTGCCGTCTGGATCTGGAGGTAAAAAAAGGAAGACATATGTTTATTTTGAGATTATGAAATTTCTGGATAATAAACGAGAATTGAATACTGAGGATTAAATTTTATCAATTAAGGAGCCAAACCAAAATGAAACTGCTGGAAACGAAGGAGCTGTCGTATTTTAACCTATCGAAAACGAAGGAGCTGTCGTATCTCAACCTACCGGAAACCAAGGAACTGTTGAGCCTCAACCTTCAACTTCCGATGGTTCCAACAGTAACCGAAACAGCCAAAGACCTGCCTCTAACCGTGGACGAAAATTCACGCGAACACAACGTCAAAAAAATCGCAATGAAGATGAGTTTGACAGAGAAATGCTGACTTTCTTTAAAGAGAATGCAAAAGTAATGCAAAACGATGACATGGCGTTTTTCTGTTCACTGTTGCCCATTACTAATACTTTTTCTATCGAGCAAAAATTAATATTTCGTCAAGAGGTGCTACAAAAAGCCTTCGAAGTTTCAAGGCTAGACCGCCCAGGAACATCGCATTCTTTTACTTCATCAGATTCGCAACATACAAATTCTGTCACGTTGTACCCAGTAGTACAATCTCCTTTTCAAGCACTGCCCGGTCAGTCAAATATCCAACACACGTATTTGGTAGAGGAACGGCCCTCTTCTCAGCAGATTTATATGCAGACAAATGATTCATCCAATCAAAACTGTGTTATAGAGGAACGGCCCTCTTCTCAGCAGATTTATACATATACAGACAAATTATTCATCCAATCAAAACTGTGTTGTAAACGATTTTCTCACTTTGAATAAAAAAATGTAATTTTTTTAATAAATATTGATAAATAATTCTGCGTATTTTATTATTGTAATTAAAGTTTATACCTTAAAGTTACAGCCAATCTTTCAATAGGTTGGACAGGAGCTCGAAACATATTGGAATGTTTCAAAGTATCATGTAACCTTGCTTGTAGTTCATCGAAACTTTTGATTGACATCTTGAAATAATCCAAGAACTTTTCCTCGTCTTTTTGCAATCTCGAAAATAGTTAGCAGAATTCGCCTTCAAGTAACCGTTCTACAAGTATTGGGTGTACGTGGTATCTTCGCCGCCTTCTATTCCGTCGCTTGCGCAAAAAATAGCGTGCACATATTAGAGCATTTACAGCAAAAGGATTTCTTGTGAACTGTACACACGCGTCGCAGTTCGCCGTCAGCGTAGCACTGAATGCATTTTCGCAACCGACGGTCAGCGCTGACGGTCAGGACGTACGGTCAGGAGGTACCGTCGGTTGAGCACTGTTTCCAGCCTAAAAGTTTTGTTTTGTTTTGAGGTTAGTTTTTTTTTTTTTTCAAATTTAACTGATATTTAAGGGATAAAGTGGCATATAAACATGAGTAAATCACACATCAGCGAAGTTTGGACTTATTTTACAATATGTGATGCTGAAAATGTTAATTGCAAGTTGTGTGATAAAAAGTACTCGCGCAAAGGCAGAACCACTAGTGCTATGAGAAATTACCGGGAAGCTAAACACAAAAATGAATATGAAGAATTGAAAAAAAGAGAACATGAAAAGCAAAGTGCTGCTAAAATTAATTCTTTGGCGTCTTCTTCGCGACAATGTACCAAAAGTGACCTTAAACAAATGTGTTTGACTGATTGCGTTGAAAAAAATAAAAAGTGGGATAACAACAACACCAAGTCTTTGGTGCTGGATAATTTGATTGGCGAAATGATCGCACTGGAGGACTTACCATTTAGTTTTGTGGAATGTCTTGGATTTGTGAGATTGATTAACCAAGTATGCCCTTCATATAATTTAAAAAGTCGGCAATATTTTACTTCCTTCATTTGTGAGAAATTATACGGCAAGGTAAAAGATAAAATTCTGGAATTAATCAAATCATTTGAAAAATTAGCATTTACAACTGATATCTGGTCTGACTCTTGCTCTAGAGTGTCGCTGATAAGTTTCACTTGTCACGGAATTACAAATAATTTTGAACGAAGAATGATTGTATTGAAAGCAGAAGTATTCAATGATCGGCGACATACATCGGAGAAAATATAGCGGCAAAGTTAGAAACTATGTTGTCATCATGGGGAATTCCCAAAGAAAACGTATTATGTATTGTTAGAGATCTGTGACATTAAAAGCAACTATGAAAATTATGATGGACTCAAGTGAAAGCGAGGAAGAACTAGATAATGATATTCCAAATCCATTAGAAGTATTAATAAAAAAAAATATTAATGAGTATGTTTTGGATAAACGTATTGAAAATAAAGAAGACCCACTTCTTTGGTGGAAAATAAATAGCAACAAATATGGCATTCTTTGAGTAGCCAGAGAATATTTGGTAACCCCGTCCACAAGTGTACCTAATGAAAGAGATTTTAGTAGAGCTGGACTACTTTATACACCTCACCGAAACAGGCTGCACGGAGAAAGAGCCTCCAAACTTTTATATTTTAAAATTTAACATTCCATTGCTTCAATTTAATTACTAAGAATAAAAAATAAATAAATTAAAAAATTAAAAAACCCGACTGCATAAAAAACACTTTAAATAAAAACTGAAAAGTAAAAAACAAGCTTAGTCTAAAAGTGTAGATAGCAATGCTATTACCACAAAATTAAATAATTTCATAATCAATACACAAAAAATAATAATCTTATGCGAAACATAATTGAGTATAACAGTCGGGACCCATATTGAATGATTTTAGTCTAGTTTATTTAATGGGTCCCGACTGTTACACTCAATTATGTTTCGCATAAGATTATTATTTTTTGTGTATTGATTATGAAATTATTTAATTTTGTGGTAATAGCATTGCTATCTACACTTTTAGACTAAGCTTGTTTTTTACTTTTCAGTTTTTATTTAAAGTGTTTTTTATGCAGTCGGGTTTTTTAATTTTTTAATTTATTTATTTTTATTTAACACTTTTTAGTTAGTTATAATACGGCTATGTGTTTCTCAAGATTTCACCCGCGACACGAGAGAACTACTTCCAATACCAAGATAATAAAAAAGTAACACACGTCGATCCAGTTATTTTAGATTGATTGCGTAACACAAAGAGAGTAAAGGAATTAGAAAAATAAATTCATTGTAAATAATTTAGTTTAGACGTACTTTTATTATCACTTTTCACTTTTAAGTTCAGAAACCGCTAGTCAACCGCGTCGCATAATATACGAGTATTTAGTTTGGATAATAAAGAAACAATTGCACATAGTATGTTTTTTCTATATGTCAGTGATATACCATTTTGGAATCCTCATGATGAGTTCTTTAATTTGATACCCATATTGTAGCAAATATTTTTTTTTTTTTTTTTTTACTTCTATCTACGGCGCCTCACGGCCGCCATGTTGGTTTTTCTTTGACGTCACATATCTAAGAACACTTGGGTAATTAAGACGAATCCAACGATGCCCTGATTGTCGAAATCCATCAAGCCGTTTCGAAGATATGAGGTAATAAAGAATATTATGCTCATACATACATACATACATACATACATACATACAAGATACGCGCGAAAAACATAACCCTTCCTTGGCAGTCGGGTAAAAAAATACAACAACTTTAATAACTAAATAGTCAACATGTTATTAGAAAAACTATATTTTGTGTACCTTCTTACTTACTTATATATCATTATTTTTATGTATAATTAAATAGCTTGCAATTGAAACCAAATGTTAACATAACAAGTATTAGAAACTTTAGTTTAAAATAAAAATAATTATAATTTTGTTTTTGAAAAAGGTTTATTACAAATAGTTAAGTATTCGTTGTTTTGTTTTTTAAGTTTACATTTCATTCCTCAGATACATAAAGTGCAATGAAAAAATATACTTTTACAGCCAAAGCTTATTAATACTTAATACATTAGATATTTAAAGTTTAATAATTTTGTTTTAAGTAAATGTTTAGTTTTTTAGTAAATAGAAATTGCAAACGTTATTTAAAATGGTAGTAAAGTAATATTACACTACTAAATAAATACTCACCTAGTTATAACAAGGCTGACTAACACGTTGAATGCGGTACATGCCAATTTTGGCTTGTATTATGCCCGGTTTACACGGGCTTCGTAGCTAAGCGCTTAGTACTTGTCACTAAGGCCCGGTTTACACTTTGTTAAGTTAACACTGCAGGTGATTAGTGCAGGTGTTTAGTAATCAAGGTGTGAACGGAAGCGTGAAGTGATTAGTGTTAAGTGTTAAGTGCGATTAGTGCTTATTGATTAGTGCGAGTGAATAGAATCAAGGTGTATTTTTGTTGTTAAGTGACCTCCCCCCTTGTACTGTTCCACTCCCCTCTCTCGCAGTTCGCCTGTACTAATCAGTGTGTAAACACGTGTGTGTTAAGTGCGCAGTGTCAAGTTCAAAGCGAAAATGAAGTAGACGGAACAACATACTTTAAAATTCGTACAAGAATACATAAAGTATGAATAATAATAATAATAATAAATAATAATCTTTATTGGAACAAAAACAGATTTACAAATTATTTGCGTACGTAAATAGCTACATTAGTTTAAAACTGTGTTGCAGCTATCAACGCCCACCTCCAAAAGAGACACAGTGTTCCAAATTTCCGATATGAAGCTATAAAGTAGTAGATTACATAATACAGTATTCTTTCTAACGAATATTTAAGATGTAAACAAACACTAAAAAGAGGATGCTACTATTTAAGGAAGTGCATGTGAGAGTGTTGAATGTGTGAGTAGTGCATGTGGGATTGTTGAGTGTGTAAGTAGTGCATGTCTGTAGGGTGTAGTGTAAGTGTAGGGTGTGCCTACGAGCACACCACGCTACCTTGTGCTAGGTGTGTATGTTTGCGGAAGAAATAATTCTAAGGTTTAACAAGCTTTTCCAATTGCTCATATGTTAGAGTATGGAGCCATTCATCAATCCTTTTTTTGCAATTTTCAAAAGTACACGGATATATGTTAAGCTCTTTATTTATTCTATTATACAGCACGGGGCTATAGAAAACAAACTGCCGGCGGACAATTTCCAGTTTGGCACTTGCTGTAGGACAGACTCTGTCAGTTCTTCGTTTTCGGCTTCTTACATCTGGTTCAAAAGTTAGGGTTAAATGTTTCCGCAATACTGTCCTCAGCACAAAAGAGTGCCTTACCGTAGGCAACTTCCATAGCGTGTATAGTTCGCGGGTAGGAAACCTAAATGGTTTAAAGGCCATTACCTTCAGGACAGCCCTCTGTGCCCTCTCCAAACGCAGCATAAGACACTTGCCAGCACCACCCCAGACCGAAATACAGTACGTTATGATAGAGTGGGCAAGAGCAAAGTATACCGTTCTTAGGATAGAAAAATCGGCAGAGGTCCTTAGATTTTTAAAGATGTATATTAATTTTCTAACCCTAGATACCAGTGAACCAATTTGCTCACTCCATGTCAACGTGCTGTCAACCCAGACACCAAGATATTTGACGGAGTCAGCACGCATAATTTCAGGACAGCCACACGGAGTAGTTCTAATTGTATGGCATACGTGAGCAGTCAGGCGGAAAGACGGGGCTGGTTGTGAAGCTCTCCTTGGACTGAAAGTGATGAATTTGGTTTTGTCTAGGTTTAGGGTAAGCAAGCTCTGTGTGAGCCATTGCATAGTAGCCTGCAAGGCTGACTCTGCGTGTGTCTGCACTTCGTTCCAGTCACGGCCACGAACCAGAATAACAGTGTCATCGGCGTAAGCAAGTACTGTGGAGTTTCTCAGCTCAAGTTTACAGAGCTCGTTTATGTACACCAGAAAAAGGGTGGGTCCTAACACACTACCTTGCGGAACTCCGTAGGTGACAAATGCTTCCTTACTGATATTGTTATTAATACTGACAATTTGCGAGCGTCCACTAAGGTAACTTTCAAACAAACAAAGCGGTAGGCCCCTTACACCGATCTTTTCCAATTTACTGAGTAGGAGGGGGACGGAGACAGTGTCAAAAGCCTTAGAAAGATCAAGAAAGATAGCTAAAGATTTATTGTTGCTTTTAAGATTTTGAGATATTGTGCCTGTTAATTCTAAAATCGCATCCTCAGTACTTCTGCCAGATCTGAATCCATACTGGTTAGTAGCGAGTATATTTTGCGAGTTAATGTAATCCAACAGACGCTTGTTTAATATTTTTTCAAAGAGCTTAGCTAGAATAGTAAGTACTGATATGGGTCTGTAGTTGTTAACACTGTCTCTGTCTCCACTCTTGTAGATAGGGTGCACAACAGCCCTTTTGAACACCTTAGGGAATGTTCCTGATGTAATAGCTAGGTTGAAGACGTGGCAGATAACCGGAACCAGAATGCTTCGGGCACTGTAGATTACAGTTGCGGGGATACCGTCCCAACCCGTGGCACTGGATAATCGCAAACCACGGATAAGATTATCTATCTCTTCGTTATCAGTGCCGAAAATAGCCATTGAGTTAGGAAGGATATCTGTACTACTTGAGTCTAAAGTCTTAATAAGATTATAGTTTGGAGAGTTAAGGATTTTGGATGCCAGGTCTGTTCCCACGTTTGCGAAAAAGTCATTGACAGAGTCCAGTGATTGAGCCGGATCTACACTTATAGATAACAATTCACCAGCGGAGGCCTTGTTGTTTTGGAGATTGGATATAGTTTTAATGAGGTTCCAGGTAGCTTTTGGATTCTTACGATTTTTTTCAAATTCATGTCGTTCATATTCTTGTTTTACCTTTTTTAAAAGATTGTTGCAAAAATTTTTATATCGACTGTAGGTAATTTTAGAAATGTCGTTATCAGCATCTTTCTTTAATTTGCGATACATGTTATCGCGATTTCGAATACACTTAAGAAGCCCAGGTGTGATCCATGGCTTAAGTATACGCTTTCGGTTCGGGACAACAGAATCACGACTATTTTTAACAACTATTGAGGAGACTAATTTGACCATAGTAGAAGCAGCAGTTTCAGAATCTTGACATTTCAAAACGGGGGTAAAATCAATTTTCTCAATGTCCAGAACGCAAGCATTAACGTCTACACGACGATGGAGGGAGCGTGATTTAGGGATATCTAATTTCACATTACAAAAAACTATAATAGGAGCATGGTCAGTAATTAAAGAGTTAAGAACCAGGGTTGTAGCTGGACTGTTTGACTTTAAAATCACGTGGTCAATGCAACTGTCGTTCCGTGTTGGAAGAACATGAGCAGGTAGCATAGCATGCGATGCAAGAGCGTTGAGGTACATATCCGAGTTCGAATTATTGATATTTGGTGCTATGTTTATATTGATATCACCAACCAAAATAACAGTCCTGAAAGAATTAAGGGAGTTGAGAATTATGTCAAGTCCAATGATAAAATTCTGAATATTTCCAGTGGAGGGTGACCTATAAATAGCAATTAGTGCCACCTCGTTTTTGAATTTAAATACCAAACAATTGGCGTCTGTCAATACAGGTTTTTCTAATAGGAACTGCAACTCCACTTTAGTATAAACCACAACTCCATCATTCTGGTTAGAGAAATCAGAGTAAGAAGACACAAAACCCGGTATGGAAGGGAGATAAGGACACTTACTTAGCCAACATTCCGATAATACCACTACGTCAAATTGTATGTTTATTCGATGCAGTAACATCAAAAGGTTATTGAAATTTGCCGTGTTGCCAATGCTTCTGATGTTAACGTGAAAAATTTTGAGCCCCTGATTAGTACTACGCAGGTATGAGTTTACTTGTTCCGGACAACATAGGTGTGATGCTGAAATTGAAAGGTGTTCTATATCCTGTATAATTTTTTCAGTGTCATTCATAATAATCAAGACTAAGAATAAACAAGTGAATTGATTTGTTGAACGTAATATAGCATATTACGAAGAGACTAGATATAATACTATAAACATCAAAGTATTTCAATTGTACAGAATACTTCTTCCGCAGTGTGTGTTGTGAGTGTAAGAGTAGAGTATGAGTATGAGTGTATGTAGTAATATATAAAAGGTAGCATAAGGTACGAGGCATATTTACAAATTTTAGAACATGCATATGTGGCATGCAGACAGAAAACATAACAAAACAGGATGACTTGACTTTAAAAGCTAAACAAGTTATAAACATTGTACAATAATTATTTAGGTGATGAGGGATAAACAATAACATCCAATAATCTACAGAAAGAGCTAGTCACATTCTAGCTTTCGCAAGTAATGAGAGGTCCGCTTCGGTTTTCACATGGATATGCTTGCTTCCCTCTTTTTCGCGGACAAATATCTTGCCGTGTTTGACCCAGCAAAACTTGTATTTATTGGTATTGGCCGCATCACGAGCCAGGAAAAACAATCTCTTATTGCGTGATGACAGGTTCTCCGAAATGAAGATTGGTTTCGCCGGGCCACTAATTTTAAGGTGTTCAGTAGTTAGCTTGAAGCTATTCAAATTATGCTTTCGGTATTTCTCTAAGAATTCGTCTTTTCGTAGAACAGTGGTGAAGTTAACTATCATAGTTTTATGGGTTGGATCCTTAGATTTTATTCGGAAGATGTCTTTTACGTCGTAAGAATTTACTTCACATTTAATTATCTTGCTAGTATTAAGTACGGTTTTCAATAACGTAGCCTTGTTTTCACCCTTTTCGACTGGAATGTTGCGAATTTCCACGCAGGTTAATCTGGAGCCTTGCTCAAGATTTTCTATTTTGGCCTCCAAAGTAGATATGTAGGACATAGTTTCTCCGCGCTCCGACTCCAAATACTCAACTCGTGAAGTCAGATTGTTTAATTTCTCACTCATCATATCAAACGTTACTCTCAGTTCATCCATTTTAGAACATAGCATGTTGTATTTGTCCTCTTGCTGTTGTTTAAGGTCGTTAAACATTACCTTCAGGTCTGTCATAAAAGTAGTAAGACAGTTCTCTTCGTCCTCACTGCGCTTTCGTTTACCATTCCGAAAGGTAATGGCAGGTGACATGAAACCAGGAGGAGAACCCGTACTTACTGTCGTACGTACGAATGTCTATACAATGTAAAGTGCTCAGAATTTAAAAACAAACAGTTGAGAGATGCGGCCCTATTGAAACTGAGTGAAGCGATGGAAATTCCCGACTTCGGTCCCAAAGAAGCGTACAACAAAATACGAAGCTTGAAATCGACCTTCTCCCAAGAGCACAAAAAAGTAAAAGATTCTATTAAGTCGGGTGCAGGGCTTGATGATATATATGTGCCAAATATCAAATGGTACAAAGTGATGGATGATGCCCTAAAGGCAGTAAATGTTGGAGAATGCAGAGAGACATCGAGTAATATGGTGAGTATTCCAATAGGTACAGTGGGCAGCACATCAAACTACCCCAATCTGTCAAAATTTCACAGTGAAACTTGAACCTGTTCAAGTGTGTATCGGAATATAGTTGAAAATCGATCAAAGAAAGTTGACAGATTGGGGTAGCTTGATGTAATGCCCACTGTATTATGTTTTTTTTTCACCGCACTACGGGTAGGCAAAGAAAGCTAAGAATTTATAGTAACTTCAATAGGCAGGGGCCGACCGATAGCGAGAGAGTGAAAGAAAACACAAAATTATTTAGAATACATTTATTTATAGTATCTTATATGCTAACTTACTAGGTAGGAAATTGTACTGAAACCGATTGTTATTAATGTACCATTCTTTCCTGCCAGGGTACTGAGCCTTCACCAACAAAATAATCTGCATAGCGATCTCGTACATTGTGAGCTTGTTGTGATGATCTATTTTGCAAACTTCTTTCAATGTTTACTATACCTGTTGCTAGAAACTCTCTCCAGGAACCAGGTGTGATGTTCCCCGTTTCGATGTTTTCTGTATCAACTGTTACACTTTGAATAGTACCTTGCGTTTTTCTAAGCCAATTGTGCAAAGCAACACACGTTCTAATTATTTTATCAGCTTTAGCGGGAGCATATGGGAGGGGTTTCAGAAATATTCTAAATTTACACACTAATATTCCGAAGGCATTTTCAACTATCCGTCTGGCCCGTAATAATCTGTAGTTGAACACTTTTTGCTAAAGAGATAAATTATTTCCTCCGTATGGTTTCATAAGGTACGTTTTCAATGGAAAGCATTATCTGCAACAATCACACGGTTTGGTGGTAGAAAATTATTCTCTAGAGCGTGGCTCAAGCTGCAGTTTCGGAAAACTCCTCCATCACTGATTCGTCCATTGCATCCAATGTCAAAATAAATAAAACAATAATCATGGTCACTAATGCCATAAGAACGATGCTGTGCTGGTTCTTGTAATTGTAATAATAACTTCCAGAATCATCTGGTGCATTCAGTACGACGTGTTTACCGTCTAATGCACCACAGCAACCGGGAAAGTTCCATTTTTGACTGAATCCTTCCTCAATACTTTTCCATTCTTCTGTACTTCTGGGAATCTGCAATAAATAATAAATATATTTATTAATGCCATGTTATGTATTTACAGAACCTGGAGTCTCAAGATAAAATCAATGCAGATAATGTTGAGACAAGAGACACTGAAGGCGAGAAGGCTGTTGAAAATACTTCAGGAGTTGGAACCTCAAGCAATGACTCGGGCCAGTCATTCAAAGGGAAAAATCCTCGGAAAAGGACGATGCTACGAGACTATGATAACTTACTGACAAAGGCCCAAAATGTAGCCAACAGTGTCAACAGCTCTGTTGTATCAGAGAATGAATTCGACTTATTTGGACGAATGGTTGCAGTTCAATTGAAAAATTTACCGATGGAGTCAGCAATTGAAGCACAACAGTATATTCAAAATTATCTTTCTGATTTGCGCTTGAAACATATCCGCCGTCAGTCTCAAACATCCAATTTCATTTATGAAATGGTAGAAAACAGAACACAACCACATTTTATGTCGTCTCCTCCAAATTCAACCATTTCTAGAAATTCTTATTATTCGAGCAACGATGATACATACAATGAAAATGCTTCATTGAGTTATGGAAATCTTGAAAATACAAACACAACTGTTGTGACAAATCAGTCAAATTCTGAAAATGCATTTACTTCTGTTGTTGATAGAAATGATGTGTTAACCCAAGCTTGGGAATCTGCATAAGGAATTTACAACATTCCAATACAATTGTATGTTTGTAATTTTATTTCTAAAAATAAAACCGATATTAAATATTTGTTAATGTGTTTTACTAACTTTTATATAATCTTTTAAGGCGTTGTAGAATAGAATAGAATAGAATATCTTTATTTTGCTCATAAAACACGGTACAGAGGTTCTTAAAATATATGACAAGTGTCCAACATGTTTGGTCATAGGTCATGACATGCAAAATATAAATTAACATTTAATCATATTGAAAGCAAATCTTGCACTTTAAAACAGTTTAACATCATCCATCACATAAATAGCTTGCGTAGTAATTGCGTATACAGCATCGCAGACTATCGGTATCATTAAACTTATTGCTGGTTTAGATACTCTGAATAAATGTGACAAAGTACGCAGACTACAACCAGTGGCAAGAAAATACAACACTATCTGAAGTTTTATTTTTGGCGTGAGTGCACTCCTCATAAAAGTATCTGTTTTTTTTTATAGCGGGCTCAACGTGCGTCAGCAACTCTTCAAATTGCGTTTCTGTCATTCGCATTGATCTGTAAAATTCAGCAGGATCTTCCTTAGCAATTTCTTCAAAAAGTTTATTGCTGGCTCCATACTGAGAACGTCTGGTAATCCATTTTCTTTGCCATAATCTCTTAGGCCTATTGATTTCAAAATTGAGTTCATTTTCTATATCAGATACCACAACAGATACAATCTCTTTAATTATTTGTCTCAATATTAAGCGCTGTTCATCTTCCATTTCTAGAGACACTATGCACAACGGACAGTACCACTACTTTGAGCTTCTTCCTAAACACTGTGTAAACGGAGATGGAAAAGACTACTTAACACTTGAGACTTATCGCGTAAAGTTAACGCTTAACACTTATCACTTCACACTTCGCAAAGTGTAAACCGGCCTTAATACTAAGTCCTCATGTGTAAACACGCTGATTAGTGCTTAGTATTTGTGAATAGTGCAAGTGAATAGAAAACGATCCTATTTACTAATCGACAAGTCGATACCCCCACCACGATTTACTAAGCATTTGTCGCTTGCTGACCGTGTGTAAACAGCTCGACAAGTTAGTTAGTGACAAGTTGTACCGGGAAGTGAAAACACGTGTTTCCTTACGTATTTTTTGTGATCATGGCTGCGGAAAGGTGGAATTCGGAAACAACAATGAAGTTCATTCAGGAATTTAAATCCTATGAATGTTTATGGAACCACAAATCGGTTTTATATAAAAATAAACTCGCAAAAGATGCTGCTTATCAGAAAATCGTTGAAGAGATGAATATTGCTGGTTTTGGAGTGCCTGGGGCGAAAAAGAAAATGAGAACACTTCGGTCAACGTATTACCAGGAAAAGAAAAAAAATCAAAATTCAATGCGATCAGGAAGTGGGACTGATACTGTCTATGTGCCAAATCTGCATTGGTACAAAGAAATGGATAGTTTGTTAAAAGATATAGACGAAAGGCGGACAACTATAGAAAATGTAAGTAATAAAACAAACTTTTTCATAGGGTAGGTATTAGATTTATTTCGAAGTAGGTAGGTATTATGTTTACTTTAAACTAATGGATCATTCTAGATTGCCATGATACGGCACCTTCGTTTACGAAGTAATTCGTATATTATATCTTTCTCTCAATTGTCGGGCCATTCTTGACGAGTGATTACTACCCACTGGCTACTACTACTACACACTGAATATTTTGCAAATCAAAGTTGGCGTCCCTCCATAATCCTGGAATAATTTTCCCCAGTTTCCAAATTTTCATAGTCAACACATCTCGTGGTTAGGTATGTCTTTGAAGATTTTCTGAGCCAGTTATGTATAGTGCATGTTGTACGAACAATGCGATCGGTAACAGTGAGATTCGTAGATATAGATGTTCTAAATATTCTAAAGCGACTGGCTAAGATGCCAAAAGCATTCTCGACGATTCTTCGGACCCTTGACAATCTATAATTAAAAATTTTCTGCTCGTAGGTCAAAGGACTGTGCTTGTAAGGTTTCAATAAATACGATTTCAGGGGAAATGCGTCATCCCCAACAAAAAATCGAACAGTTCTGAAAAACCCCACAATCTGAGCACCGGCCGTTTGCGCCAATATTAGTATATACAGGGTGTCCAAGAACCTGGCGTCCAACTGGATTCCCACGATGCCTCAAGTTCTAACAGTACTCAGAAAAATATTTAAAAAAATCCACCCCATGTACTTACAGAATTATACTGATTTCAAAAAAAAAGGGGAAATGAGCACCCTGTGACATACTTTTGAATGCTGTGACTGCTAATGCTGATAATTTCGATATTTCTTGGAGGTTTTGTAATCTAGGGTATTGCTGTGTCTAAATAGAATGTAAAAATAAAGTACTTTTTGTACCATTTTAAAATAAAATATTATTGTAACTAAAGGTGATATGGAAAACTATTGAATTTCGCAACTTTGACCGACTGTAGTGTAAAAAAAAATGTACCAAAATAGTATGGCAAGTGACGTCAAATTTTGACGCGTTTATTCCTCTTTTTAAAAAGGTATAATACTTACACATTAATTTGAAAAAAAAAAAAATTGATAATATTTTTACACAACAACCCAATTTTTACGATGTCTTTATGGTACCCCATTATTCAGGTAAGAGTGAGGGAGAAAAAGGTTAGAGGTGCGAGTGAGATAGATAGTGACGCTATCTGGGATCGTGCTATTTAGGATAACAGTACGGTCAGTACGCGTCACTGCCTCCTGCCGTTACTACGCACCTCTCTATTATTGTTACCATTGATCACGTACTACGATTTAAAGCTTTGTTTATTGGACTCGATTACTCTTTGTGCTCTGGACTTTGAAACGAACTCTTTACGACGACCTTTGCCTGTGTTTGGACAGTTTGTGTTTTGTGTGTGCTACCATGGCGACCTACACTCCGCAAGAATACGCAAATATGCACTACATTTATGGAGAATGTAGAGGTAATGGACGAGCTGCAGCGAGACTTTACAGAGAAAGGTATCCGAGGGCTACGCGATATCCCGACCATCGAGTTTTCATTAATGTGCACAGATCACTATGTGACGGGCGGTTCCCCAATCAAGTAGATGGTGAAGGACGACCCGTAAATGACTTCATACGCGATGAAGTTTTAGAGGCGGTGTCGGCAAATCCAAGCATCTCTGTGCGAGGAATAGAAGCTGATACGGGGATACCGAAGAGCACAGCACACAGTATTCTCCAAAAAGAAGAATATCATCCGTACCACGTACAGCGAGTGCAAAGTCTTTTACCTCGAGACTATCCGAGCCGAGTCGCGTTTTGTGAAACAATCCTGCAAAAACATCGAGAAGACGAAAACTTTATCGACAAAATTTTGTGGTCAGATGAATCAACATTTAAGAAGGATGGCTACATGAACCTACACAACTTGCACGAGTGGCATGTGGAAAATCCGCACTTGATGCGAGAAGATAGATTCCAGTACCGGTTCAAAGTGAACATGTGGACCGGTATTCTCTGTGGGAATATTATTGGTCCATTTGAGATGCCCGAGAATTTGACTGGCGAATCATATTTAAATTTTCTTCAAAATGATTTGCCAAACTTACTAGAAGAGACCCCACCAGATATGTGGTTCCAACACGACGGCTGTCCAGCACATTTTCGCGTATCCGTTAGAGTTTTTGGACGAGCAATACCCGAACAGGTGAATTGGGCGATCAGGAACAATCCCGTGGCCAGCCCGCTCACCTGACTTAAATCCGCTGGATTTTTTTTTCTGGGGAACTATGAAGGAGCTCGTTTATGCGAAGCCCATTAATGACATCGCTGACCTTCGTGAGAAGATAACACAAGCAGTGCAGGTGATACGTCAAAAAAGTTACTCGCGAAACATAAAGCGGTCCTTTTTAAGGAGAGTGAGAGCTTGTATTGCCGCGGGTGGTCAACATTTTGAACATTTATTGTAATAAAATATCTTTAAACTAACATTCTTTGCTTTTATTCTACTGGGAACCCATCTACCTGTGTGTATTTCCTTCTTGCTCACTCTTGGAACCGAAGTAAATAATAGTAGTAACATAACAGTTTCTAAGATAAGAAAGGGTCCGACAGTTACCGTTAGTAGGTAGGCACTTCGTAAAAATTGGGTTGTTGAGTAAAAATATTATCAATTTTTTTTTTTCAAATTAATGTGTAAGTATTATACCTTTTTAAAAAGAGGAATAAACGCGTCAAAATTTGACGTCACTTGCCATACTATTTTGGTACATTTTTTTTACACTACAGTCGGTCAAAGTTGCGAAATTCAATAGTTTTCCATATCACCTTTAGTTAAAATAATATTTTATTTTAAAATGGTACAAAAAGTACTTTATTTTTACATTCTATTTAGACACAGCAATACCCTAGATTACAAAACCTCCAAGAAATATCGAAATTATCAGCATTAGCAGTCACAGCATTCAAAAGTATGTCACAGGGTGCTCATTTCCCCTTTTTTTTTGAAATCAGTATGATTCTGTAAGTACATGGGGTGGATTTTTTAAAATATTTTTCTGAGTACTGTTAGAACTTGGGGCATCGTGGGAATCCAGTTGGACGCCAGGTTCTTGGACACCCTGTATAAAACAGTAATCATCATCTACGACGGCCATTAGCACGATGCTGTTGCTTCCTTTATAATTAAAATAATCACTGCCACAGTCAGGAGGTGCTTGAATACATATATCTTGCCATCTATAGCACCGTGAGCCCCTGGAAAGTTCCAACGTGTATTGAAACCTCTTTCTATTTTCTTCCATTCATTTTCTGTAGCAGGAACCTGAAATACAATTTTATTCTTCAGGTTAACGGATCTACATGCAGCGAGCAACATAATCCTACAGGTAGCGAGCAAGATATCTCCATGACTTTCACTTCAGAGGGTGAATTTATTTCGGAACCAAGGGGGGAACAACGTCAAAGTACCTCCAGTAAAAATGTGTCACAGCGGAAAGGAATATTTCGTGCGATTGAAGAACTAAAAAAAATTACAAGAAGCTGTCAATAGGGATGTACCTGAAAAAGAAGATAGATTCGATGTGTTTGCAAGGAACGTAGCAGTGCAGTTAAGAGAATTATCATTCGAGAGAAGTATGATTGCACAAACGAGAATACAAAATATTTTGAGTGAACTAGCGATCGAGAACTACATGTACAATAATATGTCTACTTCCAATGAAACATTGGAAAGCATCTCATCTGCGGGATCGTTACGTAATCCATCCACACCTGCTTTGATTTCTGATGAAAATATCCTATCACAGGCCATATCAATGACACTTGACTGTGAAGAGGACACACAATAATTTTCCGGGTACTTATGTTAATTGAAATGATTACACTAATGATTACAATAAACAAACATATTGGTTTTTTTTACCTTCATGTAATCCGAAAGTTGATTGTAAATTTCATCCAAGACTTCAGGGATGAATTTTGAAATCGCTGGTTTAGAAACTCTGAACACGTGTGATAATATGCGGTAGCTGCTTCCTGTTGCCAAAAATGACAAAGTAACCTCCAATTTTATTTTAGCTGGTATGGCACTTCTCATATTTGTGTCTTGTCGTTGAATTGCTGGTGCAACTTTTTCTAATAAAATATCAAATTGTGCCGTTGACATTCTCATAGTTACTCTATATTCTTCTGGATCTTCAGTTGCTAGTTCTTTTAACCCTTAAATTGGCAGTGTATGTACTGGCATACATTAACTTTGTAAAAATATTTGACATAGTATAATAAAAATGTCTGTGTCACAAATCATTTTAATTCATTGCAATACTAATTATTTTTATAAGGAAAAATAAAACACGTCTCTGGCAACACTTATTTTGACATTCGGTCTCGAAAATGGCGGCCCGGCGTAGCTCATCTGTGTTGCCTAAGGTATTTATATTATTTTAACTTGGTTTGACATGGTTTGTGGTGTTTTTATGAACTATATTTTATGCATAAAAGTATAATCGAATGGATTTGATATGTTTTTGTGTATGGTGACTTGTGTTTTGAGTTTATTTTGGTCGGTAAACTGATGTATGCTGTGGGCTACATTGCCAAATTCGTAATGAAAGACCCTTCGTTTTATCTGTATGACACAGCATACATTGCCAAGTTTGTAATGAAATGCTTTATTTGTAATTTGCAAGATACCGCATGTATTTGTGATTTGGGATTGCTTTTTATTTTTGGTTGAAGCATGTTTTTTTTGTTTCTTTGTTGCCAGCAAACGCTACTAACTCGAGGTGGTAGAAATATTAGCTCTGGTGCCTGCTGAAAATGCACCCTCTGACGATAGCGAGCGCTCAGATGTCGAAGAGGAATTTCGTGTACGCACCCCGCTTTCTTCATTTTCTTCTCCAGCACCTTCTATTAATTCTTCCTTGGAAAGACTAAACATTGTAGATGATGACGAACAATACAACAGCGACAATATTCCACTTACGCCTATTTTTCAAACAGTATATTCAAGTCCGTCTTTAGAACCAAATTGCAATAAAGTACCGGTGCTGACTCCTCTTACTCCAGTAAATCCACCAAATCCAAAAAACAGATCCCGACGTCGTCAGCCCACCGTTCCTGTCCTGAAAAGACCGAGACTAATGAAAAAATTTACTTTGAACTATCAGTGGAAAAAAGCCGTTTTTCGACACAGAGCTATTATAGAAGAAGACTCCAATTATACAGATGTTCCGGATATATCAGCGATGGATTATTTTTATAAATTTTTTTCGCCAGACATTCTAACAGATATCGTAGAGCAAACAAATTCTTACTCAATAGAAAACACTGGACGTTCACTTGGTTTGACGGAAGATGAGCTTCGCGATTTTCTAGCCATACATATTATAATGGGGGTCGTGAATATGCCAGCATATACGGACTTTTGGAGTTTACGATACAGGTATAACTTAGTAGCAGATTTGATGACACTAAAACGATATCAACAAATACGTCGCAATTTGCACTTCGTTGACAATAATATACAGGATTCCGACCGATATTACAAAGTGAGTGGCCTCACTTTGTAATATCGGTCGGAATCCTGTATGTGCAGAAAGTAAGACAAAATTGTCTAGCACAGGAAAATGAACGGAAGTTTAGTATAGACGAGATGATGATTCCGTATAAAGGAACCAAAGCTGGAAAACGCCGTCAATATATGAAGGACAAACCTAACAAGTGGGGTTTCAAAAATTATGTCCGCGCCGGAGTCTCAGGCATGGTATATGATTTTCTTCTTTATGGTGGCGAAGATACATTCAGTTTTTACACGTTTTCAGATAAGGAAGCTTCTATAGGTTTCGGAGGACGAATTGTAATCGCTTTATGTCAAAGCATAAAATTCAAACCGGCTTTTGTTTTCTGTGACAATTTTTTTTCCTGCCCTGAGCTGTTTTACATTCTACGCGAAGAATACGGTATATTTGGTTTGGGGACTATAAGAAACAATAGACTTAGAGGTGCAGAAAAAGTGTTGCCTTCAGAGAAAGAGATGAAAAAGAAGCCTAGAGGAAGTTATTCACAAGTAGTGTGCAACAAAAATAGATTATCGGTAGTGAGATGGAACGATAACAAACCTGTTACCCTAATTAGTTCATATGTAGGCGTAGAACCTGTCGAAAAAATGAAAAGATACTGTAAGGAGACAAAAAGCAAAATCGATGTCGACTGTCCCCAAATAGTCAAGGAGTATAATAAACATATGGGGGGAGTCGACTTAGCCGACATGCTTATATCTCTCTATAAAACACCATTTAAAAGTAGGCGTTGGTACATAGGTATTTTTGTTCAAATACTTGACATATGCATAAATACTGCCTGGCTTTTATATAGGCGGGATCAAGCTCAATCAAGCAAGCAATATATACCTCTAAAAGATTTTAGGTACGAAATATACGAAGGCCTGAAAAAATTTGGTCGTGCTGATAAAAATGACAAAGCCAGAAAAGGTGTGCCATCAGCTAACCCAGTGGAATCGTTACGATACGATGCCATTGGTCATTTTATGATAATGACCACTCAAGGCAGGTGCAAGCTATGTCAGAAGCTTACCACTGTATTGTGCATGAAATGCAAAGTGCGGCTATGTTTCGTAACAGGGAAGAATCCCAGAAACTGTCTAGATTACCATGTAAAGGCGTAAATTAGTCATTTCAGTTCAATAAACGTTTATACTATTATTATCTTTTGTATTTTTTTTGCTATTCCTGCTCCTGGATAAACTCCCGTCGAAATTTCATAAGTTTTAGGACTCACTTCCGTCGGTATTTCATTAGTCACTGCACTTGGCAATGTATATCCCAGCATACACGACTTTGATCCCTTGGTTTTCTATTTACTTGGCAATGTATGCTGTGTCATACATGAGTTTTCAGGAAAACTGAAACGTAAAGATATTTTTTCGTATTTTTTTGTAATGCCTTAAAACGTCTTAAACCCGATTTCAATAAAAAAAATCGGTTTATGTAAAAAAAATAATTCTGCCAAATTAAGGGTTAATAGAAGAGCAGAATGGCCCCGTTCATCTCTGCGCAGTAACCACTGTCTTGTCCACAAACGTTTTCTTTTAAATATTTGTCTTTCAAGCTCTTCGATCATGCTTGAAATAATAATGTTAGAATATTGCCTTTTACCGTTAGAGGGAATATTTTTCCCACCAATAAAAACTAAAAAAAATAAACTAAATTTCTATTTGCAATTTTATTTTTCGACCTGACAATACTAACGTAACATTATGACGTTTGTTTCTGCTTTTATTTGACTTTGGCAGATTATTTTTTTTTGTCAAAGTTCTTGACGTGAATATTCAAAACTGGCGGTTATTTGTATTGCGAGAGAAATCGGTACATATCTTTGTAATAGAGTGGTGGAAAAAGGTAAGTTCTTCTAGACAATGTGGTTCTGAATGTTATTTCATATATGTAAGATGTATTTTTTATGGATCTGCCACGATTTTTCATTTATGTCGATTTTTGTTGGTGGGAAGAATATTCCCTCTAACCGTGAAGTATCCGCTTCCTACTTATAAGGTTAGAGATCATATTATTCCTTTATTGTGGTTATGGTTACTGTTTTCATGGCTTTGCGACTGAGGAATAAAGGTTTTGGTGGTCTTATTATTGCTATTCCTTGGGGCTTGGTGTGGTTTTTGCATGGCTTTTGTTTTTTATTTGCAGATTGATTGAAAATGAAAATACTCGGAGATGACGATATTGAGAAGGAGTTGTACGGTATGTTCGGTTTGTCAGAACCTGAAGAGTCTGAAGATGGCGAAGAATCGGAAGAGGATGACGTTCCGTACAATGTCACGAAATTACATCGAATTTTAGGGGATTTAGATGAACCAGATCTTCGATCTACTGCAACAATACGAGCATCGTTATCGCCTCAACCATCTACATCATCTGATGTGGAGGTCCCATGTGGTGAGCCTTTACTTGTAATACCTCCACCTTCTGAGACAGAACCTGTTGCGTATTCATCAGCTGCGTTACCAAATGTGCCGCAACCAGCTGTCCTACTGCCTGCTGAGCCTCCTATTTCACGTGAGTTACCTGTAAAAGGTAGAGGACGAGGAGCTAGGACGGTACGTGGATCTGAAACGGGACGTAGATCTGGCACAGGACGAGGAGCTGGAACTGGAACGGGACGTGGAGCTAGGACAAGGCAAGGAAGTGGGGCTGGACATGAAGACGGCATCTGAAGATAATGCATCACCAGAATCAGAAGCAGATTCAGAAGCAAGTGACTCTGACAGAGATGAAGAAACGTGGAAAAAATCCTTGTGGACTGATATTAGGCCACAGCTTGAGTCCTTTAATAGTGTTCCAATGACTCCGACACGCGTGTTACCATCTAATGCCAGGCCTAACCGATATTTTGAAAATTTTTTTACTCAAGAAGTTTTTGAATTGATTATTACAGAGACTAATCGATATGCGAATCAAAACAACGTAATAGGCTGGACCATACTAGACATACAAGAATTGAAGGCTTTCCTAGGTATTTTGATTATTATGGGATACAATATTTTACCTACTTTAGAATTATATTGGTCATCGGATCCCGAATTTAGAGTTAACGAAATAGCTTCCACCATGACATTTCGAAGATTCAAGCAAATTTTACATTGTTTGCATCTAAATGGTAATTCGAAACAACCTGCCAGACTTAGCCCCGGCTATGATAAGCTATTCAAAATTCGACCATTATTGACGCTCATCAACACCGCTTTCCAAGAAAATGCACACAACTCATCATCCCAGTCAATAGATGAATCAATGATTCTTTTCAAAGGAAGGTCTTCATTGAAACAGTACATGCCTATGAAGCCCATAAAAAGGGGTTTCAAGGTGTGGTGTCGCTGTGACAGTACAACTGGTTATCTGTACGAGTTTGAAATATACACCGGAAGAGATGGTGGCAGAGCAGAAGACAATTTAGGAGGAAAAGTGGTCACGAAGTTGACAGAAAAACTGAAAGGAATGGCGGCAGTGCATGTAACGTTTGATATTTTTTTTTGCAGTTACGCTATCATGAATTATTTACATGTAAATGGTATTTCTGCGAGCGGTACTGTACGCAGGCAAAGAGCGGACTTACCGAAACTCATAAAAAGTAAAAAAAAACTAAAACTAAGAAAAGGGCAGTACAAATGGAGAGTGAAGGAGAACGTGGCTTTTGTAATTTGGCAAGATACAAAAGAAGTCTTATTTATGACCAATGCTTTCCATCCAAAAGATAACGAAACATCCCTATCCAGGAAAGAAAGAGATGGTTCTAAAATAGATGTAGTGTGTCCTGCAGTAGTGAAAGAGTACACAAAACGAATGGGTGGAGTAGATCACTTTGATCACATCAAAGGGACATAGTCTGTTGGGCGAAGAAGCAAACGGTGGTGGCTTTGCATATTTTATTTTATTTTTGATGCCTGCATCACAAATTCATTTTTGCTCCAGGGAAAGAATGCGAATGCTACCAAATTGTCAAACTTGGAGTATCGTATAGCTCTAGCCAGAGGACTTATTGGTTGTTTTTCTTCCCGCAAACGTCGTGCTGATGGCGTCAACTACGTCGTAAGAAAAAAAGTGGCTGTTTCTGAAAATTACCAAAAAGCAATTCACATTGTTGCACCGGAAATTCGCTTTTCCAATGTTGGTGATCACATGCCAAATGATATACCGTCGTATCAAAGATGCCGATATTGCAGCACCAAGACAAAGGATAAGCGATCTAAGATCAAGTGTAGCAAATGTGGAGTTCCTTTATGCGTAACACCATGCTTTTCAAATTTTCAGAAACAAATATAATTTTCTTTTTTTTTTGTTTCTATTTTCTTATTGGTATTCAATTGTGTGATTTTAATAAAGTTATTATGTAAGATTTATGTTGTTTTTTTTAGTTTTTTGAAAAATGTACCATTATTTCATTATTCTCATACAGGTAGAGGGAATATTCTTACCACCAATTAAAAAAAAAGTAAATAAAAAAAATTAATATCAATTATTATTTTAGGCATCTTATATAACACAAATCCGAAAACCAAATCTTTATATCTCATCTGGATCCTTATAACCGTTAAAGGGTTAAACACACTGCGCAAAATCAGGCGGCGTCGCTCCATTTCGAATGTCTGGTCACTAATAACTTTTACTGGCTCCAACGTGTAAACGGTTACTTTTCACTTGTCATATTGAGGCTTAATATAGTGACAAGTACTAAGCACTTAGCTACGAAGCCCGTGTAAACCGGGCATTAGTCTTCCGTTTGAAGCGCCCTTGAAAGTAGTTGTTTTCTCTCTGGTGCGGGGTTGATTTTTCATAGAAATCCTTTAGTCCAGAAAAAGACAAGTATACATTTAGGTTTGTTACTTCAAATTGTATCCAATAGGTAGGGGTTTAAAGTGTACAGACATATTCGTCTTGTACCGCACCAGTTGTTAAAAAATTACATTCGGTGCGGTACCAGCCAAAACTGTCTTGTACGCTACCGCCTTGTATCGCACCACAGGAACTAGTCAGTACAGGCCAGTGCAGTCATTAGATACTGACGTATTTTATTTGTGTTTTTGCTAATAGTTACTGTTATTTCGCAATAAGATCGTCGCGATGAAAATGTTGTTAAAAGTGTTTGAACATTCAGAAAAAGGTGACCAAAGTGATGATCGGCACTTCAAAATTGCTAGCGGAAACACAGGTAGGACCTCTTCAAAAATACGCATTTTAGAAGACATAAAGTTACCGAAATTATCAACCTCGACTAGCCATGCACCGCAAACCGTCAAGGTCCCACAAGCATCGACTTCGTCTTGTGAGACGAAGTCGATGCTTGTGGGACCTTAACCAACCATCCCAAATATCCGTCTTCGAGCCACAGAGTCAGACTTTACCGCAATTCATACAACTTCCGCAAACACAAAGTATAAATGAATCATTGCCGTCTGAAACACCTATACAAATATCGACTTTACAAGCAAATCAATTGACTCAATTGGAGAATCCGACTAATAGACAGGAGATAGAAGACGTACTCACACCTTACACATTTTCAACATACAAAATAGTTCCACCTACACGAGTCCTTCAACCACCTGCAAATATTCTGTACTTGAAAATATATCATTCCCTGGCACCAGGAGTGAAATGGGTTCCTTGAGTGATATATCTATTAATAATCTAATGGTTACTTCTGAGGACATTACGAGCGAACTATTATATACACCAAAAACACGTAAACAATATGTTAGTAAATAACGAATCACCTTCAACACCTATAGTGAACCGTAATGTTTATGAAAACGATTTAGTAAATACAGATAAAGCAATAGATGAGTTTCATAACAATTCCTATCCAATTGATTACTCAACAAAGCAACCTTGCTCCAGCAAATCTTTGGCATCAACAGTTGATTCTTCGTGTAGCAAAGAACATGGGCCGCTACCAGAGACCATTGCCCAAATGACAAGTATCTGTTCATCACCAGAACCGAATACTTTATTGTCCAGCGACGATTCTGATTATTGTCCATCCAATTCGGAAAGTACCTCATCAAGTAACATGGAATCAAATCAAACTGAAAGCAATGAGTCAGATGCTGATAGTTCGCCAATTAATCTAGATTTTAACAATCAGGAAGACTGGATTGATATCTCTATTTGTGAACCAGACGTACAGGAATATCAAGGTACTTCTCAAATTAACGTACCTCCAAATGTCCAAGATCCCATTGATTTCTACAAACTATTTGTGACGGATGACATTATAAACAAAATGGTACTAGAAACGAATAAATATGCACAAAAATATATTGAAAACACAGCCGCTCAAACACAAATCTAGAGTAAATAATTGGAAACCTACGGACAATAATGAGATGTGTGTTTTTATGGGAATATTAATGACAATGGGATTAGTTAAACTGTCAAGCCTTGCCCATTATTGCTCAAAGAAAAGAAACTATCGGAATGACTTTATAAGTTCTTTAATGAAACGGGATAGATTCTTTTTATTGCTAAAATTTTGGCATTTCAGTGATAATGAGTTGGACGGGAACACTGACAAATTGAGCAAAATACGTGAAATTTTAAATATGATTACACGTAGTAATAAAGAGGTCTTGACACCTGGCAAATTTTTGGTCATAGACGAAACAATGGTTCCATGGCGTGGAAGATTAGCATTCCGACAATATATCAAAAATAAAGCCCATAAATATGGCATAAAACTATATAAACTATGTACACCAGAAGGGTATCAGCCATAGTCGTCTACACTGGAAAAGGTGTAACTCAACCTGGTAAATTACATGGTACACAGATCGTGAAAAAATTGATTGATGGACTTGAGCATGCCGGTAGAATTGTAATAGCTGATAATTTTTATACGTCCGTTGATCTAGCTGAAGATTTATTGAAAAATAAAACTATGATGTGTGGAACTATACGTACCGTCAAGTGTGGCATCTTTACCTTCATCAAGCATCTTTACCATAGCATGCCTCATCTGATTTAGCATTGAATATTTTTTAATCTGTAAGAGTAATCGATTTTTTACTAATTTTAGTCGATTTTGTAATAAATAGTGGTAACCCAAAAAGATTTTCTAGCGGGTAACATTAGAAACTGTCGAAATATTGCAACTTTTCTCTCCATGTGGTCAATTTCGTGTGCGGTGTTATCAGAAACAATTTGGTTTTTAACGTGGAAAATTGCAGTATAGGTAAGTATTTGATATTTAATTACGTTTATTGCATTCTTAAAAGATTGTATTTCATTGGTGTGGCTTATAAAACGGGTACTTTTGTAGTTATTGGTGCCGGTAATGATAATTGAGGTTAGGTAAAGTTGCCACATTTGGAATGATGGCAACTTGACCTATGCTTAGGGTTGTCAAAAAGTGAAGGGCTATAAATAGATGAACTGGTTGGAACTTAATGATAATTACTCGAGTAAAGGGTGTTGGTGTTTCAAATGTATAGTGCCTGTTTTAATAATATTTTCATAAACATATAAAATAGAGATTTCTTCCCTCAGGTAATTTCATTATGCCTCCAAAAAACCGCACTACATCACGAAATAGAAGACGAGTGGGTGCGCGACAGTATAAAAACTACTCTGAAGATATGTTATTACTGGCCATTGAGACTGTTAGAATGTATGTAGTTAGAATACTGACTGTTAAAATACCACCAAAGTTCCTATTGTGATTCCTTTATAGATTTAATAAAAAAATATTTGCCTATTAAATTATTTTTTTTAGTTTTACCAGTGTGACAACCTTTGCCATATGTACACATTTCCACAGAAACATTAAAAATCCTGTGACAACTTTACCACGGTATTATTTAATGTGATTCTAGCGAAGTTAGAACTTTCTTAATAGTATGTTGGTAGGTTTAACGCAAGAAGCATTGGTATCTTTGGTTTTTAGGACCCGATGGATAGGTTTTCAACAAAAATTGTGCATATGGTAAAGTTGCCAAAATCGTGTCAATTTTACCTAGCTCATTATTTTGGCTACTATTACGATTGTATGATAGATACAATTGAAATCAATAGTGGATTAGAAAGAGGCACACTAAATCTACGTATAATATCAATAAAAACTCAAATAAGTTTCATACTTTTGAAATAAATGGTAAAAAACTTAAAAAATATGGTAAAGTTGCCACGGTTGACTGTATTAATAGAAAGCGACTTTCTAAAACCGTCATATGCAAAAAACTAAAAAAAGGACAGATCACTGGACAAATGAACAGAGCAGGAGTTAAAATTATAATATGGTGTGACAAAAGAGCAGTGACTATGATCACTACATGTAAAGATCATGAAGACAAGGTTATAGACACGGGAAAAAAAAGGAAGATTACTGGAGAACCAATCTTAAAACCTAAATGTGTGATAATGTACAACAACACTAAAAAAGTAGTCGACTACAGTGACCAAATGACATCTTATTAAGTACTCATCCTTAAAGAGGGGGCTGAAGTGGTACAGAAAGCTAATGATGAGTATTCTCTTCGGTATGTGTATAGTAAATGCATGGATTGTCTATAATACAAGATGCAATAAAAAAGTTCACTTGCTGAATTTCATTGAATCTTTAATAAAAGCTCTGACCAAAACTAAACTAACTGATGGAATTATTACCGAAAAAAAGAAAATCCACACATTTCAAAAAGGTACAAAAAGAAAAATGTGCGTAGAATGTTACAAACAATTAAGAACAACAATGTTTATAACCAGTACGGGATGGTAAATAAGTGGACTGTATATAGTGATAGGCGCGGTTTATTGCCTTTCTAATTACAATATTTGAGGATATCGCGGACAAACAATAAATTTAAATTAAACGAGTGTCGACCGTCGTCGGTGGTGTCCGAGCGCTTCTAGTCGTCACTCCTCTCGCTCCGTCCCCCCCTCGCCGCACCGCGCTCTGTCGCGCCGCTCGCCACGATGACTCAGGGACAGTAGGCGGCTGCTAGCGCGTCAGCCGAGGATATGTTGGGTTTGATTCCCAACATGCTCCCCGGGTTGAAGGAACTTCAAAATTCTGGAAGGGGACAAATATTATTGAAGGCCCTCCTAATAGTGCCTCTTTTGGTTAGAACCTCTGCGACTCTAGATATACCGTCGCTGCCAGGGTATACTTTGGTCACTCGTCCTAGGCTCCAAAGTGAAGGAGGAAGTGCTCTCTCCTTAATCAAGACAAGGGAGCCTAACTTCAGCTCTGCCTGTGAAGAGTGCCATTTCACTTTCTGTTGAAGAAGAGCAACGTACTCCAGAGAGAAACGGTCCCAGAAACCGTGTCGACGAATTAGTTCAATTCTCTTGAAGCGTTCCAGGCGGTTGATCTTTCCAATATCTACATCAGAATCCTGTGAATGAGGTAAAGCATTAAGTGAACGCCCAATTAAAAAGTGGGAAGGTGTAAGTGCGGAAAAGTCAAGAGGATTTGAGGAAAGAGGAGTAAGAGGACGGGAGTTTAAAACAGCTTCTATTTGAGTGAGGCAAGTAGCCATTTCCTCATAGGTGAAATGAGTGGTATGTAACAACCTTTTTAAATGGTGTTTTATCGAACGAACAGCTGCCTCAGCTAAGCCGTTGAAATGGGGACTATATGCAGGAATGAATTTAAATTCAATTCCCTCAAGAGCTAATTGACCTTCAAGGTCAGATCTGGCAAGAACCTTTGATAGTTCATTTGATGTTCCGACAAAGTTTGTGCCATTATCTGACGTAATACTATGTGGTTTTCCACGACGAGACACAAAGCGATTGAGAGCGGCTATATAAGCTTCACTAGATAGAGCCGTAACGAGCTCGATGTGACAGGCTTTAGGCGCCTTACGCACTAGCGGCTAACCGCGGGGGCGGCTAACCGCGCGGCTAGCCGCTTTTCCAGTTTAATATGCAACCGCTTATGATCGTACGCACTAAACCGCCACAAAATTTCAACCGCGGCGGTTGAATGGAGGGCCGCGGCCCGCTTCGCGGCTAGCCGCCATCTTGTGTATACGCACTGGCGGTTAGTTTGCAGCGAGCCGCCGGTGAAGTATGCACGTGTTTGTTGCGCAGCCATGAACTTCGACACAGAGAAATTCATTGTTGAAATTCAACAACGAGAAGCTATTTGGAATTGTGAAGGAGCAGTTTATAAGAATAGAGATTTAAAACGGAAACAGTGGGAAGAATTAGTAGATATTTTTGGAAAAGAAGAGATGACAACAGAGGCAAAAAAAAGTCTTGGTAAGTATTTATTATTATTGTTACATATTTTTAAACGAAACTAAACATACTTTAAACATCTTAGAACATAATAAATAGGTCTATTTTCAGTTAAATCATATTTCTTTGCCATTCTAATTTCCCATCAGTCATAAAATATTCGGCAAACAATTCTCTGTATCTCAACGCAGTTTTATTGTTCCTTCTTAACCCTTCCTGTGTTACATTTTCTGGCAAAGGGCAACTGAGTGAGTCGTCGAAACAATAGCCATCTCGATCTCTTACAAAATTATGTAAGACACAAGTAGCTTTTATGATATCTTTTGCTAGAGTGAATTGAACATTTAGAGGTCTATGAAATATACGCCACTTGTTTGCATAAATTCCAAAACTGCATTCTACATATCTTCTTGCTCTAGAAAGCCTGTAATTGAACGTTCTTTTGGTTTCATCCAAATCTTTTTTTGCGTATGGGCGCATTAAATTCGTAGATAACGCAAATGCCTCGTCGCCTACAAATACGTATGGGATACATGTCTCGCTGCTTTGTGAAATCGGTTGTGGCTCTGGAATATCCAATTGGTTTTTTTGCATTTTTTCATAGAAAACCGAATTTTGAAATATTGACGAGTCACTGAATTTACCAAAAGCTCCAATATCAACCATAACAAATTTATAATTACTGTCGCATATTGCTAATAAAACCAAAGAGAAAAATCTTTTATAATTAAAACACATCGAGCCACTGTTATTAGGTGCAATGCATCGTATGTGCTTGCCGTCAACAGCACCTAAGCAGTTAGGAAAATTTGCTCTTTGAAAAAAATCATTGGCAATTTTTTTCCAAGCGTCTTTGTTTGGTTCAGGCAAACAAATATCTTTCAGACAAAACCAAATTGCAAAACAAACTTCTCGTACGATTTCTGCTACAGTGCTTACTCCAATTTTGAATGTATAATGTAGTTCCGTGAATGTACAACCTGTTGCAAAATATCTGAAACAAACATTTTATTATTATTACATGTTTTATTGAATTCAATGACCTATGTATATTCTTTATTGCACATGTCACACGAATTACAACAAATCTATTACTTTATGACTAAATCATTAACTTGTTTGTTGTATTGTTCTAGGAAAAGAATTACAAAAGAAATGGAAGAACATTAGGGATAATTTCGTGAAAGCTCTAAAGGACAATGTTACCAGGAGTGGGTCAGCGGCTAAGAAAAAGACTCAATACATATTTTACAATAATTTAATGTTTTTGAAGGACACAGTATCTATCAACGAAACTGATTCAAGCATGCAAAGGCAAGAAAATGAAAGAAATGAAACAGAAAACGTAGCTGACCCAGTCGTAGTACCACCGCCAAAACGAAAAAAAAAGAAAAATAAAGAAGATGATATAAGAGTTGAATTGATTAACGTTTTAAATAAGAATGTAGAGTTGAAAAAGGCGGAAGAAGATGAAGATAGACTTTTCTTTTTGTCGTTGGTTAGTGAAATAAAAAAAGTGCCTGAACTTATACGCCTACGTACAAAATCTCAAATAATGCAAGTCATTACTGAAGCCCAAACGTCTGGATACAACTACTGTAACTCTACTTGGGATTACGTACGACCATTTAACTACAACCAAGGGCCATCCCAAGGATATCAGACACCATCATTTGCTAGAAATAATAACCCACCACCACCGCCCTCAGTTCCACCTACACACCGTGGAACATGTAATCAAGAACAATCTGTAATGTCTCCTGAATCAACATATTCACAGATATCTCAAGAATCTGATTATCTAGATCTTTTTAATGATAATAATTCTCAGTAATAGTTATAGTTTACTACTTTTTTTATTCAATTATAAACCCACATTGCGATTAAAATTAAAACATAATAACTACTAAAACTTTTTTTATTTTTATCATACTTACCTTAACGTTATTACTAATTTCTCTTCGGGTTGGATACAATCACGATCCTTTGATGGTGTCATATAAAACTGTTAGTAGTTCTTCAAATGACGAAACACTCATTCTAACATAGCCGAAAAATTTATCTTGGTGCTTCTTCAGTTCTTGAAAACAACTTGCGAACTGGCCGAATTCGTTGCGTGTTTCTAGTAAAGGATGAATCCAGTATCTTTTTTTATATTTCTTTCGTTGTTTTCGGGAGTAAAAATAAATAACACAAGCTATCTCGACGGCGTCCATTTTATTTATGGGCCACGCGCCTTCGAGCGGTCCAACCGCTTAACGCGGTTTCATCGCGGCTGACCGCTATGGCGGCCAACCGCGAAGAAACCGCGTTAAGCGGTTGGACCGCTCGAGTCTAACCGCCTAGCGGCCAACCGCTAGTGCGTTAGGGCGCTTAGTGGCATTGCAGACAAAGATTGCCAAAAATGATTTAATTAGTTTGCAACCTCTGCCCTTCCTGTCTGCTATCATCACTGGTCCTGCGTAATCAACGCTGCAATGTAAAAACGGATATAATAATTCGGTGCGTGAGGATGGTAATTGCCCCATGATGGGCTGAACACATTGCGCCTTGTATCTACAGCACCGAACACATTTTGCCAGTGTTCTTGGAAAGGTTTCTACCACCCAAAGGCCAATAACTTTGTCTAATATTTGACAGTAAGAGCTGGGGACCAGCATGTAAATATTTTAAATGATAATACTCAAAAATGAGTTTTGTAAGATGATGCTTGCTACATAATAGGATGGGGTTTTTAGTATCGAAACTATATGGAGAATTATCCAGTCTACCGCCAACGCGTATAAGGTTGTTTGGATCTAGATAGGGAGACAAGGAAATAAGTTTATTCTTATTTGGCAATAACCTTTTTGCTTTGAGAATAGCATATTCTTCAGGAAACATTTCCAACTGAGCTTTGTGCAATATTAAATATAATGAATTTTTAAGTTCAGTGACTGAAAATTGACCGGTACGTTTGTTGGATTTGTTTCTAAAGTTATAAATAAATCTTTGTAAATATGCTATTGTTTTTTGTAAATAAATAAAATTAGATGTGTTATTAATTAAGTTACAAATAGGATCTACATTAGTACTACAACAGACAACAGAACATGAAATCAACTCCGGTAGATCGTGTTTCTCCTTATGATTGGGCATTTTTGGCCACAATAGTTCGTCTTTCAATAAGAAAGTGGGACCAGACCACCACAAAGATGAATTGCTGATGGAATCGGCCTTCAGCCCGCGGGAAACAAGATCCGCCGGATTGTCTTTCGACGGTACGTAGCTCCACGAGTGACCCTCTGTACTCTCCTGAATTTCGTGAACACGGTTGCGAACGAAATGTTTAAGTTGCAATGGTGACGTTGTTAGCCACCCTAAAACAATGGTAGAGTCGCACCAAAATTGACATTTGTCAACATGGAGAGCTAAGGAAGATAATACTTTAGTGCACAACCTTGCAGCCAACAAGGCTCCGCAAAGCTCTAGTCGAGGTATCGTCATGGGCTTTATAGGCGCTACCTTACATTTAGATGTAACAAGTTTAACATTTACTGACCCTGAACGCTGCACGGACCTTATATATAAACAAGCGCCGTATGCGCTCTCTGAAGCGTCTGAGAAAACATGTATCTCGTACCGTTCACAGTTATCACTGAGAACCCAACGAGGAATCTTCAGTTGATTTAGACACGGTAAGGTGACAGCAAACGCAAGCCATGAGTCCATTATCTCTGTTGAGACTTCATCGTCCCAGTGGTATTTATTAATCCACAATTGTAGCATGAGGATCTTGGCTTCTATCACGCATGGGGAAACAAGACCTAAAGGGTCAAAAATTTGGCTTATGACAGAAAGAATGTGTCTTTTTGTAATGGGTTTGACTGGATTCTTTATATTTATTGAAAATGACAAGGTATCTGAATGACAGATCCAATTGAGACCTAAGGTTTTACACGTGCCAACTGTACTAGGGTCTGAAAGGTCTAAAATTTGATTTGAATTGTTAATTGAAGAGGGAGAGATATGATCTAAAATGGTTTGATTATTTGATTTGAATTTTCTTAAGTTAAATCCTGCAGATATTAATACTGAAATGACACCTTTGCACATATTTATGGTTTTATTTAAAGAACTTGAACCTCCTAAATAGTCATCTACGTAAAAGTCTCTTTGAATCGACTGTTTGACGTCATCATCAGGAGCATCAGATGCTAGACTCACGAGGCACTTGGTGGCCAAGTATGGAGCAGATGCCGTGCCATAAGTCACTGTATTAAGTATATAAGTTTTAAGAGGTTCGTTGGGAGTGAAGCGAAAAATAATTTGTTGTAAATGCCGTTGCGAAGGATTAAGCTCAATGGCTCTATACATTTTTTCTATGTCGCCAGTGACCACATATTTATGTTGGCGAAAACGTACTAAAATGGAATACAAATCATCTTGTACAGTTGGTCCAACCATTTGGATGTCATTTAAAGACAAACCTGAAGAAGTAGTGGCCGATGCATCAAAGACTGCACGAAGCTTAGTTGTGGAGCTTTCCTCACGGACTACGCCATGATGAGGTAGGAAGAAATTTACATTTTCACAACCGCTAAATGAAGAATTTTTGTTTTCAGTCATATGACCTAAACGTTGATATTCAAGTATGAAGTCCATGTATCTATTTTTAAATGCAGGGTCTCTTTGAAATTTACGCTCTAAAGACAAGAACCGACACTTCGCCTTTTGATAAGAATCGCCTAAGACTGAAGGATCTTTCTTCAGCGGCATGACAACGACGAAGCGCCCATCGTCCTTACGAAAGGTGTTTTTGATAAAGCTCTGTTCACATGCCTGCTCTTCAGGAGACAGGGAGTGCTTGGTTGCTACGGAATCTAATTCCCAGAAACGAGACAAGTCTGGATCGGCTTCTTCACTTAAAAAATTGCAAACAAGAGGAGAAGTGTGTGACTTATGGCGGGCAACGTACCCTGACACCAGCCAACCCAGTTTGGTTTCATATAATTTGGGTTGATTTTTACCCAAATTAATGGAATTATTACATAAGACGGACCAAAATACATCGGCCCCAAGTAAGATGTCAATTGCTGACGGTATATTAAATGAAGGGTCAGCCAGACTTATGCCTGAAGGGAGGGGGATGTTATCTATGTTTATAAAGGAAGACGGTAAAACTTTGGTAACATGAGGTAAAATATGACAGTCCACTGGAAGTCTATATTTCTCGTCATAATTGGAAATAATAGTAAGGCTGCAAGATTGTGAACTATGCGAAGTATTATTATTTATACCTGTCACTGTGGTGCTCGTAGCACGTCGCGACAAACCCAGCTTACCGCAAAGGAATTCTGACACGAAGTTGGCTGTGCTGCCATTATCGAGCAGTACCCGAGCTGTGTGCACCTCGCCCTTGATGTCCACCACCCTCACGAGCGCTGTGGATAGTAAAACATTCGGAGGAGTACTACTTTTCAAAACATCTGTTGAGCTAGAGAAACTATCTAAATTGCTTACTGGAATGGATGGCTCAAGAGTAGTTTCTGCTTCATGCTTATGAAGCAGCGTGCTATGCTTTTTCTTGCAATATTTGCAAGGAACCAGATTGCATCTTGATTCAATATGTCCTGGTCGTAAACAATTGAGACAGACTTTGGCTTCTTTAGCCTTTTGTCTACGATCTTCAATTGATAATGATCTAAATGCTTCACAACTGAATAAGAAATGGTTCTGATTACACATCGGACAAGTTAAAGATTTTTTTATATGAATTATTATGATTTTTATTTGTGTTGTATTGTAAATATGTATTTTGAGTGTATTTAGTAGCTGTATGTTGATTATAATTAGGTTTTATGATATCTTGAGAATTTCTATTGTGTGTTTTAATTTTACTTTTATTTTCTTGTAATGTTTCCAACAAATCTGCTCTGTTACTAAGAAAGGTTATAAATATATCTAAAGATGGAGGATTATTTAAGGTGTTTCGATGTTCTTCCCATTCCCTATGTGTAACACTATCTAACTTCTCCGCCATCATATGAATGATAAGCGGGTCCCAATATTGAGTTGGTTGATCCAACGTCGACAACGCACGTAAATTTTTATTAGTTACGTCTATAAGATGGCGTATTGCTGAACACGATTCATGTTTTATGTGTTCAACATTAAATAAAGCATGAACATGATTATTCACAAGTAACCTTTTGTTGTCGTACCTACTACACAATAAATTCCAAGCGGCTTCGTAATTTTCTGCCTTAAAATCTAAATTGTCAATGACTAATAGTGCACTACCTTTAAGTGAAGCTCGCAGATAATGCAGTTTATTTATATTGTCTATATCCGACCTTAAATGTATTAATGACAAATAAGTGTCCCTAAACTCAAGCCAGTGTTGATAGTGACCGTGAAAAGTAGGCAAATTAATTTTTGGCAATCTAACGCAATTAGATTTAAAACCACCTGATTGTCCATTCTCGCAACTCGCTACGGATCCATCCTGAAGGTGCGAAGACTGGTGAGGACGAGCACCGAGTAGTCTCCGCGCCGCCGCCACCAGCTTGTAATACTGGTTCTCGAACTGCTCACGCTCCTCACTTTCATCGTCGGGATTCTCCGACAACATCTCGATGTCGCACTGTAATTTGTCGAAATCATCGTATAAGCTATCAAATTTATTAAATCTTGTTTCTAAGTCTAAAAGCTGTAAACTACTAAGTTTATTGCAACTTTCTAAAGTATGTAGGTAATTACTAAATACGGTTAACTTAGATTTCATACAGCTACGCCGTTTAACTAATTTCGTGATCTTTTCGTCAGCCATAGCGATAGAAAATAACCGTTAGCAAAGTAAAGTTCAAAAAAAATGTGCGATAAGAAGCTAATATAAAATAAAATATTGTAAGCAAGGTATATGAAAAAATATGCGATGCGCTAATGACTCGACGCCGCGAACAATAGATCAGCTGTTGCACGGCTAATGACCCTGATCACTGTTACAGATAAGCCACTAAAGATTTGCGTTATTTATAAATGTATTTGAGGAGATGATTAAGCTTTGTAAGCAGAAGCGGTGAATAAAAGATATGGAAATATTGGCTTTGAAATTGAGAAATCTACGATATAAATTATTTTGAATAAAAAATAGAAAACACACTAAAATATTGCTTTTTTAAACATAAAGTAGTGAAAAAAGGAAAGGAAACAATTGGAACGAACTCACAGAATGTCTAAACCATACACAGGATAAACGATGATCTGCAACTTTTCGTTCTTCTTTGTTCTCGGCGAATGATGACTTGTCACTTTCGACGGGTCCAAAGTCCGTCCAACGGTCAATCAGTTTATCGTTCCTCGAAACGTATGTATGCGGCTGCTATGCGAAAAGTCTTCGTCAGGATCGTGATGACTCCTGCAGGAACTGTCGCTGCTGAAGACCGCAGATGAAAAAGAGCTTCGAGACCGACGTAAAAGGATGATCCCGATTTCTTCAAACTTCGTAACTAGGCTGGCGAGTTCCACGAAGGACCATGTTTATAACCAGTACGGGATAGGAAGAAAGAATATTCTATTGTACAACATTTGGTTTATCCTCCTTCCACCAATTTACGCCCCGTTCCCAATATGTCTATCTCTTACCATCTGGATCAAGAAGAATTGGAGATTTTTGGAGATACCGAAGGCATCCAGACCAATCCGGGTTTGGCGACTGTCGTGCCTAAGGGCACCTGGTCTGACAAGCTCGTTGAAAGTTTCTGTGAGAAGATCTGCATCCCGAGCCAATGTGGGGAACAATCCACTCAACGAGCCATCCTGATAAGATACATTAATTTCCACTGTGGAGGGAAGGTCGCTCATGGGTATAGAGCCTATGATATCATTGCTTCCACGATCTTGATCATGCCGACAGAAAATGCTACTAAAGCATCTGACCTTCTGTTCCCCATCTCGACCTCCGAGGATGACAATAAAGAAAAGCTCTTTAACATCTCCCCCGTCTCCGCCCCTGGGGAGGAGAGATCTAAGGAAGCTAGCACCACGGAGCCTCTGACTGTTGTCTCATCATATGGAACCATCGCTCAACTAGACACCAACACAGAAGAGAAAGCAAGACCTCTACCAGGCATATCCCGGCAAACTGAGTTGATTAACCCTCGCCTGCATGACTACACCAGCGCAGAGTGCACCAATTTCCTGAATTCAGCCAAGGCCACGTTAGACAACACTGATGCAGATGCAGTTCAAGGAGCAGGTATGACCAGTCTTAGGAAAATCTGTGGATATCTGGCTTTAACATTTGTTCGTAGTATCATCAAGGACAAGACCCAGATGGCCGCAGCGTTCTCTAAGACCAACTATCGGAAGAACCTACTGTCTCTCATGACAGAGCATGCGACAGAAGGAGCCTACTCCCCTCCTTGCTCCGAGGCAATAGCTAAGGCACAAGATGCGTTTATTCGGAATCACCGTACGCCAAGGACACTTTTTGCTTTCATTGTAATGAATTGGATGAACTTCCAAGCACATGACAAATACTGGGGAGCATCCGTTCTTGCAGCCACTTGTCTAACCCACACCGCGTACAACGGATTACAAGTTTTCCATATGCTAACTGAAGTTTCTATGCATTTTTCCTTGGACTGGATAGAAATCGGATCCGATCTGCACTTCAACAGCACCACAGCCTCCTAGAGAAGAATCATCAAGTTCATGAAAACATATCTGAGGAAGGATGCAATGCAGATGGCATATCCATGGGCCCGTATCATCGATGATACCTACCTGATGGAATTCAGTGCGAAGAATAACTTCCACTTGTGTGCGATCCTCGCGGGTGTTCTAGAGATAGCCCAAGGAAACTCCGGTATCTGGGAAGCGAACTGGGTCAGCACAAGAATGGCAGAAGTAGAAGATGACTCAGGGGCAGTAGGCGGCTGCTAGCGCGTCAGCCGAGGATATGTTGGGTTTGATTCCCAACAAACAATGAATAGCAGAGATGCCGATAAGGAAGTAAGAAGAGTTAATATTTACTGCAAAGAATGCGACAAAACGATGTGTTTGGAATGCTACAACAAATCGCATAAAAATATTTAGGATTTGTGAATTAATTTTTCCTTTGCTAATTATAAACATCGATGGCGATATTTTGTTTCACTATATTTCCCTTCCCTATAAAACTATCGACACAACAAACCTTGCCCTACCACCGTGATGCGGTACAAGACGAATCCGTATTGTTATTTAAATATCATATAATTACTAAACTAAAGCTCGTATTCCGTGGCGACGACAAATATATCTAATTGAATATGTCAACGTCGTTGAACGTCCCGAAGTGGTCAGGAAATACAATCACGCAATGGGGGGATTTGACCTTTTAGATCAATGCATGAGCTACTACAGAACCTTCATAAAATCAAAAAAAATTGACTCTTCGGATGATATTTCATGCTTCTGATTTAGCTCTAGTGCAGGCGTACCGAGAATACCAAACTGACAATGCTTTGCTAAACATAGCAAAGAATAAACAACTCACGTTGCTTCACTTTCGTCGTCAGGTGGCTGAAAGTCTGGTGTTGAGGAATAAAATTATCATCGGTTTAAGTCAGTGGCAGTAGCCCAATACCGCAAATTATTCCCAGAAGATCAGGAGAGGTTCGCCCTGTAGCGGATATAGCAAGAGACGGTGTTGGGCATTTCCCTGCGCATGATGAGGGACTTGGGACACGGTGCAAAATGGTCGGATGCAAGGGAAGAACCAGGATTAAATGTATAAAATGCAAAGTTCACCTTTGCCTTACCAAAGATAAAAACTGTTTCTTAGCATTTCATACGTAAACTTATGAAACATGCTTTTTGAATAGGTCGAATGACTGATTTACCCATGTGCCAATTAGTTGCCTATCCCAAAGAAGAAATCTTTTTTTGCTATTAATTATAAGAATTGTACTTAAGTTTTGTTAATTTTATATTTCCTAATGATAAATTAAACTTTTTATAATTCCAATGAAACCTCTTAAACAGTAGTCTGAGCATTACGTAAGACGGATGTGCACATTTTTACACAATAAAAAACTATTTTTTTCTGAAAAACCTAACAACCAGGTTTTTTTCATAAATTTTTCCTTAGTATTTTTATTCTACTCTAGCTACAATTTTTTTTTAGATTCAATGGACACAAAAAAAATAATTCAGGTCTGAAAGGGTTAACGTATCTCTTGCCGTAGACGCTCGTGTTACTGGCCAGCCTGTATTTTGTATATTTTCGAGTCCCACTATTTTCAAAGTATGCCGAAAATTTAAGCCATCCCTTTTGCGAATAAAGTTGTGCAAAATGCAACAAGCTTTTACAATGTCTTCTGAGAAATGAACAGAAGTGTTTAATGGGCGATGTAATATTCTCCATTTGTTTGCTAGTACGCCGAAAGTACACTCAATGCAACGTCTGGCACGGCTTAACCTATAATTAAAAACTTTTTTGTCTAAGTCCAAATATTTTCCAGCATATGGCCTCATCATATTTTCACTGAGGACAAATGCTTCATCACCAACAAATGTGTAGTTCAATGGTTGTCGATTACCGACTTGTCGTGGTGAAGGGATATTTAATGTCTTTCCGTGTATTTTATTACACAGTTCACTAAATATTGTATAATCTGATGCTTTCCCGTATGCTCCAACATCCACGAACGTAAAAAGCTAATTCGAGTCGCAACTTGCTAGAAGTACTATTGAAAAAAAAATATATAGTTAAAGTACAAGCCGGTATCGAATGCATGAATAATTCTTATACAGGGTGTAAGGAAACGACTATAACGATCGTGAAGGGGCATATGTAGTCTCGTGTTACAAACACATTGCTGCGACTTTTACTTCGATACGTGATTATGATTTTTCCCCGTTCAAATTAATTCATAATGCTAAATTTCCCCACCGCTATTACTGGCCACACTGAACATATGATAACGTTCGGGTCACGACCTGAACACAAAGATGGCCGTTACCGCAAGCGCAGGTGTTTGACCATACCGCCAAAAATACTGTTGCAAATCAATTTCAACTTTACTGGTAACGACATAAGGTTCACTTTAAGTAAATCATCATAAATTGTATGCCATTTTTTGAATTTATTTTCTATTTTCTACAAATTTACGGCGGTATCTTCGTTGTGAACCGCGAGCTGACATTATTATTGAACAGTAATTTTGCATGTTTCTACCACAAAATAATATCAATACTACACTAGTAGTACGACAAACGATACGATGATTAATAAGTTGTTGGTTGTCGCAGTCCAGTTGTAGCGTACCTTGATTTTCGAAATAGCGTTATTCACTCGTCCATCGCGTGACTCCGTCAGCTGACGATCGAGAACTCTTAACAATTAGGTACTATTTGGGAGATCTCGTCAACGGCTGCGACATACAAACTACCTACGGTTTTGCGAACGCCTGAAGCAGTTGATTCGGAAAATCCCTGTTCTACCTACCAACTATTTACCTCAGTTGACCTTTCAACACAATTCTTACTAAAAATAATAACTATGAGAAAGGAATGTAGGTATGAACTTCACTTGAATAATTAGCCTAGGTATGTTTAGCGAGTCGTTAGTCGCAATGATTATTTTAATTTTATTTGTGTGTAATGTGAGATGATAACAATGTTAATGGTACTTACAGGTGTATGTAGGTATTTGCCGTTACTCAACCATAAGAAACTATGAACTTAATGTAGCCCTGAAAAGGACTTTTTGATATTGCGGTGGCCAGCGACCTGGTGTTAAGGCAATTTACGTGTGTAATAAAGCTAACACTTTTAATTGTAAATTTTGTTTATCGTGCTCGACTTCAACACTCCTCTGAACCGTTTAATCACATAACACTTAATAACACTGTTACTTTCACACCTGTACTGGCTTTAAGACTCGCCTTAACACTCACAGTTTGGCTCGTTATGTGAAGATGATGCTAGTAATAATATACTTGTACCGACGCCGACGGCACTGATACCTATACCACTCGCGAACTACATCGCGCGTCAAACTTCCTTCGGGCACTTGATATTAAAATAAGTAACGTTAGAGTACGCCATAACATCTCGCGAAAATTTATAACAATTCGGAGGTCTTATCGAGACGAATTTAAACACGAGACTGATCCGTGATCAGACTGGCACTGATGTCGGGATAGGGATGATCGATATTCATCGATGGTGAAGAAATATCGATGTTTAGCTGGAAAACATCAATCAATCGTACTTTTGAGTTTGATAATTTCGCTAAATCGATCTTTTTAGAAAAAAACGGTTGTCTGTAACGTCGGTTTACTGACGATAGTTGAATGTGACAACGTCATAAAAAAATACTGATGAAATGGCGAGTAGGAGAGAAATTATTTCTTTACTTATTATTTCCTGAGAGAGTAATAAAAAACTGTCAACTTAAACGCTTTTGAATGATGAAAGTCAAACATCGATATTAGATATCGATGTTTTTCTAATATCGATCATGTCCCTATGTCGGTCCCAACAAAGAAAATAGTGCATTTGCCGAAAGGACGGTCGGCTTTTTTGACATAAAATAAAAAGAATTATGTTTGAAAATTATTTGTCCCGAGCCGAAGTCAAAGGTGCCGCTATCGCAAGACGGCACCTTTTGCAAAAGCAACCTTATTTGCAGAGGCATTAGGTTCAATTAATATTTTCATCGCAAAACGTATGATATTTGTTCTATTTTTTACCTACGCTACATGTTTTAAAGACGAAATTCATTACCTACCTTGCAGATTTACAATCATATGCTGATGTTTAGCATTTTATTTACGATTCACACTTAAAAGAGCCACGGTGAGTCACGGTGGTATCGTTGTAATACCTACCACAAAATAATGAATCCAGTGGTGAGCATCGAATTGGTTTTTTAAAATAGGCAGTTAGGCGCTCGACGAGTCAACATAATTTTGAGATTATTTGTCAGTAAAGAAAACTAACAATACATTTGGGTACAATATCTTTCGTAGGGTATACAACTGTAGGCAAATTAACCATTTATTGTTAGTAGTTGAATTTAGTGATAACTGATAATACAGATTTCTATTGTAATAACTAAAATCTTGGTACCGGTTTTGATAATGTATTTTAATTTAGTTTAGAGAAAGATAATATTTATGTTCTGTGTAAAGTAAGCACTCTTAAGTGGTTTATTTACGGTTGTCGCTGTCGCATGCGAGACGATAGTATTATTATTGTACCTACGTACGACTAACGATACGAATTTACAATTGTTTTGAAATTGTTGGATATCGTAGTCAAGAGACAAATGAAAAATGTGTTTTTAAATTAGATTGGCCGTAATGAGCTTGCTAAAAAGAATTAATCATGTTTCTCTAAATAATATTTAATAAAATTATTCTAACGATTGTAAATATTTTCGTCATTAAAATGTGATAAACGTAACTTCAATGATGGTGAATTAAAGATACCTTTTAATGTATTGGCGGTTTAGTACTTTTCCTATTGCGTTTTTTAAGGAACCGTTTTTTGTAAGCTAAGGTATTAAGTATTTTAGATGTTGTAAAGTAGTGAAGTAGGTATCTGTTACGTAGGAACTATTTTCTTATGTTTTAGGTTGGCCTTCTTTTAAATGAATAAATACCTACCGAGTCTTAGAATGTTTTTAGTGATTGTAAGTTATTCGTGTGTAATTTATGATGAAAATTAAGTTTATTATTTGATGTACCTTATGCGTGTGTAGGTATCTGCTGTTAGACATCCATAAGAAACATTGAACAAAATGTAGCCCTGAAAAGGACTTTTTTATGGTTTTGTAACTGCAATCTTCCGGCAAGCTACGTGCGTAACAAAACATCAACTTGTTGTATACTTTTGCGGTCGTATTCCACGTGCCTGCCGCCGACTTCAATACATCTTCGACACCGTTTGATGACATTGTCGCGCACATTACTTAATGTCATTCTGTCGTTTCGAATAGTTTCAAAAGCGGCGGTAATTCGAGCTCTAAGCTCGGTTTCCGTATCGCACACTTTTTTAAAAACTATTTCTTTGACGTGACCCCACAAATACACGCGTGCTTTGCGTAGGATCCACGGCAAACATACCAAGAACACTTTCTTCGAGGTCGTCATGTGTTCGCCTCCCGGTATCAGCACGTTGCACCTCCGTACTGTGAACATTGCCAGTTTGGAACGTTCTTACGTGGAGACGCTGAAATGCCTGTACGGACGGCACTGGTATACCTCGCGCACCAAAACGCACCTCAAACTCTCTACGAGCAGCCGCATAATTGCAGTTACAATAACCGAGACACATTAACATATCGAAATAAGTTTCGTTAGAGTACGACATCTTAACAATTAGCGAAAATCTAATAAGAACACGGAAGTCTTGTCAGAAGCGCTTTCTACACGAGACTGAGACTGACTGAGCGTCGCTCGGTCGGTCGGCGGCATCATCAAAGGAAACCACGGTAGTTGTGTACGCGCCGAAAGGCTGGCGGTTCCTTTGACATAAAATAAATAACATTATTTTTTTGACATTTTATTTTATTTTGGACCTGTCGGCTCCTTTAAAGCAATAGTACAATAGATCAGATAGATGCCGCGGTGGTGTGGAGTGTTGTCAGTGCTATGAAATTTTGCCGAGTTTCGGGGAGAATTTTGCGTTAGATGGATGGAACAAAAATTAATAACTTTAACAGTTTTTGATATTGACCTCCAAAAATACGTTTTCTGGTATTTAGATTGATAGTAGTATACGCCTGTTCAGGGTCGTTATAGTCGTTTTCTTACACCCTGTATGTTTCCCATCTATGGCGCCTAAACAATTAGGAAAATTTGTATTTTGGAGAAATCCGCTGGCAATTTCTTTCCACATGTCTTGGTCGGTTCTGAAATACAAACGGCTTTTAAATAGTTCCAAATTAGTTGACAAGTTTCTTGTACTATTTTCCTTACTGTAGAGGCCCCGCGGTGGTAAGAGAGTTCAAAATCCTCAAACGAGCATCCAGTTCCTAGATACCTGAAACAAATTATACAATGTGTCCCGGGGATAAGTGACCGCCCGAATTTTTTTGAATATTTGTACAAAATTAAGGATAATTTCCTTTATATTTGGGACTTACCGCCTTTGGTTTTTTTTTAATGATTTTTTTAGTAAATACTGTGACGTGCTGCAGTTTTTTTAAGATATTTCCTTAGTTTTTACATCTTTTTTCATTCTTTTTTCTTTATTGACTAGCCGACATCATAGTTTATCAATTAAAATTATCAAACATAACTAAAATGTAATAAAACATTTATTAGAAAAAAAAAGAAAATAAAAATTCAAAGAAAATAACGCCTTTTTTTCAGTTTTTTCAAAATAAGTCTAATAAATGCCCCCTTAATATCACTTTTTTTTAATTTATTAATAAACTACATGATATTTCCTACAATAGCTCAGAACAATGTTTGCTGCTATTTCAAACATGCACCAAATTGCAAACTCTTGAATCTGACCCTTTTTTCGTAACAAAAGACAAAAAATAACGCAGGTAAAAAAGAACCGGTCTTTATTATCTACCACGATGAGCGCGCGTCCCTTTTGTACTTTCGGTTTTGGTTTGTTTAGTCGATCGTTCATTGTGCTCGTGACGCTACGCATTTCGTGATCTCTCAAGTTTTAAAGCATTGTGAGAATTTTTGTGGCTTTGGCTTCAAAATGTCTAGACTTTCTAATTTGGAACCTTCCCATATTGCTGACATGCATTTTATGTATGGATTTTGTGACGGGAACGCGAGACGGGCCGCAGTGGAATACAGACGACGATATCCTAATAGGGTTGCCCTTGGATATCGCTCATTTATTGCGATACATCGCCAAATCAGCGAACTGGGTTTACCTTCAAGACGACGAGAACCTGTACTACCTGCTCCCGCTGTTCGTCAGGACATCGATGAAGAGATACTAAGTTTAGTGACAGCTGATCCAATGTTAAGCGTTCGCCGAATAGCAGTCAGGCTGGGTATTTCAAAAATGAGAGTCTGGCGTGTATTGAAAAAAGAAGGTCTTCACCCTTACCACTTCCGACGCGCTCAAAATTTAAGAGATGAAGACAATGTGCCTAGGTTGGTGTTTTGCACATGGATCTTACGACAGCACAGACTTAATCCAAACTTCTTAAGACGGATTTTGTGGACGGACGAAGCAACGTTTACAAGAGCGGGAATAACGAATCATCGAAATTTGCACATTTGGGCTGCCGAAAATCCGTACGCTGTCCGAGAAACAACCTTTCAACACGAATTTTCGATAAACATGTGGGCTGGAATTATTGATGACTTAATTATTGGACCTTTCGAATTGCCAAATCGGCTTACCCAAGAGGTAATGCTCAATTTTTTACGCAACGATTTGCCTCTGTTGTTGGAAGACGTCCCTTTGTTAACAAGGCGAAACATGTATTTTCAATTAGATGGAGCCCCAGCACACTACGCGCTAACTGTTAGAGAGTACTTAAACGAAAACTACCGAAGGTGGATCGGCAGGGGTGGTCCAGTGGCATGGCCCCCAAGGTCTCCAGATTTAACGCCACTGGATTATTATTTTTGGGGCTACATGAAGCAAAAGGTTTACGCTGTGCCGATAATTTCAAGAAACCAATTAAAAGAAAGGATCGTTGCAGCTGCGGCAGAGATTTCGGCAGACTATTCTGAAATAAGAAGGACAACAAAAAGTATGTCATTTAGAGCTCTGGCGTGCATTACTGCTAATGGCAGTCATTTTGAAAACTTAATTAATTAATCATCTGTTTCTTTTTAATAAATAATAATTTGACTGTAAATTTGTTTTAATTAATTTAATTTTAAAATAATAAAATTAAATAAAAATACTTTTATCTCTTAACAAACTAAACCCGCTGTTGACACTGTCAGGCCTGTTAATAACAGGCTTTGCTCTTTTTTTACCGATTAGGAGTCAAATTTCAACTGAGTGTACTTTTGCATTTGTTTGAAATAGCAGCAAACATTGTTCTGAGCGATTGTAGGAAATATCATGTAGTTTATTAATAAATAAAAAAAAAGGGATATTAAGGGGGCATTTATTAGACTTATTTTGAAAAAACTGAACAAAAGGCGTTATTTTCTTTGAATTTTTATTTTCTTTTCTTTTATAATAAATGTTTTATTACATTTTAGTTATGTTTGATAGTTTTAATTGATAAACTATGATGTCGGCTAGTCAATAAAGAAAAATGAATGAAAAAAGATGTAAAAACTTAGGAAATATCTTAAATAAACTGCAGCACGTCACGCATTTTTACTAAAAAAATTAAAAAAATCATTAAAAAAAAACCAAAGGCGGTAAGTCCCAAATATAAAAGAAATTATCCTTAATTTTGTATAAATATTCAAAAAAATTCGGGCGGTCACTTATCCCCGGGACATATTGTATTTAAAAAAATTAATTAAATTTATATTTTTTGTTATTACAGTAACTAAACTACAGAGGAAGTGGAAGTAGTTTCAATCATCTATCGTTCTTGAATTCCTTAAAAGAAGTGAGACCGCCTACCGATGTTACTAATGCAACTGATGATGCGGAAACATCTCGCCCGAAAATAAACAGAAACATTAATAAAAAAAGGACCGAAAAATCAGAAAATGAAATTCTCAGAACACTTTCGGAAAATTTAAAACGTAAATGTTAAAATATTTGTTTCTATATTGTGTCTAAGACACTAAGTAATATACTAGTAATAGTTATATAGTCTGTGGTGTAAATTCGCGCCTTTTCAATGTTTGTCTATTCTTTTCACTCTGTGGGCATCATTAAAAGACAGTTGTTGTAGTATAAAACTTTTCTTTAATTTCAAATAAATTCCACATAATCCAATAACTCTAACAGTAAACATGATCAAATAAGCGACCAAAATGACCCCGATAAGCAATCTCTGATGTCGCTGCTTCCACATGTAAAAAAAATTGACGAAAATTGTAAACTTGATTTTTAATCAGAAATATTACAGTTAATTAGAAAGTACACGCATAATTAAAATTATGGAACCTATTCGGCACAATATTATGGTTATTCTTCAGGAAATGCCAACATAAGCTAAGCGTCCACAGGTCGGTATCGTAAGCATCGGACGCATCGCATCAAACGGATCGTAGTATTCTTTGTATAGAGAGTCATACAAGTGCGTCCACTGATCCGCACTGTACGGATTACTCATCGGCAATGCCGACACCGATGCTCCGAGAGACAACTTTTGCGTTGCGTGTCGATGACGTCATACGGAATGCCGATCAGTGGACGCGGTACGCGCGCCCCGCGCGCTCACACTGCATCGTCCGCCATTTGCATTTGACGATCGACCTGTCCACACGCGTTGTTTTGCAGCATGGACGTGGCACGACTAATTACAATAGCGCAAGAATACGTAGAGTTATATAATTTAAAACACCCTAATTATTCGAATCAACAAAGAAGGGATAATATCTGGGAGGAAATTGGAAACAGATTAAATGAAAATGGTAAGTTTTTATATTTTTATTTTGTAACTCATACATTTGCACGCCTTTCAGCTCGAACTCTCCTTAATTGCCATTCTATCGACCCTGCTGCTGCGTTGAAGTAACTTTTGAAGCTATCCCGGACTGCTAAAGCATCTGCGCGTGGATTACCACCTATATTCCTTAGGTTTTGCAGTCCTGCTATTTCCGCAATAGAAGTGTTCAAATCATTTTCTGTCCAGTAGCATGTGTCATTTCTTAGAAAGTTGTGCAAACAGCACGTAGCCATTACAACAGTCATAATGTGTTCTTCGTGTATAGACAACCTACGTTCGAAAATTCTAAATTTTTTTGTCAATATTCCGAACGTGTTTTCTACGTTATTTCTAGCACGACTGAGCCGATAGTTAAACACTTTTTTCTCTTCATTTCTTTGGGCATCGTCCCGAGAGTATGGTCGCATTAAAAACGAGCATAATGGAAAAGCCTCATTACCGATGATGACATGAGGTAGTGGTTCAGTCCCTCCTGGTGGTATTTTTTGTGAAGGTATGTTTAGAGTGCCATTTTGTAAACTTTTGCCTAAACTCGAACTTCTCAAAATGCTAACATCAGAGTTCTTACCAAAAGCACCGACACACGACGACTATGATTTTTTTATGTGCGTCGACTAAAGCTAACAGTACCAAACTAAAGTGTTTTTTATAACAAAAGTAATTAGAACCACTGTGCGGTGGTGCTTAAATAAGCACGTGTTTTCCATCAATGGCGGCGATCGCGTTTGGAAAATTCCATTTGTCACAAAAACCTTTTTCTGATTCAATCCACATATCTTCAGATGGTTTTGGCATCACTATAGGCTGTAAGGACTTGAATAATGGTTTCACATGTTGAATACACAATTCTTCGCACTGTACGTTCGCCAATCCTGAAGGAAAACGACAGCGATCGAAAAGAGTTCCCAGTGGCTAAGAACCTGAAATAAAAAAAAAACTTTTTTATTGTTACAGGAAATGTATGTAAGGAGCGATGGACCAGAATCAGAGACAATCATAGGAAGGCTTTGAATCTGCGTAAGACCAAAAGCGGTTAAGCAGCATCGAAACTAAAACCTCCTAAATTCTCCCAAGAGCTTTCTTTCCTAGTACCATACCTAAACGATGAGGAAGAACGACGGTCAAACCTATCGCCTAGAAATGACAACAATAACGACGAAACACAGCTTGATGCACTGTCTGATTCAAGTAATCTAGATAATAATATACTAAGCGATTCACCAAGTCCTCTATCAATACAATCTGCGACATCAACACGAACTGTAGGCAGGAAATCAAGCTTTGCAGCTTCACAAGCTTCACAAGGTTCAACTGCAGCCCACGTTCTACAAGAATACTTAACAAAAACGGAACAACACAGAAACCAGAGTGATCCTCTACTTAATTTTTTCATCAGTATGGCAAAAACAGTAAAAACTTTTCCTTTACAAGACCAAATTCACATTAAAGCACAACTGTTTCAAATGGTTAACAGCGTGGAGATGAGGCTTGCGACAACTCCATTCAATCCTGATTCTAATGCTATGGAATATGGTTCAAACAAAATTGTTTCAAATGTAATGCTTAATCCGGCACCTACTGGTTCAAACACAACGATGTTTAATTCGTCTGCTATTAACAAAATCACACCTATTAAAACTACGTCTTCGGCACCTTCTATGAGTAAAACACTATATGTGATGTCTCCACCGTCTGCAATGGTTCCTCAACCGTCTCTACCTGCCGTATACGAAACTCTGCGCAATCTGTCTCCGGCAACTTCCCTAATATTTTCTCATTCATCTGCACCTAACGAAATGCCGCCGGAACACTTACATGCAGCGGATCGAAATACCCAGATTCTCAGTCAATATTTACATTTTAATAAGAACTATACATCCAATGTTTAATTTCAATAAATACCTACCTTAAACACACAGCAAGCCTTTCTTCTGGTCCTATAGCCTCCCTGTATGTTGTATTCTGTCTTAGTAAATATGGTTTCAGGATCTCAACAACAAAATTGAATTTAGCTTCAGACATACGAAAATATTCAATGAACTTAATGTCACCATTTAACAAATCAGGAAATAGGTAGTGTGTTATTATTCTCCACGTTCCGATCTCTTCTTGAAAATGTCGTGTATCTGTTATGGACCAAGTGATAAATTGGGCAGTATACATAATGCCCGGGCACTATGAATAATGCCCAGCATTATCGGGCTAAGTGATTAATTACTATCTTAACTTCATTATTATCATATCGCTCGGTCATTATTATATTGCTAAATGATAGTTGGGCAATTTGATACTAATGCTATATTTAAGTTGTATCAAGCGCTAAATAAACCACGGCTGCAATTGGGGACACCGTAAGAGTTCGAGTTCCGATGTTGATTGCGGTCATAATGATGGAAGAAATAAAAAAAAAACCTAACCTAACCTAAATTAGGTGAGGTTAGGTTTTTTTTTTTATTTGTCAAAATCTATATTTATTGAGGTGAAAACTATCATTTAGCAATGTAATGATCAATTAATCACTTAGCCCGATAATGCTAGGCATTATTCATAATGCCCGAGCATTATGCATAATGCCCGCATTAATCACTTGGTCCATAACATATCCACATATTATGTTTCCTTTTTTTAGGTTTTTTTGCATTTTCTTCCTCTTCTGCTAACAAACAAGCAACGACAAAAAATTGTTCTACGCATTCCTCCATTCTCACAAACACACGTACGATCACTAAGAAAATCCGAATGTACTGGCATCGGCAATCCGATTGCTGGTACTTGTGTCGGCAAATCCGATTTTTGCCGATACAGTGGACGCATTATGAAAAATGAATGCGTGTGATGCGATGCGTCCGATGCTTACGATACCGACCTGTGGACGCTTAGCTATACAAACACTCTGTAGTGAGCGCGGTCCGAGCCTTGTGTTAAAGGAGCGGCGCGGGCGGCCGGCGTCTTATCACAGATCATTCACCTTAGCGTAAAACTGCTGTCTTACTATTACAATCATAATGTTCACAGTAAGTATGTAGCAGTTAGTTAAAATCCACTTAATTCCAATTCTTCCTTCATACTTTTACGGTCCTAACCGTTAGAAACATTTTTCATAGGTAAAACTACTCGTAAAACCGAAACAAAGTGATGTAGTAATAACTGATCTATTTGTCTTTATTCGACCCTATTTGAGATAGAAATTTGACTCATATTTCTACACATCCTTCAATCCTTAAATCAATTCTGGATTTATTTATTAAATGTAAGTCATTTAATAAATAATGTCTCGTTAAAAATGGAGATGGAGTGATCTGCTCGAGTCGTGCGCTAGGTAGGTATCTTCAACAGTTTTATACGTAAACATTATTAACAGGATGGTTCATATTTCCAATGTATTATTTATTTTTCTTCATACATGTTATCTTAGTTAATGATAAAAAAATTATATTCGCGCCTAGAGGTATTTTATGTCGGATACATTGTGTGGACCAGTTTTGTAAGACGACTAAAAAGTTACGGTGTATAAGTCCAATATTTCGAATACGAAATTCATTCCTAGTTTCGTCGTCTTAGTGTATTTACCTATAATTATTGTAAATTATTTGTACCCAGTAGTCTAATTGTGTTAAAGTATAAAAGTAAAGAAAATTGGCATGGCCAGCATCCGCTGTATCATTTCTCTCCAATTTACCGCGACAGCCACCTTGACCACGTACCGCGAAACTTAACTGGCGCAGTCGGTAGGATAATTTCAAGAATTCGTCTGTAACACGTTTCAAGAAAGAAAAACCATCACTTCAGCAGTCCGGTAAGAGAGAAGAACCACACCAACAGAAGACTCTGGTAAAATACACGTAAGACATTTGACAACTTTGAATCGGTGGGAAACCTAAATCAACAGAGGTTCCTTCCTTAATGTTCAATTTAAACCATCCTGAGAGAATTTGTGATAGGCAGAGAGCTTTTCTGTTCACTCTTTTCTCTGTGATTGAACACATTCCAAGAAAACTCTTAGAAATAATCTGCGAGGCGTGTCACAGACCGGAGAGACTGTGATTTTTAAACAAGTCCAGTCGAAGATTCCGTGTCGAGAGGATTTATTTTACTTTTATTTATTTTTTGTGTTTTATGTAATTTGTTGTAATACAATTACTGTATAATTTGTTAGTGATAGACCAATAATCACCCAGGGATAGATCTGTAAAGCAGGCTCCTGTCATTATTAAAAATTAGGTTGGTGATAGACCAAAAATCACCCAGGGTATAGATCTGTCAATCAGGCTCCTGTATTTTTAGTCGCGCAAAATTAAAAAAATAATTTTTAACAGAATTACTAGGCCTAGGTAATAAGCATCTTAGATAATAAGGATCCTAAGCATAAAAATTCCAGGAAATAATAATCCTAGAAAATAAGAATTCTATGTTATAAGAATTCTAGTAAATACATAATAATTCTAAAATATTAGAACATAAGATTATTTTTGTGTGTGTGTAAAACAATTGTATACTAATACGTAACGGAAAAACGGGTAATAAAGTAGTTAAAAAGGAAAACGGAGGTAAAATGTCGTTGAAAAATGTGGAGCTTATACCGATGGAAATGATGAAAGTAATTCCGATATACGTAGGTAACATGAGACAAAAGAATTTATTTTTGAGAAAGTGTGATACAGGGTCCGCCATCTAACGTTTTTTTTTTTCAACTAGTGCTTATTTCGTGAATGGTAACACTTAGTTCATGTTTGATTTGACAGATAATTAGTTTTATCCTTCCGCTGAACGAAAATGGTTGTGGAACAACGCTGGGAAATATTGCGACATTACTTTGAAAGTCATGGTAATGTTGCAGAATGTGTGAGAAAATTGCGTACGAATTTTGGAAGAAGAGAGGCACCGTTAGCTCCGTATGTTCGTTATCTTGTGAAAAAAGTTAAAGAAACTGGCATCCTCATCGATAAACCAATGCGTGAAAAGCCAAAAACAGTGCGTACACCCGAGAATATTGTTGCTGTGGCAGAAAGTGTGCGTGAAGCGCCATCAACATCAATTCACCGTCGTTCTCAACAATTGAACATTTCTGAGACATCATTGAGACGAATTTTGCATAAAGACCTTGGTATGACGCCATACAAAGTCCAATTAGTTCAGGAGTTGAAGCCAACTGACCATCCAATGCGTTTTCGTTTCGCTAAGTGGACCTGCGATCGACTTACAGAAGATGCCGATTTTGCAAAAAAAATCATCTTTTCAGATGAAGCTCATTTTGATCTTGGCGGGTTTGTAAACAAGCAAAATTGTCAGAAAACCCGAACGCCTACATTGAAAAGCCGACGCACCCAAAACGAGTTACTGTTTGGTGTGGATTTTGGTCCAGAGGCATAATTGGGCCATTTTTCTTCGAAAATGAGCAAGGAGTGGCCGAGTCAATGGCGTCCGTTATCGGGCCATGTTGAACGAATTTTTGTTCACAAAAAATGAAGAGGAGGATATTGACAACATTTGGTTTCAACAGGACGGCGCTACGTGCCACACAGCCGAAGCTACACTCAATGTTTTGCACCCTGTTTTTGAAGATCGCATTATCAGCCGCAGAGCTGATGTCATTTGGCCACCTCGGAGCTGCGATTTGACACCGCTGGACTATTATTTGTGGGGTGCCGTCAAAGACAAGTGTTACGCCGACAAGCCAGAGACAATTGACGCTTTAAAGGACAGTATTCGTGAAGCCATTGGTGAAATACAGCTGCACACAATAGATAATGTGCTTAAAAATTGGACCGATCGTGTAGGCTACTGCATGGCCAGCCGAGGCAGCCATTTGAATGAAATTATTTTTCATTACTAACCGGAAGGATTATACTTTCAAATAAAAAAAGAAATTTGAGAAAATATTCAGTAGTTTATTTTTAATGGCATTTAAAAAAAACGTTATTTGGCGGACCCTATATTATAATGGGTATATACAAGAGGAAAAAAGAACAAGAGGAAAATAATTTGCAAATAATAACGAGTAGACTCACGGGGGAGGCCGCAGGTCTCATTAGCGATCGGGAAGATATCAAAACATATGAAGAATTTAAGAAAGTAATTAACCAACATTTCGGATATCCTAGGAACGAGGAATGTATCGCGATTAAACTTGAGACAGCTAGAATACGTCCAAACGAAGATAATAAGCAATTTTGTCATAGGCTTCAGCAAATACGCAGTAACCTTTTTAGCAAAATAAACCAAAACACAGAAATAGAAGGCTCGCGAGAAAGTAAGATGATCATTTATAACAAAACCGCACTAAACGTTTTTATGTGTAACCTTTCTGAACATTGGGCAAGAATCGTAGGAATCCATAGACCTGACACTTTAGAGGATGCGTTAGAGTTAGTGTTAGAAGAAGAAAACTTCCAGATTCAGCAAAGGATAACGCAAAGGACAAATCAATCAACGCGTATATTTAATGCCAAATATAGAAATACTGACAAATACGCAAATAAAACGAACGAAAATACACGAGCATAAAAATTTTATTAGACCTACAAATTATACACCAAATTATCGTCCATTTATAAATAATTATAATAAACCAAATTCATCGCGTTTTTATAGTAATAAAACGCATAATCCCAATTTTAAATCGTGTATTAATAACGGTAACTCGTCTCCGAACCAAAATAAAAATGTTAATTTAAATTATCATGACAATGAGATGAACTCGGAAGAATGTGAATGTACGCAAAGGAATTTTCAAGTGGAAGCCTCAACCTCGTGTGCACAGACTTAGATAAATTATCGGAACTACCATTAATTTATATACCTGAGATGCAATTGAAACTGATGATAGACACCGGTAGCACAAGATCATTTTTAAATAATAATGTAGTAGAAAAATATTTTAATAAATATAAAATTTCGGAAACATTTGAAGCAGTCAGTACACACGGAAGATCGGAACACAAAGGTGCAGCAATAATAAGATTATTTAATTTATTTGATACAGATAAAACATTTAAATTTTATATCTATAAAGTAGGAGGATCATTTGAAGGACTAATTGGTACAGATTTATTATACGAATTAAAAGCTATAATTAATTGTAAAAATTCTCAATTAATTACGGAAGATGCAGTCATACCTTTTATTGGTTGAAAGTTACTAATTTTTCAGAAAAAAATTAGTAACTTTCAACCAATAATATTCGAGCTTTCAGCACGAACGGAAACGAAAGTGAAAATACCAACTGACCTATATCACGGTCAAGGCATTGTTGCATTCGTAGAATTCACACAAGGCGTAAGAATGTCCAGCGCTATAGTACAATGTAATAAAGGGTATGCGCACACGGTTATTCAGAACACAAACGAACATGACTGTACTATTACGATAACTTCACCTTTTAATGTTTTAAAATTGGACAATAAACATTGTTGCATAATAAATTCTTTAGAATCTAATCGTGTGGAAAATGAAAATTATTTGGAAAACTTGCTATTAAATAATTTAAATTGCGTTTAGATCATATGAATGAGGAAGAAAAACCTTTAATTTATAATTTGTGCGTAGAATACAAAGACATCTTTCATTGCGAAGAAATACCGTTATCCTTTACCAACAAAGTGAAGCATTGCATACGAACCCTCACAAAATGCGGAAATTAAGAGACAAGTTAACGAATTAATGAAAAGTAATATAATTCAACCAAGTCATTCACCTTGGAGTGCACCTGTACACTTAGTACCAAACAAAATGGATGCAAGCGGTGAACAGAAGTATAGAATGGTTGTAGATTATAGAAAACTTAACGAAATTACTTGTGACGATAAATATCCTTTACCAAACATAGCAGATTTGTTTGACAAGCTTGGAAATAGCTCTTATTTTACTACTTTAGATTTAGCAAGTGGTTATCATCAAATAGAAGTGCTAGAAGAGGATAGACCTAAAACAGCCTTCAATACACAATTTGGACACTATGAGTTCTTGAAAATGCCATTTGGATTGAAAACAGCACCAGCTACATTCCAAAGAGCAATGGATAATATACTTAGAGGATTACAAGGAATTCATTGTCTTATTTATTTAGACGATGTGATAATATTTTCCCAAACCCTTGAAGAACACATAAAAAATTAAAAATTATTTTTGAAACTTTAAGACAAGCAAACCTAAAAGTACAGCTAGATAAATCGGAATTTCTTAGAAAAGAAGTATTATATTTAGGCCATACAATTACAAAAGATGGATTAAAACCAATCGAAGATAAAATTAAAGCAGTAATTAACTACCCCATACCTAGTTCAGTAAAAGAAGTAAGATCATTCTTAGGATTATAGCCCAGTCAAATTAGGTAAAATAAGGGGTCAACCTCGGAATGAAAGATAATAAGCTGAAAATTGGTGAAAACCTTTGTTTAGTCGCCCTAAATGTTGTCTCAAAAGTCACAACTTCTATCGTGTCCGCGTCTTAAGATATTCAAGGTCAAAGGTCACGAAAAACAATTTTTCGTGAATATCTCGGTTCCTATTGCTTAAATGATATTTTCACCAATGTCAAAGTTGTAGAGTATAAAATTCTCTACAACTTTTGTCTCAACTTTTTTTTTATACGATCAACCGTTTTTGAGGTAGAGCGCGACGAGTGCGCAGCGTACAGTCATATAATATTATGAGGTAATTCAGGATCAAGCGTAAGTTTCGGTTATTAGTACGTTGTATAAAGTCAATTATTGACAAAAAAAATATAATTATTAGGCAATGCCCATTATTTCTGTACATAATAGGTCGGGTAAAAAGTCTTTTCGCATTATAGTATGTATGAACTTGTAATAATTTTTTTTTGGCTATAGTATTTGTATCTGGCTGGTTTTGGTACAATTGAAAGTTAAAATTTTAAAGAACATAATTCCAAATTCTAATTTTATTAGAGAGAGAAAGATTTTATTACAAATTTATACATACTATAATGCAAAAGAATTTTTCCCCGACCCATTATGTACAGAAATAATGGGCGTTGCTTAATAATTATATTTTTTTTCGTCAATAATTGATTTTATACAACGTACTGATAACCGAAACTCACGCTTGACCCTGCATTACCTCATATATTATATGACTGTACGCTGCCCACTCGTCGCGCTCTACCTCAAAAACGGTTGATCGTATAAAAAAAAAGTTGAGATAAAAGTTGTAGAGAATTTAATACTCTACAACTTCGATATTGGTGAAAATATCATTTAAGCAATAGGAACCGAGATATTTGGGAAAAATTGTTTTTCGTGACCTTTGACCTAGAATATCTTAAGACGCGGACACGATAGAAGTTGTGACTTTTGAGACAATATTTAGGGCGACCAAACAAAGGTTCTCACCAATTTTCAGCTTATTATCTTTCATTCCGAGGTGAAACCCCTAATTTGACTGGGCTATTAGTAGGATTCTATAGGAAGTTCATAAAAAACTTTGCAAAAATCACTAAACCATTTACGTTATTATTGAAAAAGAATAAGAAGTTCGAAATTACAAAAGAAATTAAAGAAGCATTCGAACAATGTAAAGAATTATTAGTTAATGCTCCTTTACTACAATTTCCAGATTTTAATGAAACATTTCTATTAACTACTGATTCATCAGAAATTGCATTAGGCGCTGTTCTTTCACAAGGAAATATAGGAAGCGATAAACCTATCGCATA